>JBBYHK010000022.1:6758216-6888263 GCA_038382065.1 Adansonia grandidieri
TAATGATTTATGTAACTTATAATATATTTATGTAATTATAATAATTTTATGTATTATTATATAATAATATATGTAAACAAAAAAATAAAAAGAAGCAACCGGCATAGCCGGTTGCCTTAAATGCCTTACAGGAAGAGGAGCGCTCCCAGAAGTCCCCTTACTCTCCCCATCTTTACCTATCTCTTTCCAACGCTACAAACTATAAACTGGAAAATAATTGGGCGACCCTGGTCATTGGTCAATATCAAACTAAATACTTGTAGATCTATCGATTCTAATCTCAATCCAAATAACTTGATCAACCACTTGAATTTAAATTGATCTAATTTGATTTAACAAGAAAAGTCAACAGTCATAAATCAATTAATACGAACTTGAAACGACTCGAACTCAAGTTGACTAGAATAATTAACCTAAAATAACCCAAACCTAAAATGATCGAACTTGATAAATCTAAATGTTAAACTTAATTAACCCAAAACTAATTAACTTAAGTATTAAACCAAATTGACTCAAACTCTAAAATAACGCAAATCTGAAATGACCAACATTTGAAAAAGCTTGAAATCAAAATTACCCGAACTTACAAATTTAAAAACCAACCTTACTCGCCCAATTGATAGGTCTATATACTTTTCTTACTAGGTAGCTACAATTTCTATTTCTCATTTTCATTTTTGGACTTCTTGGTGCATTTTTTAGTTTTATTTTAAATTATAATATTTATAAAGTATACCTAAATATTTTATAAAAAAAAGCCAAAATTTTTTATTTATTTTTTTTTAATTTTATCCTTTTATTTTTTTAATCATCACTTGGCCATCGTCAAAGGAGTAAAGCAGAAAAAAGAGATGACAAATATAAATAAAATTAGGATTTTGCAAATCATTATGGCATCCCAACTTCATTCATCATTACTATTTAATATTTACTATTCAAATGGTAAATTATTAAAATGTTTAGATACATATATACTATATATATCAAGCAATTTTAATCATTAATATTTTAAAAAAAATTAGTTTTAAGTTAAGATTAAATCATTAGGAAAAATAATTGAGCAATATTTAGTAATAATAGTACTTTTTTGGTGGTTTTACCGATTCTTAAACTTTACTTTTATTTCTTCTTCAAGTACAGTTATTTGTCTACTTTTATTTATCAGTATGTGCAAATCTGTTACATGTTGAATATTAGAGTTCACCAATTCAATTATCAATAAGATAATATATTGGAGATTAATCTGGTTAAAAGATTAAAATACTGCAAAACACATAACCTGGTTAAAAGATTAAAATACTGCAAAACACATAAACTGGTTAAATGATACTAATCTGTGTTGAAAATATTACAAACAAAATTACACAAAATTATATTATCGAAAAAAATTTAAAGAATGAATTTTGAACAGGTCAAGGTATCCAACCTCTAACCTTAAGGCATTTATTGTCTGCCTAAACGTGCTCGTTAGATTCTACAATATGTCTCCCAAGCCTCCTTGATCTCGTTAACGATCGATATAACTTTCAAACAGTAAACACGGCAAGCTAAAGAATGATATGATTTTCTCTCTCAAAGGTGATGCAACACACAAAGTTACAAAGTTGGATGAAAAGCCTTTTTTTAATTTTCTTTCCCAAATCAGCTTTTTTAAAGGAATGTTTCACCTAACCATTTTCTTTTTCTTGAATTTGACCATTAAAAGCAATAGTTTCAGATCATGGCATTAAAGCCATAAAACCTACGTTTCAATCATTAAAAAAAAACAAACTGTTTTAATATAAAGCAATTTCAAACCAAGCTACGTTTTTAAACTAAGAAATGTTAAATATTAACTAAAAAGCTATTCGAACAAAATTAATGCTCAAAACTATTATGGAATTATTTTATCAAATGATGAGTTAACATTTTCTTCCTCTTCAATTGGGTAATTTGAGAGTAATTTCTCATTCACCTAGGACATCAATCCTGTAAGTTAAATTTACATCGTGTATCTCAATACATATATCACACGACCAACTTCATATACATAAATGTATTTCATATTTATACACTATTAAAATGTCATTGATATCCAACAATCCCCTACATGAATGGAAATTGTCTAATTAAAACAATAAATTGACTCAGAATGAGAGAGAATACCTTTAAGAAGTTATTGCATTTGGATATGTAGCTTTTGGCCGTGATAACTATCCGATTTACTCAGCTAACTAGTGATCTTGATTTCTTAAACTATTTAACCTTTCATGTAAACCAAAATAATATGTGTCACACAATCCCTTTTTCAACACCCTTGGTTCTCACGGTTATGTTCATTTTGGTCTCGAACACGTGCTGGTTTTAGAGAGTGCTTTAGAGAATTTAACCTTATCAATTCTTATAGAAATGGCCACATTTCACATTTACATAGGTGATTTCTTATTAAGGGTATCTTGCCATACCCTACATGATCTTGGCTTGCTATAAGAATCATTAAGAGCATAGATTAACCTAACTCTTTTATAGGCAACACTGATTCATCATAGGAATGGGTAAAAGTATTTAACTCTTTTAGTGCTCTCGATAAGTTAGCATAATTTAATTGTCCCTTTGAACCTAGATCTTGGGATCTCCAATCAACTAGGTTGGGTTTCCATTATGTAACTTTATTTTGTAGGCTTAAGTCCTATTCCCCTTAATGATTTAAAGACTTGCTCTCTCGTTAAGCCTTTTGTAAGTAGATCTGCAATATTATCCCTTAATTTCACATAATCAATAGAGATAATTTCATCTGATGTATTGTGTCTTAGGCAAATATGTCGAGACTTACCATTATACAGATTATTCTTTGCCCAACCTGGAATATGTTCTAAGAAGTTTCGAAGCCATTCTGCTTCTTCCTTAACTTTATCTAAAGCTATGAATTCAGATTTCACAATGGATCAGCTATGCATGTTTGCTTAAAAGATTTCCACGATACTATAGCTCCTCTGGTAGAAAGACATCCGCTAATGGATTTCAAGTCTTTAGTATCTGAAATCTAATTTGCATCACTATATCCTTCAAGTCTTGCTAGATATCTTTGAGGTATATCTCAAATATCTAAGTACTCTTACGATGGCTTGCAATGATCTTGTCTAAGATTATTTATGTATCTACTTAGTTTACTTATAGACTAAGCTATACCTAGTCTTGTATAGTTCATATGATACATTAGACTGCTAATTATTCGTGAATATTCTATTTGAGATATTGCATCATCAGTATTCTTTCTAAGATGTACATTAAAATCGATGGGTGTTTTAGCTACATTGGTATCATTCTTGTTGAATTTCCCAAGGATTTTATTACATAATGACCATAGTTAAGACCAAACAATCTTGTGATTTAAAAATTTTAATTCCTAAAATCATATTTGTTAAGCCTATATCTTTTATGTCAAATTTACTGGTCAACCATGCTTTAGTGGCTCTAATTATCTCAGCATTACTACCTATGATTAGCATGTTATCTACATATAGACCAACAATGACATACCCCTCATGTGTATTCTTTATGTATACGCATTTATAACATTCATTAATATAAAACCCATTTGACAACATCGTATTGTCAAATTTTTGATGCCATTATTTTAGTGCTTATTTTAAACCACATAATGATTTAACAAGCTTGCACACCTTTCTTTGTTGTCTTGGAACCTTAAACCTTTTAGCCTATTCCATTTAGATTTCTTTATCTAACTCTTTATTCAGAAAAGTTATCTTAACATCCATTTGGTCGGGATCGTTAAGAGCTGCTATAGCTATTAACATTCAAATGAATGTTATTCTCATAACTAGTAAGGACATGTCAAAGTAATCAAGCCCTTCTTTTTGCTTGTATCCTTTTGTTACAAGTCAGGCTTTATACTTATCTATAGATCTATCTGCCTTCATATTCTTCTTAGATATCCATTGAGGTCCCAAAGGCTTATGCCTATGAAGAAGATCCATCAATTCCCATGTATGATTTTGCATGATGGATTTCATTTCACTATTAATGGTCTTTTCCCACAATGGTGCTTCTGGAGATAATATAGCCTCTTTAAAAGTTTGAGGTTCATTTTCTAGCAAATAAGTCAGAAAATTTGAATCTTACGTAGTCGATACTTTAGTCAGTTTACTCATTTAGGGTTTAACTTATTTCTCCTCATCCTCTCGTGGATCACTAGTTGAGTCCTAATTTTCTTAGTAGTCTTATTTCCTTGTTTTTGCTTATATCAAAGTACATTTTCAAAAAATAAAGAATTCCTTGATTCAATGACCATATGCACAAGAATGTTAGGAATGTCCGACTTATACATAAGAAAATGATAAGCTGCACTATTATTTGCATATCCAATGAATACGCGATCTATAGTCTTTGGTCCAATCTCGACCTTTTTAGGTGGAGGAATCGTTACCTTATAAGACATCCCCACACTTTTATGTAATTATAGGAAGGTTTTCAACCCTTCCATAGCTTATATAGTGTATTATCCAATTTCTTATGGGATATTTTATTTAAAATATAATTTGCTATTAAGATGGCCTCCCTCACAAGTTCTGAGGTAACCCTGAACTAATCAACAAAGCACTCATCATGTCTTTCAACATACGGTTCTTGTGCTTTACAATACCGTTTTGTTAAGTCAAACAAGGAGCGGTGGTTTGATGGATAATTCTATGCTCTGCACAGAACTCATTAAACGATGCATCGTATTCACCACCTCTATAATTTTTTATTTCTTTAATCCTCTTGCTTAGTTGATTTTCAACCTTGGTTTTGAAGAGTTTAAAGGCTTCATTTTTGCTTCTCAGCAAATAAATGTAATAGTATCTCGTGCTATCATTGATAAAAATAATAAAATACTTCTTTTCACCTCTAGTTTATACAAACTTTAAATCATAGATATCTATGTGAATTAAATCTAAAGGTTTATTTTGTCTTTCTTTTGATAGAAATAAGCTTTTGCAATTTTGGATTTGACCCAAGTCTCACACTTGTAATTTTTATCAAACTAAAATTTTATAAGCAAATCCAAATTACTAATTCTTTGCAAGGTCTTAAAGTTTATATGACCTAATCTACCACGGCATAAATTAAAAGACTCAAGCAAATATGCAAGAAAAGAACTTATTTATTACTAATCTTTTTCTTAGGTCCAGTTGTCATGGTCTTGATCTTGAAAAGCCCATTACAAAGATAGCCCCTTCTTGCAAACATTCCAAATTTGGAAAGTACAAGTTTATCAGATTCAAAAACTAACCTAAATCTGTTTTTACTTAATAGTGAGCCAAACACTAAATTTTTACAGATTTTAGGAGCATGAACAACATTACTCAAGGTTAGTTCTTTTTTCTGAGGTCATCTTTAACACCACCTTTCCATGGCTAAGAACTTTGCAGATTGAAGAGTTTCCCATAAATAATTGCTTATCCGTAGCAATTTCTTTATACTCGGTGAAACTCTTCCTATCAAAACAATATGGCATGTAGCACTACTGTTAACCCACCAAGTCTTTGGATTTTCTACCAAGTTCACTTCTGACACCATTACGACAAGCTTAATCTCATTATCATCAACTAAGTTGGCTTGAGTTTTCTTTTTCTTATTCTTCTTCTAATTATGATGGCAATCTTTGGCACGATGTCCTTGCTTATTACAAATAAAAGCAAGTTCCCATGAACTTTTCGACAGTCACACTTTCATTCCTATAGGAAGAACCCGAGCCAACATGTTTCCTTTTGTTGGTCTTCTTCACATGTTTTACAACATTTACTTTGGCTTCCATATTTTAAGCCCTAGCCTGTTTCCTCGAGCGCTAATTATTTTTTTTAATTCTCAACTGAACAATTAGGTCCTTCAAGCTCATCTTCTTTCTCTTATGCTTAAGATAATCTTAAAATCATTCCACAAAGGTGGTAGTTTGTCAATCAACGCAGCTATTTGAAATGACTCACTTAAAATGATTTTTTCAGTAGCAATCTCATGGAAGATCAACTAAAATTCCTGGACTTGGCTAATCATGATCTTGGAGTCTAGCATTTTAAAATCTAAAAATTTTTCGACCATAAATTTCTTTATACTAGCATCCTCAGTTATGTATTTCCAAACCAAGGACTCTTACAGCTCCTTTGCTGTCTTCATTGAGCTATACACATTACACAATAGGTTGTCCAAACCATTGAGGATATAGTTTTTGCATAAAAAGTCTGAATGATTCCATGCTTTAATCAAAGTTATAGTTGTAACATTCGTTTCCCCTTCCTCAAGAACTAGAGCTTCCTCAATTAAGAATTTAGCTAAATTGACGGTTTAGGTATTATAGCATTTTTTGTTGCCATCTCTTAAAGTCCACCCCATTGAACTTCTTAAGGTTTTTCTCCATGCATAGCATGCAGGGTTAGTTACGTAACTGGAGCACTCGCATTACCGATACTTGGTTCAGCCATCTATTATAAAAAAAATAACAGGGTTGACTTAGTCACAGATTAAAACACTTGTTTAGAAAAGCAAGTAATTTGGTACACAATTTACTATATCAATACAATATATTAAATTCGAACATGAATATCAAATAAATCACCGAATTAGAATTGGTTGATTGACAAGAAATTAATAAATTATAACAGTGTGTATTATCATAAAAATTATAAATATATACACATAAGATAAACTTAAGAATGTTATAATATAAAATCAGATTAATGAATTAACCAATATAAATTATGCAGTTAAGAAAGAAATGGAAAGACAATATAACTAATATGACAAAACAGTATCTTTGATGACTAATTGTAAAATAAATCTAATCAAAGAAAAAAATTAAACTACTTGCTCTTTTGATCCATGCAATATGAAATTATAATATCATTTACCAAACATGAATCATATTCAAAGTTATTGAATTAAAAAAATAGTTTCAAATCTTATATGTCAAACCAAATATATATCAATAAAAGGTTTAAAAAATCAAATATAAATATAGAGTCTTCAATGACAACTTAAAAAATTAGTAACTGATTCACACAAAACTAATTAGAAACAAATTCATAAAAAACCAATTACACTGTATTGACAAACAAAATAATACATCTATCAGTAAACAATTTATAGGGACAGTAATGATTCACAATTTTGATAAAAACAGTATAGATAAATTGTCAAACAGTTAAAACTTTTCATGCAGTATCTAATACCAGAAAATTCAAATACTACAAAAAATCAACAAATTAAAACTACACCATAAGCATCTTAAGTTATTGGAGATTAATCTAGTCAAAAGATTAAAATACTACAAAACACATAAACTGGTTAAATGACACTAGTCTAAATTGAAAATATTACAAACAAAATTACACAAAATTTTATTACTAAAAAAATTCAAAGAACGAATTTTGATCGAGTCAAGGTCTGCAGCCTCTAACCTTAAGATATTTATTGCTTGCCTAAACATGCTTGACAGGTTCTGCAATACATTTTCTAGGCCTCTTCGATCTCGTTACAAATCGATAGCATTTTCAAGTGGTAACAAGGCACCAAAAGATGATACGATTTTCTCTCTCAAAGATGACACAGCACACAAAGTTACAAAGTTAGATGAAAAGCCTCTTTTTGTTTTTCTTACCCATATCAACTTTTTAAAGGGATTGCTTCACCTAACCACCATTTTTTTTCTTGAATTTGACTATAAAAAGCAATAATTTGATACCATGGCATTAAAGCCATAAAACCTACATTTTAATCATTAAACAGAAACAAATTCTATTAAAATTAAAGCAATTTCAAATCATCTACGTTTCAAACTAAGAAATGTTTCAAAGATTGATTAAGAAGCTGTTCGGACAAAATTAATGCTCAAAACTATTATGAAATTGTTTTATTAAATGATGAGTCAACATTTTCTTCCTTTTCAAATGGGTGATTTGAGACCAATTTCTCATTACCTTGGATATCAATAATGTAAATTAAATTTACACAGTATATCTCGATACGTATATCACATGACCAACTTTGAATTCATTTACGTATTTCATATTTATACACTATTAAAATGTCATTAATATCAAACATAATATATAATATTTTCTATACTTAATTATTTTACAAATTGATTTCATATAACATATTAATTTTTTCATCAGTTTTGGTGCAAACTGACATTGATATTAATATACAATTATAACTAAAATGTGTTATATTGTATACAAAAACTTACTTAAAAGCTATAATAATTTATTTTTGGATTTGAAAATTGATGTAAAGAATGCCTAAACTTCATATTAAACACAAAATAACTTGAACATGAAAATACCTTAGCCAAAATGACATGAACCAAATATGACCACACCCAAAAAAATCCAAACCCAGTATGCCTTAAATACGAAATCATATAATTCAAACCTCTTAAACTTGCCTAATTTCCAACATAGTACTCCTTCTTAGAGCTTGACCCAAATTTAATCAATGAAATAGTTTGGACTATACTAAAATTGTATTCATTGGAGATTACTTGCCCATCAAAGTTATCTAATGAGTAAATATTCTTAATAGGAAAGAAGTCTTAATGAATAAAATTCTTGGTGATCAAGTAATTTGCTCTATAAATATAGAGTAGGAATTAATCTTGAGAATTATGAGAGAGATATAAACCTTATGGGATCTCATTTTGGGAGATGGATTTGTAGGATGTGAAGAATAGTTAGTAAATTGCTAGGTTAACAGGACAAATAGTTTTCCATGTGTTTAAACCCTAAAAGCATGGAGGGCTTAGGTCTAGTGTTTGTTGAGTTGGTGTTTTTCTCTATTATAGTAGATATTTTCTCTCATTAGTGGATGTAAATAGTTAAGGCCAAATCATGTTAAATATTGTGTCTTGTGTGGATGAGTTAACTCCATGTGGATCTTGATGTAGAAACATCTCCACCTAAAAATTTCCAACAAATGATGATAGAGTCATAATTTAGGACTCATCGTGATGCAATCATGAGTAATGATTATTATTCAATTTTAGAGGAATCTATTTTAAAGGTTGTGACCGTAAAATCATAAACATGTAAGAGAAGATTGAATGTAGCAAGGTGCTAGTTATAGATGGAGTGATTCCTAATTGATTTAATGGGTATGGATCTTGGGTTAATTTTATTAGCTAATGATGTCTGGAGAAAGATGATACTGAGGGATAATTTACAATGAAAAGAAGCAATTAAGATTGATTCAATGATGTGGAGTCAAGATTACTTAAAGGCTAATGTTGTCCTAATATTTTTGTCATAGAGATTGTTAAAATTTGACCTAAATTCAAGATAGGAAGCAGCTTGGATTGCAATAAAATTTTATTCGTTGGAGACTTGGTAGTTTATTTAATGAGTAAGTATCCGTACTAGGAAAAAAGTCTTAGCGAGTAAAAATTCTTGATGATCAAGTAATTGGTTTTATAAACATAAGTAAGTGTTAGCTTTTAGAATTATGAGAAAGATTTAAACCTTGTGACATCTGCTTGTAAGAGATGAGTTTGTAGGGATGTGAGGAAAAGTTTGATAAAACACCGAGTTAATAGGAAGGCCGATATTCCATATATTTAAACCTTAGAATCATTGAGGGCTTAGGTTTAGGTATTTATTAAGTGGGTGTTTTATACCTTTTGTAATCTATATTATAGTGGATTTTTTCTCTTTCATCTATGTATGTAAGCAATTAAGGCCAAACCACGTTAAGTATTGTCTATTGTATGTATAAGTTAACTTTGTATGGATCTCATTGTTGATATGTCTCCACTTGAAAATTCCCAAAACTCCCTTTTGTATCGATATATAGGGTTAATTGCTTATATGGCATCCAAAATGATGGAACTAGAGATTTGATATCTAAAATATAAAATTTTGCAACTACATATTCAAACTTTACTTTCAATAAACAATTGATTAACGGTGATAGTCAAATAGGACTATAACAGTAAAAAAAAAATTACTATATTATTTTATTTTTTGAAAAAAAATATCTATAAAAGTTTTAATTTTTGATTCAAAAATAAAAATAGAAAATCTAAATTTTTTAAGTTAAATATAAAAATAAAAAATTCTAAAATTATCAAAAATAAAAAAAAAATTCTAAAATTACTGACAAAAGTCGATGAAAGAGGGATGGAGGAGAGGAGAGATGGTGGCTCATGGGGTTTGATCTACTTCAAATTGATTGTTGACACTTACTAACTTTCCTTCACATTCCTTTCCGTGCTTTCTTTTCTATTTTCTACTGTTTCCCCTCTTTGTCTCTTTTAAATTGTTGTTTGAATTTTTTTTGTTTTCTTAATTTCAAAAATGAAAATGCAAAAAATAAAAATGATGTGACATTTTGGCCACAAGATATATTTGTACTGCTTTCCATCATGTCACATTACCCATTAAACTAACACCATTTATTCAAAGTATAATTGCTCATATGACTAACATCGTTAATTAAAAGTACAGCTTGTTCAACAAAAGTCATATTCAAGTATTTACCAATGAATTTTAAACTTCAAATGCCAAACTGATAATTTGCCTATAGTTTGGAGATTTATTATAGGCAACCAATTTCCTTTTTTGACAAGTTTTATTCTTTAATAAATAGAACGGTCTTTGAAACACACCAAGTTCCCTTTCACCTGTACATCCTGTTAGGTTTTTCACCCAAATTAAAATTAGGAATAAGTTTAGATTCTAGTAAAATTCTATTGATTGTAAATTACTTGGTAATCAAGTTTATTTAATGAGTAAATATTCTTACTAAGGAAAGAAATCTTAGTTAGAACATTTTGTGACCTTGCAATTGTCCCTATAAAATTGGAGATAGGTGTAGACATTTACAATTAAGTATAAAAGAGATGTAAACCCTTAGGGATCTCATTGTAGGAGGATGGTTTGTAGCTTTCTGCATGCAAAAGCTATAGGTTGTTTGTAGCTTTCTCCGTGAAGGTGTTGCAATATGGCCCAGATATGAATCTTGGTAATCCGACTTAAGATGGCATATGTCTCATTCCTATATATATATATATATCTATATATCATTATTCTTTTATTTTTAAGGGCCATATCATTATTATCTTTTCTTATCATTTTTTTGGCCTAGAGGGTAAGTTGTCCGGATGATTACTCACTCGACTTTACCCTAACTTGTCATTATAAAATGACCATTTATTTTGGGGTTACCACCAATCTATTTGCTAGGTGAGATTGGTCACCTATCAAAGTTCATGTTTCTTAGGGTCAAGACAAACTTTGAAGAACATGCTCATACCAAAGATCAAGTGAAAAGGTTCAGTAGTCTATTTCAATCACAAGTAATGATCAAATTTCTCATGATGCCCAGCAATCAGTACCTTATTAACCATGTGTTAATTTAAATTTTAGTGTTTATTTGCTTTCAATATTCAATATTTAATCATAATTCTCATATATTAAAAATAAAATTTTATGAAACAAATTTATTATTTCAAATAAGAAAAATAGAATTTTAATATTTTTAAAAATCAAAATATCTTTCGCACTCTTTTTGAAGACCATAAGAATATAAGTGCTTTTATCATTCTTTTTTGTACCTTGCCGGAGAGCTAGTGGAATACGAAAGGTTTTAAAGAAATCAAAATATCTTTTTTGCCTTGCCGAAGCACTGGAGGACTACAAAAGATTTAATTTTTCCAAAATTTTTAAAAAAATGATTTTCATATTTTTAAAAGGATATCTCATTACTAAAATAATCTGTAAAACTTTTTTCATCTGCTGAGAGAAATTCCATATACTATTTTAACATCAGAGACATTACCTTGATTTATGAAAATGCCAATTTTATTTTTTAATAATAATAATAATAATAATAATAATAATAATAATAATAATAATAATAATAATTGCCCTAAGACTTATTTTAGACAAAATATACTAAACTCAACTTTAAGGACCTAAATGTGGTCGATCAGACCAACATGTCCCCTAACACACACCTTTGACATAAAAATATCCAGGTGACCTTAAAGGACGTGATTGCCGTAAGACTTATTAGGGCAATAATAATAATAATTGCCTTAAGACTTATTTTAGAAAAAATATACTAAACTCAACTTTAAGGACCTAAATGTGGTCGATCAGACCAACATGTCCCCTAACGCACACCTTTGACATAAAAATATCTAGGTGACCTTAAAGGACATGATTCTAAAGTAAATTAATTATACATCCCTATGGTGTACCTTCAATATATAAATATCTCGGTACCCCAATGAACTCAGTAACTTCATGAAATGACAAAGCTATCCTTATTATGAACCTTCGACATATAAGTATCCTATGACCATTAAGAACTCGATTCTAAGTAAATTACTAAAATACCCTTAAGGTGTACCTTTGACATAGAAGTATCTCGGTACCTTAAAGAACTCGATAACTTCATAAACAAAAAAACCTATTCCTATTGTACACCTTCAACATATAAGTATCCCAATGATCACATAAGACTTAGTTATAGGAAAAATTATAAAATTACCCTTGCGGTATACTTTCAACATGAAAGTATTATTGTACCCTAAAAGACACGAAAAAATCATCAAAAAGTGAACTTATCCTAAATATACACTTTTAGCATAAAAGCATCCCAATGATTACATTGGACTCAGTTATAAAAAATTACTAAAATGCCCTTGGGGATTACCTTCATCTTGAAAGTATCCTAATAGTCCTAAGGACTTAAAATGATGGAAAAGGACTCTAAGATGATGGAAAATGACCATTTCATTCTAAATGGAAAATTAAGATACAAAAGATGACCTAAAATGCAAAAATTACAATTAAACCCCTAAACTTTTCAAAATTGTATTATGTACCCTAATGGAAAACCAAAGAATACAAAAAGTTCTAATATTTTCTACACCTCTCTGGACGACCGGAGGAGTGATAGATTTCAAAATGACCAAAATACCGAAAATGAATGATTTCTCCTAATGAACTTAAAACTTTTTCATTTTTTCCATTTAATCCCTACATAATGGAAAATCATAAATAAATACCAAAAACATCATGAAAAATCATAGAAACCCCACAAAAAATCACAAGAATAATTTGGCTAAATACCTATGGCCTCAAAGATTTTTTTTCACATTTTATAAATTGGTCCCTAAATGTTTTAAAATTAAAAAAATGCCTTTAAAATCTAAAAGTGCCTAAAACGTGTTAAGGAATGTATTAAACACTCCCGTAAAGGGACATAATGCTTTCGACCAAGCAAGAATGGCCTAAAAAATTTTCAATATTTTACAATTTAGTCCCTTGATTTTTTAATATTACAAAATAATCTAAAAATACATGAACTCATCACCAACAAACCACTCATATGATTCAGCCAATATGAAAAACACCCTTCCAAGGCTTTAAATTTTTTTTTTAAGATTGTTTTTAAGTCCCTACAAATTTGAAATACACCAAAATAGTCTAAATCACCACAAAACTAAGCATAAAAATATCATTAAAAAACCATATTAGGTTTGGCCAAGGCATAGAAGTCACCTAAAACAAAGTTTTTCATCATGAAATTTCATAAATAATATTATAAGTACATAAAAAAGTTTTGACCGAGCTTGACAATACATGAAATCACTAATATTTCAACATGAATCAACATGAACATAATGTGATAAATATTACAAAATATATCCTCATGAAGATAATATCATTTCTACTAATAAACATAAATTATTATAATGAAAATTAAACAACAAAAATCAAATATATTAACAAAATCCATAAACTTTGATTATTGTCTTTCATGCTTGGCCTTTCAGCATGGAACGAACTCTATAAGCTCAAGCAATTATAAAACTCACTAAAAAGAGAAATCAAGCATGAAATCAACAAAAATTAAAGCTTTTACAAAAAAACTTACCTTGAAAGCTTGAAAAACATGATAAAAATAGGTAATTTAATGGATTTTTTTGGTGTTTTTGGCTTATGGAAGCCATCAACCATTTATGAAAACTTTCTCCATTGTTTTTAAGCTAAAAAGATTAGCCAAGAAGGCTTCCTAACCTTCTTGGCCGAATAACCCTCTTCTTTTTTCCTTTTCCTTTGTTTTATTTATTTATTAACCTTTTTTTTTTTAAATTTTGATAAGTTTTTTCATTAATAATTTTTGTCTTTATCCATATTGCATCATGCATGGGATTAATAAGCTCTAGAACATTTTGGAAGATATTTATACAATATGCAAAATTAATCATAAAAATTAATTAAAAGGATTAAATTATAAAAATTATAAATTATCTATTGAAATAAAGTTTTATACAATCAATTTAATTAAAATTTTAATCAAATGAGAGACTTAATTAAAAATTTACAATTTTATACGTAAGAAAAAGACCATTAAAAATTTTAATCTCATAAAATTTTATGAGAAACAACCTTTATAGAATAAAATTGTTATTTGAAAAAAAGTACAAAACTCATAAACTAAATTGAATTTCCAAAAACTAATTTACTGTGAATTTAACAATAATATTTGAAAAATTTTAAAAATTATAAACTCAAAAAAATCCTACCAAAAAATTTATGAAGTAGAAAAATTCGTATCTTAGAAATGAAAAAATTTAAAAATATGTTCAAATTTTATAAAAATAAATTTTATTCAACACATTAATTAAAATATTAATTTATAAAATAGTAAAAAAGAAAATTTGATATTAAAAATAAATTGTTATCAAAAAATTTTATGAGCATAACATTCGCGGTTTTTTGAAAATTATAAATTTAAATCCCAATATTAACAACTTCATACCTCGTGCTAAAAAAATGCCAATATGAATTTTTCATTGAATATTTTTTATTTTTTGAGGCGAATATCAGCATAGATACTATATAATTATTGGTAAAATATATGGCGGTCAATTTCTTAAATTTTATGAAAAATTTTTCAAAAATTCATAAAATGGGAAATTTGACAATGATAACATCTGTAGAATTAGATTTTCAAATTTTGACAAGAAAATATTAAAAAACAATTTTGTTTCTTAAATATTCATCATTTTATCTGAGATCAATCTTCAAAATGGCATTTTTCTGTCATCTGCACATGCGACCATTTAAGTATAACTTAAAAAATCTTGAAATCGTCTAGTCCTCTTGGAAAAAGGTTACCTTTGACTAAGGTGGCTACTAAGTTCTCAATCTCGGATATTTAGAACTATTGGAAAAAAAACTTGGATGAAATTAAGTGTCTACAACTACCCCACTTTGGCTATTACAGAAAATCAAAAGCAGTGAAAAGACCAAATAGACATAGTTTTGTTTGGGCTATAAAGTTTTGAAAAATAAATTAAACCAAAATGTACACAAAAAATAATAACTAAGGATGAATTCGTAGGTTAAAATGGTGACTAGAGCGAGACCTAAGTCAAGAAACTTAAGGGATTGATCAAGATGGAACTATACAAGTCAACAGATTAAAAAGGTTGACTAGGACAAAATTATATGAGTCAACAAACTTAAAGGGTTGACCAGGACGAAAACATACAAGTTAACAAACTTAAAGGGTTGACAAGGACAAAACCATGCGAGTTAGCAAACTGAAAGGGTTGATCGAATGAAACCATATGAGTTAACGAATGAGAAGGATTGACTGTGATGAAACCATACAAGTGAACAAACTTAAAGGTTTGACCAAGATGAAACCAAAGAAGTCAACAAATGAAAAGGGTTGATTGAGATGAAACCATACGAATCAATGAATGAAAAGGGTTAACTGAGACAAAACCATACGAGTTAACAATCTTAAGTGGTTAACCATGATGAAACCATATGAGTCAACAAATCTAAAGGGTTGATTAGGGCAAAACCTATGGGACAATAGGGGTAAAAGGTTGACCAAGATTAAGCCGTATAAGTCAATGAATGAGAACGGTTGATCAAGATGAAACCATAGAAGTCAACGAATGAAAAGGGTTAATTGGGATAAAACCATAGAAGTTAACAAATAAGAAGGATTGACTAGAACAAAACCATATGAGTTAATAAACTTAAAAGGTTGACCGAGATGAAACCATATGAGTCAACAAATTAGAAGGGTTGACTAGAATGAAACCTACGAGTCAACAAACTTAAAGGGTTAACTGGAATGAAACCATACGAGTTAACAAATGTAAAAGGTTGATCAGAAGGAATTATATAAGTCAACGAATAAGAAAGGTTGACCAGGATGAAACCATATAAGCCAACAAGCTTAAAGGGTTAACCAAGACAAAACCATACGAGTTAAAAAAATGAGAAAGGTTGACCAGGATGAAACCATATGAATCAATAAACTTAAAAGGTTGATTGAGATGAAACAATAAGAGTTAATATATGAGAAATGTTGAACTCGACAAAACCATATGAGTTAATGAATAAGAAGGGTTGACAGGGATGACACCATATGAGTCAATAAGCTTAAAGGGTTGATCAAGACAAAATCATACGAGTTAACAAATGAGAAAGGTTGACTGAGATGAAATCATATAAGTTAACAAACTTAAAGGGTTGACTGGATAAAACCATACGAGTCAACAAATGAGAAAGGTTAACCAAGACAAAACCATATGAGTCAATAAGCTTAAAGGGTTGACCGAGTCAAAACCATTTGAGTTAACGAATGAGAAGGGTTAATCTAGATGAAACCATATGCGCCAACAAGCTTAAGGGATTGACCAAGACAAAATCATACGAGTCAACGAATGAGAAAGGTTATCCGAGATGAAACCATACGAGTCAATAAGCTTAAGAGGTTGACTGAAATGGAACCATATGAGTTAATAAATCTAGAAGGTTGACAGGGCAAAACCTATAGGTTAACAAGGGTAAAAGGTTGACCAAGATGAAACCATATGAGATAAGAAATCTAAAAAGTTGATCAAGAGGAAACCATACAAGTCAATGAGGTAAAAAGTTGACTAGAGTGTAGACATCGAATTTTGTTCGGGTTGTCTGTCCCCGAAAGTCCCAAGTATCTGAGAACGAAAATATAGTGGCCACTCTGATGAAGGTCAACTTTTACTAGAGTGGTTTCACATTTTTGTAATTTTAATTAGTCATATGTAAATAACTGTGTATACACATGATAGAAAAATCCATTTTCTCGGGTAAAAATGATGAATCCGTAAAGGAAAAATTTTTGTTTTTGAACAAGTTCTTGACTTTGGAAAAAGGATGAATCCTATTTTTAGAAATTTCCTAAGATTTTTTTGAAAAACAAAAAACTAAGGAAATTGGTGGACGAGTATTTTTACCGACACCGGTGTGGTTTTATGCCAATTCTCACCCCAAAAAATCATAAATATTCAAGAAAATTTCATATTGATATTTTATACCACAAGGTGTCAAGTTGCTTATTTTTATAATTAATTTGGAATTTTTTCACAGTATCACAAGTATTGTACTCGTGAAATTTTTTTTGATAAAATTATTTTGAATTTTAAATTTTTATCTTTACCATTTTGTAAATCAATATTTTGAATAATATGTTTTATTTAATACATTTAAGTTTTAATGTATTCTTTGAAATTTTTCATCCTAAAATACAAGCTTTCTTTTAATCTGCAAAATTTTTGATAGAATTTTTTCAAGTTTTGAACTTCAAAATTCTTTAAATATTTTTATTTAACCGCCATCAAATCAGTTTTTAAAAATTCAATTTATTTTTTTGAGTTGTGAATATTTTTTTCAAATAACAAATTTCTTGCATAAAGGTTTTTTCGTAAAATTTTATGAGTTTTGGATTTTATTTTTTTCTTTTTTTCTTGCACATAAGACTTCTCAAAAACTTTCCTTGTATAATCCAATACTTGAAATCTTTATAAAATTTTTATTAATTTTATTTATTTTATTTTGTACAAAATCTCCTTAATGGGTCTAGAAACTTCAAATTTTATAAATAGGCTAAATAAGCCCAATAATTTCTCAACAAGCCAATGAACTTACCAAGCCTATTTTCTTGATTTTCCACCAAACCCATTTCACTTTCTAGAAGCCTACCAAGCCCATCTTAATATTCAATTTTCCAAAAAAGTCCACTTACTTTTTCTTTTAAATTTTTAGTTATTTTTATATCAATTATTTTGATTCAAAATTTTCATTTATTTTCTATATGGTTAAAATTTTAATTGGATTTATTATGTGAAATTTTGTTGAATAAATGAATTTTAATTTATTATCATTTTTTCATGGAATTTTCAATTAGGCTTTTTATATACCTTATTGTATTCGTTTCTTTACTTCTAAAATTATGTTTACTTATAAATTCATAATGTAATTTTGCTTTTACATAATTAATTTTATAATTTGCCAATTTAGTTGCATGAAACCTAATTTGGTTGGAATTAAATTATTTTCCAATTGATTTAGTTTCATTCCAACTAATTCCATTAACCAAACCAAAATCATCATTTCACCTAAACTAGCATAATCATGACAATGGAGATGGTGGCTTGCAATGAAAGATGACAAAGGCATGGGCTTATGACAACATTTATTACTTATCCAACCTAGCAAGTAAACTAAACATCAAACAAATTAAAAAAAAAATGAAAAAAAAAATGAAACTTTTGACCAAATCCTCATTGGCCGAATCCTCCCCTTATAAATAGGGGAGGATGTTATTTCATGGGAGCTTTTAGTTTTGGAGACCAAAAAAAAAGTTTAAAAAAAAGGAAAATACTTGAAAAAAAATTTTTAAAGCTTTGTTAAGGTGTAAATCTCTACTTAAATCTTTGGAGTTTTATTTGTTTGATGCATTTTTTTCTTCTCTTTGGTGAGCCAAAAATGTGCTTAAGTTCATGGATTTTTTACCCATATTGAAAGACTAAGCATAATAGCCATGAACTAATTTCCTTGATTTTATTTTATTTATTTCTTTTCTTCTTGTTAGTAAATTATTTTCTTCGTGAATCATGTTTATGTTGATATGATGTTGGTTTTGGTGTTGTGTTTGTCATATATATGTTCATATGTATTTTATTCCTTTCAGTGTTTTCTTGTTATTATGGTGAAATCACATGTTTATATACTTGTTTTTTTGTAATTTTATCATATAATGGTGCTAATTTGTGTTAAATAAAATGTGAATATGTGATTATTGAGTTTTAAAAGAGTTGATTGGTAGATTGTTTAGGTGTTGGCTGAAATGCATGCTTCTATATGTGTTTTTGTGGTCATTTTGTAAATATAAAAAGTTTAGGGGTTAATTCAAAAAAATAAAAAAAGAATAAAAAATAAAAATATCTTTGTTTAGACCTATATACTTGGCCAAAGTACATTTGCACTCTTTAGAGTGTATTTTATGCATTTATCAAGTTAAAATACATTTTGTTCAGTTTAGGGTCTTCTGTAATTTCAAGAAGTTTAGGGATTTTTGTGTAAATATTAAAAAATTTATTCTAGGGGCAGACAAAAGTGACCAAATTTTGCTTGTGATATTTTATGTGACTTTTGTGATTATTTTGATTCATTTGAAGCTTAATTTTATATTTTAATCATGTAAGGGCCAATTTGTAATTTTAGGAAAGTTTAGGACAAGTTTGCAAATAATAGAAATTTTTGTTGTATGGTCAAAGGATTTGACCAAAAGCTTCATGGATAACTTGGAAAGTAATTTTGGGTATTTCATATCGTGTTCTAGGTATTTTTTCACACTTTAGGGGGTATTTTGCAATTTCTCAAAGTTTAAGGGCTAGTTTGCAAATAATGGAAAAAAAATTTTTTTGGTCAAAGGTGTTTGATTGAACCTTCTTATGGATGTTCTTCATGATTTACATGCTGATTTTTACCCGATTAATTATATTTTATGATGATTTAGGTATTTTTTTTTTTACTTAAGTACCTAAATGTAAAATCAAGAAAGTTTATGCATCCTTAGGGAAATTTAGCTTTTTTTAGGACAAAATGGTTATCTTTAGCATGAAATCATCCACTTGGAATTATTTTAAATATTTTTAGCATTCAATTGGTTCACTGGCGGGGTGCTAATAATATTAAAACCTTTCGTATTCTTTTGGTTCTTCATTAGGGTACGAAATGCATTTTTTGAAAATTTAGTGACTTAACGGCATTTTTGCGTGTTAGGTTATTTTAAAATTTAAATCAACCGTTTTGGGTTTTTTTTTTTAAAAAAATGTTTTTAGCATTGTTAATCAATTAAGGACTAATATTCAATTTTGAAAAATTTAGGGACCCATTAGCAATTTTCATACTTTAGGTCATTTTTGTAATCTAAATTACCCATTTAGAGTAAGAATCATCAGTACTTGTCCTTTCAAGTCCATTAGGGGTACGGGATACTATCATGTCGGACGTATACCCTAGAAGCATTTTTGTAATTTTTCTCACCAGGATACTTTTATGCCAAAGGTGAATGTTTAAGGTTCATTTAGCCTTTTAAGGTCATTTTTTAGTCCACTAGGGATACCGAGATACTTTCATGGCGAAGGTATACCCATGGGGCATTTTCATAATTTTTCCTCACTAGGATGCTTTTATGCCAAAGGTGAATATTTAGGGTTCATTTAGCCTTTTTAGGTCATTTTTAAGTTTGTTAGGGGTATTGGGGTATTTTCATGTCGAAGGTATACTCAAGAGACATTTTCATAATTTTCCTTACCAGGAGCTTTAGTTTCAATAGTAAGCCTTAGGAATATTTTAATTTTTCATAGAACCCAATCCTAAGCAGTTACCGAGTGCCTTAGTGTCGAGGGTTAGCCTTAGAAATATTTTAATTTTCCTCATAACCCAATCCTAGATAGTTTCTGGGTGCCTTAGTGTCGATGGTAAGCCTTAGAAATATTTTAATTTTCCTTAGAACCCAATCCTAAGTAGTTACCGGTTGCCTTAGTGTTGATGGTTAGCCTTAGGGATATTTTAATTATTCTTAAAACCTAGTCTTAATTAACCACCAGGTGCTTCTATGCCAAAGGTATACTTTAAGGATAGGTTCATTTTTCTTTTATCATTTTAGTCCTTAGATTTGAATTAGTACTTTAATGTCTAGAGCGAGTCATAGGTCTTTCATTTTGTTTCAAATAAAATTCGTATGTCTTTGTAAAAATAAAGGCAATGTGTCAAAGTTAGAGTGATGCATGAAACTCCTTCCACCCATATGTGATAGGGGTTTTATGAATCATTCTAATGGCGAGATACCCTTTTCAAAATGAAAATTGAGAATTTTATTCAAATAAAAACCTTTCATATTCTGCCAGGGACTCCAATAGGATGTGAAAGACATTTTGGTTTTTTAGAACCTTTTATGTCCCTTTGGTTTTCCGTTAGGGTATCAAAGGGAATAATAAAACTATTGTGTCCCATTGGTTTTATAATGGGGGTGCATAAGATGTTTCGATTTTCAAAATGCAAAACCCTAATTTTCTCTCATGGAATAATAAAATCTTATTTTAACAATATGAGAATTATAATTAAGTACTATATATTGAAGCCAGATGAAAAATTAAAGATCAAATTAACCATGATCAATAAGGTACCAATTTTGCACACCACGAGGGGGTCGATCCTTACTTGTGGCTGTAACCAACTCTCGAACCCTTAAAAATGATCTCTGGTACTCTATAGACCATGAAATTTATCTTTAAGGTTTCATGACCCTTAAAGCATTAATTCCAACAGGTGACCAATCTCACCGGGCTAAAACAGATTGGTGTCGACTCCAAACAAATGGTCATTTCTTGATGACTATTTAAGGTTAAGTCTAGTGGGCAATTCATCTCGATCAGTTGGTCCCCAAAATAAGAAAATACAGAAAACGATAACGCTTATAGAAAAAAAAGAATATAAAGTAGTGATAAATTTAGGAAATATAAGAGGAAAGGCCATTTAAGTCGGGCTTAGTTAGGACTCGTATTCAGGCCATGTTATGACATGGAGCAAAACCTATGAGTCAATAGGTTTAAAAGATTGACAGGGCAAAACCATATGAGTCAACTTGAGTAGAGATAATCTTTAATATGTGATTGATTTGAAAGGATGCGAGATTTACCTTTCGATTTTAAGGAAATCAGCATAGTTGCTTTTTTCCAATATCATGTTCAACTTTTAATTTGGAATCAAAAGTATCTAAAAAAAATGACGTGAATTTTTTTTTTTTTGCAACAGAAATCTGTGGTTGAACTTGATGTTAAATGCTTCTTCCTATACTTGTAGTTGAAAATTTAAATTATTAAAAGGGTTATCATATGTTTGTGCCATGATATCCTTCTTCTAATCTTCATTTCATGGATTTGGGAATTATTCAAATTTTTTCAAAAGGCTATCAAATATCAAATTAATTCAATGGTATAACTTTATACAGTTGGATAGTATTTGCTCAAGGCATATTTACAAACTCATGAAATTACAGGATTTACAGAATGAGATCACTTTCTTATTCTTTATTCTAACCTAGTAAAGAATTTATTCGATGAAAATTTTATAATAATATCAACCATGAATTTTCCAATATCAAGGATAGTGGACATGTTATCTTCATCATGATGTTAAGGCTTTCTTATGATTGATGATCACTATTCAGGACCTCTTTGAATGCGATAAAAAAATGAATTTAGAAGAACAAATGGGGTGGCATTGCTAAAAATTTGCCATTGAGAAATTGATACAAAAAAATTAAGGTTTATCAAAACCAAATTTAGGTAAATGTTCTTTTCATGGAAGTTCCTCAAATGGCAAACAATCAAGTTATAACATCTTTTTAATCTTCAAATACAATAGCCCGATGAGTGTTAAACTAATGCTAGTGAATACCAAGTCTCAAAAGGTTAATTTCGAAAAACCTTTGGTAAGCATCAAATTTCAAGGTTAGGGCATAAAAATTTTGAAAGGTTATCTTGATAGGAATCAATAATTAGGCATTTGAATCAACCTTTGGCTAATATCATGAAATTTTCAAAGGTTTTATGGTGATTTCTGAATTAGTATAAAATAGTTCTTTTCTTTTGGAGGCTACCTTTGTTGGTTAGAAATAATTCTAAAGCTTTTAAGTTTGTTCTAAACTACCATTTTTGGGTTTTCACCCTAAAATTTTTTTTGTCTTTCCTTTTTCTTTATTTCTTCTTCTTTCTCTCTCTTTTTTATGTTCAATTGATTGCCCATCCATATTCTTAGAGACTTAAAAATCATCTAGAAAAATGAATTTTTGAAGAGTTCCTTAAGAATGGCCTGACAGCTCATGTAGCTATGTATGATCAAAGTGGACTTTATAGGTATGTAGTGTAGGCCATGGTTCATGGTTTAGAAAGGATGGATAAATAGGCCTAAATGTATATTCCCATTTTGCTTGGATCAGATATCATAAGTCCTATCATTTTGACTTTTTCGAGAAAACTGATCTTCGGGTATCTGGGCATGGTTTATGCCATGATCAGTATAGGTGTTCTTAGATTTCTTGTTTGGGCTCATCATATGTTTACTATGCGCTTAGACATTGATACCTGTGCCTACTTCACCGTAGCTACCATGATCATAGCTGTCCTCACTAGAATCAAAATCTTTAGTTGGATCGGTACCATGTGGGGAGGTTAGATACAATACAAAACACCCATGTTATTTGCTGTAGGGTTCATCTTTTTGTTCACCATAGGGGACTCACTGGAATAGTCTCGGCAAATTCTAGGCTAGACATTACTCTACATGATACCTATTATGTGGTTGCACATTTCCATTATGTACTTTCTATGGAAGCCATTTTTGCTTTATTTGCAGGATTTCACTATTGAGTGGTAAAATCTTTGGTCGGACATACCCTGAAACTTTAGGTCAAATCTATTTTTGGATCACTTTTTTTGGGGTTAATCTGACCTTCTTTCCCATGCATTTCTTGGGGCTTTTAGGTATGCCACATAGCATTCCTGATTATCCAGATGCTTACGCTGGATGGAATGCTCTTAGAAGTTTTGGCTCTCATATATCCATAGTTGGGATTTGTCATTTCATCATGGTTGTAACAATCACTTCAAGTAGTGGAAATAACAAAAGATGTGCTCCAAGTCCTTTGGCCGTTGAACAGAATTCAACCACACCGGAATGAATGGTACAAAGTCCTCCTGCTTTTCATATTTTTGGAGAACTTTTAGCTATCAACGAGATGAGGACTTTCGAGAATAAATATTGAACCGATAAGAATAAAGGGGAAAGTCAAGTCTAAGCGCATATGGCATGAAAAGGAAATTCTATTTCTATAAGACTTGAGAAGAATCATTGTTCAGATACTAATATTGAAATGGGAAAAATAAGAAGGGGAAAGTCAAGTCTAAGCGCATATGGAACAAAAGGAAATCCGATTTCAATAAGACTTGAGAAGAATTGTAGTTCAGATTCAAGAATGAAAACCATTATCTATTGCCTACTTTTTATAGCTTTTCAACTATTCATGAGTTTTGTGGCACTTTCTTTCAGAACTTTTCTACGATCAGAAGGAATCGCTATAATGACTACCCCAGAATTTATCTTTCTTTTATTCATAGTGTTAACAACTTTGATTTTGTCTTACCACATCATACTTGAAAAATAAGAAAAGAAAGTTGGATTCTAATTGGCTTAATATATTTTATCATTTATTCATTTTCTTTCTTGGTTTGCTTTGAGATTTTCAAAAAACTTATTGCTTTTATAGGTATCCCAGCTGTTGGACTATATACTTTTATTGTTTTAAATTTGAGCATATCGACCGGAAGCGAAGACTTCTCTAGTTCAACTACAATTACTATAGAATTTTTAGATTCATTAGTTTCTCATTCAGATTTAAGAGCACAAAATCTTGAACCTGCTAATAATATTCTTTTGCATTTTGGGAATCAAGACCCCAACTTGAAAATAGAATTGTATGCCTGTATCCACTTACTCGAAAGCCGATTAATTGATTGGTTGCCTCTGGAGAACTGCGCATAAGTCTGATTAACCAAGGTGTTCTAGGTTCTCTATTTTAACTAACTTCCCGGTGGTTTGCAAACTGATGGCGAACCGAATCTAAGAAGGATTCCTCTTGTGCTGAACCTAGGGTTCAACACTCAAGATTAGGGTAAGATTGGGCAAAGTTTTAAGGGTAATTAAATCAAGGATCATTTCTCTTTAAAAGAATTATATCTGCATATCTTCCAAGACGAAACACATAACATTTCTTCATCTGTTCTCACTTTTTATTTTTCTTTACTTTTTTTTAATTTCTTTTTTTCTCTTACTTTCTTCATTCTTTATTTAAAGGAACTTGAAATTTAAACTTTTCTCATCTTTCACCTTGAATACTTGAACTTAAAATTTAAACTTTTTTTTATCTTTAAAATATGCATATGACATCTAATTTGGTCTTCTTGTAACTTTAAAATAGAATTTGCTCCTTCTAATCTTGAAGCTTTGCTTGAATTACCCTCTAGTGTGGAGGGTGATCCTTAATTAGAGATTAAAGAAAGAATAAATCATTAGGCTTAAAAGGGACCGTAAAGGGAATAATGTTCTATATTTGTGAAAGGATAGAGAAAAATGGCTATTTGTTATTTCGAACAAAGTCAATTAAATTGGCAAACATTTCATCAGGAAAAGGGTTGTTTTCTTAAAATCATCTTGAGTACCTCAATAACATGATGTTACACTTAATTTTTAAATGCTTATAGTATGCCTTTCAACATTATTAGCTTTGTAGCCACCAACAAATTTTGGTTTTGGTTAAACCTTTAAGAAAAGGAGTTGAATTGGCTCAGAGAAATGCCTTGAATTTCATATTTTGTTTATCGAGCATTAGATTAAAAGGTTTTATCTGAGAAAAAAAGGTGTTTTGACTTATTTTTACTCTTATCTTTTTTAAATTAAGGATTTGGAAGAATGTCATGGAAGTTATGGTAAAGGGTTTCCAAATAAAGAAAATCTCGAAATTACTCTCATTATTTTAGCACATATCTAACTATCGGTACCTGAATCTTTTATAAGCATAACTTGTTTGTATGACTCTTAAGGAATCCAAAAAGAAACATTTAGAGACAATAGGTTTATGGTTGTGAAAGGTCTACGGTTGAATATCTAGGACAATCATATAAACAAAAGTGAACATTTTTTTTTTGAAAGCATTCGATCTAATGGTGATCACCTCTCAAAGAAAATTTTTTTTAAATGTGCTTATTATCCTAGATACTAGAAATCATTATTAACAAAGTTCATGCTCTATGACAAGATGCACAATATTCAAAATGCAAACTTATTTCAAAATTCATAGTTTCTAAAAAAAGTATAAAGTTTTAAAATTAAGGTAGGAATTACCCCTGATTGGCATACTACCATAATGTCAATGGCTTTCAGAACAATCATTTTGGATAAGCATCCACCAATTTCAAACTTTGCTACATTAGCATCCTTGGGGCCGAATTGTAGATCAGTTAGTGGAACATTAAAAGGTGCATCATTATTTCCTATCACCTCAATTGTGCTTTAACACAATCAAGACTTGAGTCTTAACTAGATTTTTTAGCAAGGAAGATGAATCAAAAAGGTTATTGCATTGCAAAAAATCATCCAAGCAATTCAAGTTGAAATTTACAACAGTCTAAGATTCCTAGATCAACCATGTTGGATTCTCCAAATTATCCTTGCATTGAACAACATGCATTGGTTAATGAGATCTTTCGATAGAAAATATTGCATCCTAAGCTTTGCATAGGTAATGAAAGATCATTCGATTCTACATGAGCAAAGGAAAGAGCTCAGCATTGAAAATTGGTGAGGCATGATTCACCTTTATCTTTTATCTTTTTTGTTTCTTAGACTGCTTCCTGGGTCCCTTTACTTTTTAAAACTCTTAGTCAAAAAAGTTCATGTAAAGGGTTGTGGGATATAAGGATGATTCTATTAGGACCATTCAATCATAAAAGATTAGGGTTAAGGACACAGTCTAAATGGATTTCCTTATTTTTGTACCTTTCTATGGTCCTAGCTTCCATTTCCTATGGCTCTTTGGCATCTACTGATAGAATTTCTTTCTTATCCCATATATACTACTCATTGAGCTTCAAGGTCAGCATGAATATGTATTATGGGACTAGCTTTTACATGCTAAGTACCTTAATGTGGTTGCCTTTTAGCTTCCACTCCTTCGATCCTGGTAGAAATGTTAGTATGATATAGGACTATTTGTAAATTTTTTTGATCATGGCTTTGCTTTTGTGCAGATTTTTCTTTCCTATCAAAGTTAGGAAACATCATTTCTTTTTATGCAACAGTTCTGACATCTCTCCTTTATGAGGAGGCATTAACATTAATATGGATGGCTAGTGTTTGTCTAATCGCATATTTTGAAAACTCACTAGCTATGTATCTTGGATGTTAACAGATTGTCTTGTAGCTTGTACTCTATCAAATTCCCAACAGGAGTATGAATACTACTTTTTGGGTGTAAATGGACTTACTTGTCTCGAGTAATTCCATCAAACTTGTAGTTTTTGCTTGCATTTCTTACTATTGTGTGCATCTCAAATTTAGTGATTCATGTTATTTCACCTTGAAATAAAACGAAAAAAAAATGAACTTAAATCAGTTTGCATGAATATGTATGTATCTTTACAACATTGATCTTTATTGGCATCTTAATATGATTGTTAATGAATGGAAAAATTACATAAATGAATGAATAAATCTAGGAATGAGTGAATGAATAAGTGAATAAATGAGGTGGCATTTAATGAAACAGATTGAATGTCGGACAATGGGTTAAGCATTAGAAATAGAGATTATTGTAGAGGCAAGCATCCGAGGAACTCGAGTCATGATTCAACAGTATTATTTCATTAACCAAAATGCTCTTATTTATCCATTAGTTGCCGGTGAACATAGACATATTTACAAGATTCAAAAGAAAAGTAACAAAAAGAATTGCTTTTATAAGTGCTAAGTTTCCTAATGCGTAAGTGCTTCAAGGGATTTTTTGCAAACCCTAATCATACATTTTTTTAACCTATATTTACAAAATTTAGAAAGTAACCTAAAAAATTATCTTTATAAATCATTTTATTGCCTTTGTATTCTAATACTTCCAATAAACGTGATCTTTTTTATTTTTTCTTTTTTTATCCCATATAAACCCTCAACCATTTTTTATTAGTCTATTGAGCAGATTTTTTTGTTCTAGGGACTCCACGATCGAACTCTTCTTGATGAACTTTAATGTGCTAGCCCTTGCCTCTAAATTATCGCCCATGTCCTGATCCTTTAAGTACAATAAATGAAACTTATTAGTACATTATGGAAATTATAAATGCTTGAATATATAAGAATATGAAATTTGCAAATGTAAAAGGAAATGCATGAATGAATTTACAAATTTCCATGGGATATATAAATGTCATGTCAAGAATTGAAATACCTTTTTATAATATAACAAATTAATAAAAGCTAAATATATCATAATAACACAATATAAACTTATTAATATCAAGAAAATCAAATTATATGAGTAAAGGATTAGAAGTATTCCCCTATATATACTTAATTCTGTAACTTCTAAAACTAGGTATGGCTCTAACTAAAGGAAGCCCTTACAATTCATTACATGAAGTTCGATTAGACATCTAAATAGGTTCTCAAATTGCTCCTTGAGTCTAGAAAGAACTAACAAGGTACCATAATCTTATCTCATCGCGGATTTACCTCGAAAATGGTTCAATTTAAGTGGGTGTATCTTCCATTCTCGTAATGAAACGAACACCTCAAGTAAGCGTAGGAATTTACAGTCGGCAGGCTTTTCACTGGCCCAGATAGAAGTTAAAACCTTAAAAGGTAGAGCTACTTCACCCCCTCTCTAAATATTAAATACGTATGCTATCTCTATATGCCTAGAGGAGAGTCTAATGCATATGCATGTGCACCTGTGTGCAGGGGAACAAATTACCTTTTATGACTTGACTTTTTTTAAAATAATAAAGACCATATCTTAAATGCCCTATAATAATAACGCTGCAAAAGAAATAAAAGGGTTACTAAAAAAATGAATAATATGAATAATATTTATCAAAATTTCATATAAACCAAAAATTTAATAATTTTTTTTGAAAATACTTGGAATTATAAGTAAATACCAGTTGAAACTAAATTAATCAAAATTTATATAACACATAATTAATTTTAGGCCTGACTCTCTAACTTGTCCCTAGTGGAGTCGCCAACCTGTTGCAACATGGCCTGACTACGAATTCTAACCAACCCAACTTAAAATAACAATTGCAAACCCTCATTCCTATATATATTTACATATAATTATTCTTTTAATTTTAGGGCCATATAATTATTGTCTTTTCTTATCATTTTTTTTTCTAAAGATTGAGTTATCGAGATGAATCTCTTACTCAACTTTACACTAAATAGTTGTTATGAAACGATTGTCGACATTCCATGTGCTCAGCCTTTATGAACTTCAAAAAATCTGAAGGGCCAAAGCGTGCTCGACTTAAAAAAATATGATGATGTTTGACATGAAGGAGTGAAAGACCTTTGGATGAATTGCTCGCCCAACTAGTCTTGGATGGCCACTGTGAAACGGTCATAAACTTGGAGTTGCCACCAATCATTTTAAGTTAGGCATGACTAGATGCCTATTGAAAATAATACCAGAGCTTCGTTGTTTTGGGTTTGGGAGTTGGTTACATATGTGGAAGGATTAGCACCTCACGACGCTTGAAAATTGGTACCATCTAACTATATCTTACTTGAATCTCGATTTTTTTATTTCATTTTTATCATTATTTAAATATAGTTCCCTTTAATGCATGAAATTTTGTAAAGATACGAGTCTGGGTTTTAATAAAAATTTTATAACCTATGTGCCTCAGAGAGGTGAGAAACATAGGGTTTTTGATGAAAATGATCTTCATATGGGTTTTTTAAAACAATCAAATATTTTATGTTTGGCACTAGAGAGATACCGACACGAGATATCGTTTTATGAATTTGAAAATGATCTTTAAAGCATGAATGCTCGAGGTCCCTACAAAAGGAAATGTATTAGTAAGGTGGAAAATAGAACAATAAATAAATTCGCACAAAATACATGAAAATGAGAGATGATCAAAATGTTTCTCGTAATTATCTTCGATTATCAATGAATAATCAAGATGATAATGTCGAGACTTAGTCGAATTCAATGGAAATTTGAGGAAAAAAAGGTTTCGATGACTCAAGGATGTCCCAGGGAAAAAAGTTTGGATTTAGAAAGAATATGGAGAGTGGGGTTAGAGTATCCCTTCAGAAGAATGGGGTTGGAATATCCCTAAAGGTGAAAATTTGATGTCATTTTGAGGTAAAAGTGGGGCTGTAGTATCCCCTCGAAAAAATGGGGTTGGAGTATCCTGAAAATGAAAATCTTTGACGTTAAGAAGAGTGGGTCATATTCTTGAAAATAAGAAATTTTTAAAAATCGGGAGTCGAAGGTTTGGCTACAATGTTCCTCTTTTTGCTTAGCTTTGGTACAAGTTTAAAAGGTTCAGGTTACGAGAACGAGCCAAGTAGATCATGAGGCATTCGAATGCCTTAATAAAAATATTTTGGAAATCAAGTTAGAAACAAAGGACAACATCATGTCATTTCTCTTTCTAAATTTATTTCGAACTTATCTGGAGGTCCTGGAGGGGTAAACAAGGTACAGTTGGAAAGATAACTTAATGAGGATTAATGTTAAAATACTCCAAAGATCCTAGAAAATCATTTTCTAGGCAGAATTAATTTTAGAATTTCAACCTATCTTGACACTAGCAGCATATACAGTGTAAAGGTATGATGGACTTTGAAAAATCATTTCAAATTCATCTGCTATTGTTAAAAAGTGAATAATAGCTTTTTGAAAGGAAAATTTCATGAACTCCATGGAAAAAATATTCCAGGGATTCAAAAATCTTGTTTGCTGGGCTGAAATAGCCCAAACAATAAACTGCTCGCTAGATCTAGGGGTTTCAGATAGTGAAGATTTGAAATATCATAACTATTTTATCCAAGATGATCTAAAGGTAAATGAGCATCGTTGGAAAGGGACTTAGAAACCATTTCTAGGGAAAAATACCAACACATTTTGGATAAATTATTTTTTATTTTTTTAATAATTTTTCAAGACCAGGCCACTGTGCTGCTAGAACAAAATATGGGAGGTGTTCGGTGTTTTGGCTTTTTTTTGGGGGGGGTAGCTCGGGCCATGGACGTTCGAACATCCATAACCAATATGAGAGGTTGGCATGGGCGTCACAAGTTCATTTCACAATCTCGGAGTAGTTTGGGATGATAGAACAACCCATTGACCATGCCACTATGAGGGTAGTTGGTTAAGGACCAAGGGTTCACATTTTTCAACTAAAAGGCTTCATTTCATTTTTGAAAAAAAAATAGTACTCTTATACTTATTTTTCCATGAATCTAGAACTGAATATCTACTTTGGCCCCAAGGTTGGAAAACCAACTCCATAAAAATCTTAAGCGCATGTTATTCTCTACGTATGGGAGATAGCATGTGCTTAACTTGGGGTTATTTTTGAAATCAGGTTTTATAGCACTCAGGCATGCATCCCAACGTAAGGCAAGTACCACAAAACAATGCAGAATATGGAGGGCATATATGCACAAGCAAAGCAAAGATGACATTTTTCACAGAAAAAATGACAAAAAACACATGAAGATGATAGATAGATGCATGAACATACTTAGGATGAGCATTTTTAAAAAGAGTTTGCTAAAAAGGTGTTTTAATTTCATAGAGCCTATTAAGCTTCTAGGGAATGCATAAGCATACTTATGTCATGTTAAGATGCATATTTTAAACATGAGATGAAGACACGAATATGGAAGGAACATGGTAAGAAGTATATGGATAGAGGCTGTTATGCTGATGAAAATGCAAAGAAGCATGCTTAGTTAACCAAACAACATGATGGCACCAAGAAAAACATTAAGATCCTAAACTAGTGCAACCAAAGCCACCAAAAACGTATGTGAGTCCTAAAGTGTCCATAACAGCATAAAAAGGGTTTACTAAGATTATGTTAATGACAAAACAGAAACTACAAAGATCAAGGTAGAGTGGATATACCAAAAAACTTAAACCTCCCTCTTTCTCGAAGTAGTGGCTCTAAGCTTAATTTCTTCTTTCTCCTTGCTATTATTTAGTAAGAAAAGGATGAAAGGAAGTAGCTTTTTAGTGGTATGGTTAATGTAAGGCTTTTCAAAGATCAAAACATGTGGAAAGTTGGGTTCTTAAAGGTTTTCCAGTGGTTGTTTAGGGTAGCAACGGGAATGGAGGTTGGTTATGGGTGAAAGGTAATGGAATAGTGTTTTGGTGAGCTTTTGGAGCTAGAGTTGCTAGAGGATTTGTGGGCATGGGTGAAGAGTTTTCTGGGATTGTTGGAGAGCTTTTTTTAATAGCTGAGAGAGTTTTTTTTTCTGAAATAGCTGGTTCTTTTTTTTTGGTTCAGCCTCTTTTTTTAGAGGATAATGTAAAAGGCATTTTTGGTTTTTCTCTTCCACACCAAGGCATATTTCCAGCCACCATGTCCAGTTGACTCGGTTCTTATTGGTTCTGCCATGCGAAGCAAGTAGGCAAAAAGGCTGTGCAAGCCTGCAAGCTAGAAATATGCCTACCATCCTTTTACACCCATATATTTTATGAAAGTGACCTTTATTATTAATTGTTTGGACTCCAAAAATTTGTTAGAATCCATTAATGAACCCACAGTGGAGGTCTGCAATGTTAAATGATAGTTCCTTGGTGCAAAAACATTTAAATCGGGTTTTTGGAGGTTGAAAATGGCTCGAACTAGGCAAAAATGTCTTGGTGTATCGATACAGAACATGTTGTATCGATACACAAGGTACGTTTTACTCCTGAGTATCGATACAATGAGTTGTGTATCGATACGAAAAGCAAAAAATATCTCTAGTCTTGAGATTTAGAGGCTAGTATTGATACTCCATGGATTTGTATCGATACTCCATGGATTTGTATCGATACTCATGCTTGTGTATCGATACATTTTTTCAAAAATCACAACTTTAGCTACTGCAAAGTTTGTAAAGATACAAACATGCCAGGTATCGATACCACACCTTAGGTATCGATACCAAACCCTTTTGTACCGATACTACACATAGAAATTCAAAATTTTGGTAATGTGAAAGCCTTGTGATAGTTTTTAAGCACCCATATGACTCGTACATACCTTAGGTTCCTCTAGTTGTCTTATCTTGGTCACAAAGAAAAGAAAATTAGTTCGCGTACTCATCTGAACAACTCCAATGACACCCTAAAAATGACCTTTGACGCTTCATTTTTGCATTTTTCTTTAAAGCGGTTATAGGCATTTTAGAATTTTCCAAAAAAACTTTTTCGTCCCCCAATTTTATTTCTTTTTTTTTTATTATTTTGTCATCTTTTACCTAACTCCTAGGATACCAAAAATTAGCCCGGACAAAATGAGGTTTCTACAACGACCATTTATTTTGGAGTCGCCACTAATCTATTTGCTAGGTGAGATTGGTTACCTATCAAAGTTCATATTTTAAAGGTTATGAAACCCATAAAACAAGCTCTAAAGTCTGCACTCATACGAAAGATCACGTGAAAGGATCCGGGAGTTGATTGCAATCACAAGTATGGATTGACCTTTTCGTGATGCCCAGTAATCGATACGTTATTAACCATGTGTTAATTTTAATTTTGATTGTCATTCGGTTTCAATATTTGATATTTAATCATAATTCCAATATATCAAAAAAATAAAATTTTATGGAACAAATTTATTATTTAGGATCAGAAAATTGAATTTTTAATATTTTTGGAAATTAAAATATCTTTTGCACCTTTTCAAAAGACCAGAAGAATATGAAAGTTTTTATCATTCTCTTTCATCCCCATTAGAGAGCTGGTGGAATATGAAAAGTTTTAAGAAATCAAAATATCTTTTGTACCATGTTGGAGAGCTAAAGGAATACAAAAGGTTTTATTTTTTTTGAAATTCAAAAAATCTCTATTTTTATATTTTTCAAAGGATATGTCATTTTTAAAGTAATTTGTAAAACCTCTTAAAATTGAATTTTATTCAACATATTCGTTAAAATATTAATTTATAAAAATAGTAAAAATAAAAATCTAGTATCCGGAGCAATTTTTTATCAAAAAAATTTTATGAGCATAAAACTCATGGTGTTGGAAAATTTTAAAATTTAAATCCCAAAATTGACAACTTGATACCTCATGGTAAAAAATGCCAATACAAATTTTTCCTTCAATATTTATGATTTTTCAGGGTGAGTATCAACATAATACTACATAGGTATTTGTAAAAATATACAATGGTCAATTTCTTAAATTTTACGAAAAATTCTTGAAAATGTCTTAAAAATAAAAAATTTAACTGTGATAACATATGCAAAATGGATTTCCAAAATTTCATAAGAAAATATTTATAAACAATGTTTTCTCTTAAATATTTGATTTTTTATCTAAGATTAGCCCTCAAATGGCACTTTTCTATCATGTGCTCATTTGACCATTTAAGTATAATTGAAAATATCTTGAAAATGTCTAGTCTTCCTGGAAAAAGGTCACTCTTGACTAAGTTGGTTGCTAAGTTATCAATCCTGGGCATTTGGGACTATTGGAAAAGGGACCCTAACGAAATTTAGTGTCTACAAAGGTTCATGACTTTATCTATTCAAAAGCTATAAGTTGCATTAGTGATGATGTTTTAACCCTTTTAGGGTTGTGGACATAGGCTAGAGAGGCTTAGCTACATTAAAATTGTCTTGCTTTATTTCGTTTTTTGTTGATTTTTTTAGGTGGTTATGCTTTTCCAACACCTCCATGATAGATTAAACCAAGACTTCAAATTTTAATAAGCGTAACAAATGGGAACATAGTCCTTTTGATGAATAAGAAATACTTTTAGACCTTATCTCATGTATTATCAATAAAATTTTTTGTCAATAAAATTAGATGTTCAGCTCACTTCCTTTGAAGTTCATTAAAAACTAATAAAATACTAATATAATTTAAAAAGTACATTTAACTATTTGAAATTTAAAATTTAGTATAGAAAATAAACTTTTAAATAAATTTTACAAAAATAATCTTGTCAAGAAAATCACATAGATTAGTACAATATAACTATAAAATACTTTAGAAATAAAAAAAGATATTATTTTCATAATTAGGATTGTCAAATCTTAATCTCTTGATGACTAAAACTAAGAGTTCAGTACTCTACCAATAGACCATATGGTTGTTGATGAAAATAGATAAGTTGTAAACTAGATGGTAAGCAAAGAATAAGCATAAGATAGCCATAAAAGACTAGATTAAATTTTCCTTAAGATATCAAAACCATAAATAACCTTCACCAATAGTCATAATGGGAATCCACATTTTCTTGATTTGAGTATTTCACGATAAATCTCTAATGAATTATGCTTTCTTTTTCCCTCTTTTAAATAGAATTTAATCAAACCATCGGATAAGAGAAAAGATTACATGCCTTACTATCTTCCTGAAACAAAAACTCAAATCTAATCATTAATATCACTAATAGTCATCAAAATCACGTAATTCTCTTATCCTTAAATTCTTTATTGTAATAAACAGCCAGCCTCACCAATAAACAAAAAAAAAATTAGCTTTTCACTTACTAAAGCTTAACCATTATTTTTGCACTCCCACCTAGCTATGTACCCTTGAATGGATATTTTCTACCTTTTTTCTGTGCCTTTTTTTATGCCCTATCAACTTTATTTTCCATGTTTCACTTTCTTTTACCTTATGTGTCATGTGACAAAATATGACTGATGAGGTACAAAAAAAGGGTATAGAGTAATGGTAGAAGATTTCCATTCTTGTACCCTTTCACCTTTCCCTTCTTTTTCCTTTCTCACCCCAAGTCTTCTTTTCCAACCTGAAAGCTTTGCTTGATAGGAACAATGAAAAAAGATGAAATAAACTTTTTTAATTAAAATATAATGTTTACAGTAAACCAAAATGATGAGGCGATAAATAATATAAATTAATATAGTACTATAAGTTTCAAAAACCCTATAAATTGTGAGTTATAAGTTAAAGTCTTTTTTTATTTACCTAGCAAAATATATTAAATAATTTGAGTAAAAAATAAATATTCATATATGTCATTAACATCTTATCTTTAAACAAAGCTGTGACAATGAATTTATTTATCATATACAACTTTTTGCTTGCTAAAGTCAACTATATATATTTACTCTTTCCTTTTTTGCCTTACAAGTTAAATTAATTTTAGATATAATGGATATACACAAAAAATAAACAATAATTTATTCTTATATTTTATAATGGCTATAAAGAACTCATTAGTCTTTAATCTTATATTTATTTGATTTATTTAAACCAATCAAAAATTAAAAGTTTATACAATATTAAACTATGAAAATTTTAGAGAGCAGTATATGTATTATAGTACATTACATGTTTAATTTTTAGGATGAATATAAAATTATATATGTCTGATGAAAAGGATATACGTAAGCCCATTATTACCATATAATAGATCAAAATTATAATAATTTACATATTAAGAAACTGAAAAAAGTTGTAGAACTATCATTATTTTACTAACTATCTTATATTTTAATAACCTTATAAATTGTTGAATTTCTATAAAATTGTTTTCAAAAAATACATAAGAGATTTTTAAATGATGGATAAAATTTAAAAAAGGTGCCACATTAAATTACTAATTTTCTATAGCAAAAAGTTACTAAAAAAATAAAACATTTTGAGTTTACTAATTTTACAAACCAAGATTACTAAAAAAATCTATAAATATATGATATTTTTGTAACTCTATAATTGCTATTTTAATAACATTAATTTATTAAATTTTCCCTAATTTTTTATAAAAGTTATTGATAAATTACATCATTATTACTAAATAATAGATGAAGATATGGAAAATAATCATGCATTTTGAATTTACTCATTTGTAAATTGATGTTGGCGAAAAGTTATGAACTATATGTTATTTAAGTACCATGTTAGAATTACTTAATTTGTATAAAATTACAACAAAAATGTATGAAATTACTAAATAAATTATATTTGAGATTACAGATATTGCAAAGGAAAGATGTTGAAAAATTATAAAGATATTGAATATGTTAGTAACTATTATATACTATTTGAATTATTTTAAGTTATTAAATTTTATCCTTGTAGTTATTGATTAACTACATGCATATTACTAACTATTACATGAATGTTATGAAAAATAATTATACATTTTTTAGTAACCATAAGTGATGAAAAAAATTCAAATATTTGAGTTCACTAATTTAATATGTCAAAGTTAAAAGTTTATGAAACTATGTGAAGTTCGATAATTACATATCTACTAATTTCGCACTAAATTACTAAATTTTGCTCATACATTTTATAAAAGTTTTTAATAAAATATATTTATGTCCTTGATGACTAAATAATATATCAAAATTATCTAAAATGATTTTGGTTTTGATTTTGCTAGTATGTTTTAAATGTAACAAAAGAATTTATTATTTCAATAATTAAGTTTCCCGTGTTCTAGTAATCTTAAGTTGATGAATGTCTATAGAATTTTCTTGTAGAACATGTCTTAGGTTTCTATATTATGGATAAAGGTTAAGAAAAAAAGTAAAATCTTTTAGGGTTATTGATTTTGCATACTAATGTTACTATAAAAGTTATAAAGTTATAAAGTATTTTAGTAAATTCATATCTAATTTGATTTATAATTCAATCATCATATTAAATGCATCTAGATTGAAAACCTTACTAAAAAATATTAGTAAAAATTTTCTAATAACATTAATAAATGATAAATAAATAAGAGTTAAAAGATTAATAACATAGTAGTAACTAATTATTAACATGTATTAGATTTTTTATAATATATTAGTAAATGAGTAATAACATTTTGCCAATAATTAATAATATATTAGTAAATTATGAATAACATGGTAAAGAAACTAACATCATATTCGTAATGAATATTGTGATAGTAAATTATTGACAAATAATAGTAAATAATTAATTATAGTAGTATATTCTATAAATTTTAATTGTAAATTTAATTTAAACTATTAACAAAAGTAAAATATTTCTTTGTTACAATAAGAAAATGATGTACTAAATGTAGTGAGTGCATTGCAAAAATTAAGGCTTATTTTGGTTTGGTACAAAGAAAAAAACAACAACTTTATTTGCACAATTTGAGAAAGTGTTTTAAATGAAAAATAAAAGTTGTTACAGAAATATTTCCTTATAAGTATTATACATACTTTTATATATATTTTTTTATTTTTAGAAATTATCTCTTAATATACTTATTGGGTCCTAATAAATTATAAAAAATTATTATCTTATGCATTTAGCGAGGTTATTTTCTTAGTAAATTGGCTTGACTTAAAGCTATAAGATTTTATTAAATAATCAAAAATTCTTACTTCATTGAACATTTATTTATCGAGATTTTATTGTATAAGAAAACTAATAACAATATCTTCTTTTTATATAAATAACCAAGTAATAATATCTATCAATGAATGGTAAATGATTCTAGTAATCTAATTACTAAGTACAGTGATATGAAATGCGAATATTATAATTTTTTTTGTAGAAGTATAGTAAAAATAGGAAAACATCATAGATTTAAAATGCCTTTAGGTATTCTCAGGATTTTATTTATGTCTAGTATTATCTTTGAAATTTCTTATTTATCAAAATAGGATACATTGACTCACTATAAGTTATATATAATAGTTTATCATTTTCTTTCAAATTGCTAAAGTAGTGTTATCTAGATCGGTTAAATCTTGTACTCCACCTAGGTTTTAGACTAGATGCTTAACAAACCATCAGATACCAAATTTCATTTCTTGTTCTTGCATGTTATTCACATCTATTACCTTTCCAAATTTGTCACATGATAGGCTCGTTTATCTCCTCTACACATGATGGGAGCTTGTTAAAGGGATGTTATTCCGTATCAGTTAAATCTTTATTGTATGTAGGCTTATATTCAAGTTAGGTCTCTTAGTATATTGTTAATTAGTTTTAAGTTGGTTGCTTAGCATAGCATCAAAGCCTAAGTTCTATTTTGTTGTTCTTACAAGTTAGTCCTAACTATTATCTCATTTGAGTTTATCACATAGTAGTCTTCTCTGTATTTGCCTAGAGGTGATGGGTTTGTCAAAGTAGTGTTATCCTTTATTGATTAACTCTCATATTTCTTATAGACTTATATTCAAGTTGGATCTCTTTACTTATTGCCAATTGTTATTAGATATGCTTAACATGGTATCAAAGCTTAAATTTTCTTTTTTTGTTTTTGCATGATTTTCTTGTCCATTACTTCTTTTGCATTTGTCACATGGTAGGAAATCGCTTTTGGGTTGATTGCTTAGTAGGCTTTAATATCATGTTAAATATCTAACCTAAAACCAATTTGTAATAGATGGAAATGCCTAACCTGTAAAAAAAGACCAAAACAATGCAAGATTTAACTGATGTGAGATAAAACCACTTTAACAAGCTCTCATCACCTGTAGGCGATAGTAAATGAGCAAATAACATGACAAAATTGGAAGAATGACATGCAAAATCTTTGATTTCTTATAAACGTGGCAAAATAAACCCTAACCCAAAAAAAAACTGGACCCTGAACCCAAATCAAACTCGATTTAACCAAAATTATCAAAAACTTGAACCCGAATGCGCTCGAGCTCGAAATAAATAGAACCCAACATGACCCAGCTTGAAAAAAGTCTAAACTCGAACCTGAAATTAATGCTAAAAACAAGAATAATCAGATTGTAATTAAATAATTTTTATACAGTAAAAGCTTTAATTATAAATTTTGCTAATGTTTTATAATGAAATTATTTAACAAAGTGATTTTATATAAAAAAATTAATTATATATCATTTTGGTCTTAACAACTATTGATTCTAATGTATAAATGTAATTAAAAGCATGTTTTTATAAGCTTACTTAAAAAACTAGTTCTTGTCGTTAATATTCGCTAGTGTCACTCGAGAATATCAATTGTTTCACGAATTTTTAAACATATAATTGTATATTTTAGAAATAAAAATAATAAAGTGTTTATTAATGAAATTAGCATTAATATATAATGCTTGTTTCAAGTGCAAATTATATCTAATTTATTCTTTTTAGTATTATGTAGAATTAAAAGTACAAAAACAAAGAAATTTAATGTAAGTTTTGACTCTTTTTTATTAATCAAATAAATTTATTTACTTCTATCATTCGTGAAAATTAGTTTTCCGAAAATAAAGAAAGTTAATGTGAACCTTAATTCGTTTTTATTCATTATAAAATAAATTTATTTAACAAAAGCAAACTAAAATGACTTCCTTATAAATTTGATAAATCTTAACAATAATAAAAAAATTTACAATAGTAATTTAAAATTTAAGTAAATAAATTTATTTACTTATTAAAGTTAATGAAAAAAATCTTTAAAAATAAAGTAATTTTATGTAAACTTTAATATTTTTAATTATTATAAAATAAATTTATTTAACAATTTTTTAATAAAACTAAAGTTCTTACTTATAAATTGAATAAATCTTATTAATATGAAAACATTTAGTTTAATGAGAATTTAGTTTTAAGTTAATATTAAATCATTATACTAAAGAAATTATGCAATAATTAATTAATGATACTTCTTTTATTATCCAACTCTTATATCATAGTCTTATACTTTTCTTTATTCTTCAAATATAATTATTTGTCCACTTTGATTTAATTATTAGCATTCACAATTTTATTTATATTTATGGATAATATAAATTATAATATATTTACTTTTAAAATTCGAATTCATCAAATTAGTTACTTTAAATATTAGTATCGTTAATTTTTTAATATATCATAGTTTTTATAATAAATTATTCAACAATTTTATTTTATATAACAAATTAATTTTATAACTTTTTTATGCTAGCAAATATTGATTTAAATATATAAATATAATCAAAGATATTGTTATAACAAAAGCTTATTTTAAAATAATAATAAATTAATAATTTATTTTTATATGTAAATATTTAAATTACATAAAAATTATTACATCTAACAATAAAATAAATTGATGCAAACCTGAACTCGAAATAACACAAACTCGAAATAGCCTGAACTCGAAACAGTCCAAACCTGAAATGACCCGAATCAAACATACCTATTTTCCCCTTCTAATTTCTTGTAGACTTATATTCAACTTGGACCTTTTCACCTATTGCAATTGGCATTGGATATGCTTAACATGGTATCAAAGTTAACATTTTCTTTCATTGCTTTTACAAGTTATTCTTAGTTATTATTTCTTTCAAGTTTTTTGCATGGTAGGAAATTGATTTTGGGTTGATTGCTTAATAGGCTCTAATATCATGTTAAATATCAAACCTAAAACTAATTTATAATTGATGGAAATGCCAAACTTGTATATAAGACCATAAGCGATGAAAGATTTAACTGATGAAAGATAAAACCACTTTAAAAAGTGATCATCACCTATAGGCGATGATAGATGAGCAAATTAGATGACAAATTTGGAAGAATGACATGCAAAAGTAACATGAAAGAGCCTGGGCTCTGATATCACTTTATGCATCAACCTAAAACCAATTGTCAATATAGAGATGTCTAACTTGAATGTAAGACCTTAAGCGATCTAAGATTTAACTAATGTGAGATAAAAACACTTCAAGACAAACTTTAGGATATTTAGAAGTTGAAATCTCTAGTCATATTCCTCTTTCCCTTTTTTCTCTAATTTCCCCATCTTTCTCTATTCTATTCATTTTTCTTGATAGCATAGTTTTTTGAAGTCAATTTATTTTCTAAAACATCCCACTCAAAAAAGCATGTAGCAAACCAAGAAGGGCATAGGTAGTCTTGCAAGATAGGTGTGAATAAAAGGCTAAAAGGCCTTAAGTGCAAAAAATAAATAATAGTATAAATATATCTTTTTCTTCTCAACCTTAGAAAAAAAAAGGGAAAAAAAAGATAAGGAGGAAAGAAAGTCTAGAATTTCATAAGTGAACTAAAAATTTGAGATTCTACACCATTAAAACAAAGTAAGCTTCTAAATGTTTTTTGTTACATGAATAGTGGGAAAAATTCCACAAACATCAAGCTTACATCAATGGCCAACGATTTTTCTAGCAAGTTTCTTAACTTGTAAACCCAATTTTAAATAGCCTTAACCAAGGATTCTAATGGAACAAGTTTCATTTGATTTAGCTAGATAGTTTGTAAGTTATTTAATTTTAGTTATAGGTTCAACAATGATAAATAGCCAACTTTACATTGCTGGAAATTCATCATCTGATGATTTATTTTGTTAATTCTTTGATTGATTTATTAGTATGATATTTGAATTTTAATTTAGTACTAGTAGCTTGATCTGGGGTTTAAGTGTTGAGAGAATAAAAAGACAAAGAAAAGCTAAAATACCATTAATACGTAGAAATATGGGTAAGACAGAGGTAAGAAGCCAAATTTTGGGTTTTCCAAACAAGTAATTTTGTCCACCATAGTTTCTAACTCGAACTTGCATATTGAAGTATGATATAGAGGCTTTATTTTGGTATACCATGCATCTCTGTTTTTGATCTAAGTTATAAGTTATAAGGGCTCAATGTAAGATAAATGAATAAAATTTTTTAAAATTTTAGAGAAATAAGAAAATATGTTTTTAATGTTTTCAATTTTTTATTAATATTTTATAAATTTTCATGCTTTTAATTCCAAGGATTTGATTTAACTCTTTATAAAAAATAATTTTTTATTTTTTATTTTTAATAAAAAATTAATCCTCTTTTGAACTATTATGAGCTTGATTAATCTTTCCAAGTGTTGGATTGCAACCATTCTACGTGAGCATACTCAATCAATTTTAGTTTATTAGGGAGAAATCACTATTTGCATTGCATAAAAATATTGATTTCATAAACCTAATAGTAATTATGGTTTATATGGACTATAGATCTTTAAAGTATACATTCAACTAACTTGCTGAATCTCTAGTTGTTATATATATACATATGTGTAAGTTCAACATAAGCCACAAAAATGGTTTTGTATAGTTCTACATGAAAATGAGTTTTTATGAGGATTATTTTGAATAATGCTTTATGAATATGAGAAAGATTTAGACGCTATGAATTGGTTATTTGATTATTCTTTAAATCCATCTTAAAATTTTGCATTGAGGAATATGTTTGATATGACTATGATTTTAAGATTTTTTATTACAATTTTGAAGTCTTATATGTGAATTGGATTGGAATGGTTGTTGACTTTGAATTTGGCTATGTTATGAACCTTACCATTGGGACAAATACAAGGGTAATATATTCGAGCATTGCACTCTACCTATTCTAGGTTACCTTATGAATATGGATTTTACTACTAAGATAAAAGTGGTCATAGCTCAATGTTCTTTAATATGGCTACATTTTGGTCACTACCATTAGGGATGAATACAATGGTGTACAAGCTAGCTTTACGTAACCTCTTTAAGGTTACCTTATGAATTTGGACCTTACCACCAGCTAAAAGTGGTCATTGCCCAATGAATTTGAAAATGAATTTGTTTTCTGTACATGAATAAGAATACGTAACCATATTATGCTCATTATTGTATCTTTTATTTTAATCTAAAATTGTTTGATTATTGGAACTTAAATTATGAGTGATTGTTAAATGATAAAGTTTCGATTCTAGAATATGTATTACAAAAAATATATGTTTTGGCAGCATTCTTAAAGTGATTTTATATCTATATGTTTGTAATAAATGATGACCAGAGTGGTTGATGAAGTTTATTACTTATAGAGTATTTATACGTAATTCGTGAATTATAATTTTTTTCAAATGTTGGGGAGTAGCCGCTGGTTAGTTCCATCGTTAAGTGATTTGGGATTGAAAGATCATTTCTAGCCTTTAAAATGTTTTGGAGCTTCAAACTCACCACTTTGATAAATATCTTAAAGACTACTAGTAAGTTTATATGTGGTGGCTAAGATTGCAAAATCTCTTATGAATTATGTATAATGCCTTAGACTCTTGTAACTTCTGAATTAAGATAAATTTTGAAGTTCTTAAGCAATTTTAATAAGTAAAAATTTTAGAATCTACAACCTTACATACTTGTACAAGTATATGGCAGTTATTAGGTCTTGGGCTTAGGTTTCGAGCATGATAGCTTTAGTGGTATCAGAGCTTAGATTATGATCCATAGCCTATATGTAGGTTTGTTAAAAATAGGGATAGATCTTAGTGTGAATTGGTCATACGGTTAGATGTTGATTTTGAAGTTAATTATTTTGAGACAACTTATACGAAAGTTAATACTTTATCATTAAGATTCATAAAGTCTTGACTTCATGACTATTTTTTTATTTTAAAACCTTTGTAAGTAAATTATATTCTTTTGTCAGTTTAGTTATTATGGCTTCTTAAAAATGAAATTTGCCAACTATGTTGAAAGCTCCCATGTTAAGGAAATGACTCAATAAAATGTTCATTCTCGTCCATTAGAAGAAATTATTGATTCTAAGAGTCATGATGGTAGTCAATCATCAGAAGGTAACTTGAAACAATAGTGATGTATATCACATGGTAAAGCAAATAGTGGGATTGACTGAGCAGCAAAATGTCCCTAATAATAAAATTTTTGCACTACTAGCACAAAATGAGAAAAGTTGCAAAGTTGTCATCAGGTAAAGCAAAATCACATTATTAAAAAATATGGTGTATTTGTGGAATTTAAAAAGATGGCTCCTTATTTCTTTAAAAGTTGTATAACCTTACTGAAGCAGAGAAATGGGTTAGGGAGTATTTAAGGCATTTAAATGTTCCCTACAGAAGATAAAGTGGGGTATGCCATGCTTATGCTCTTTGAAGTTGCAAATGATTGATGGGAAAATCAACAATATATATTTGTTGAGAATGAAAAAAAATAAAGGTCCTTGAGAATAAGCACTACCCTTTAGGAGTGTTTGATTGCAAAAGGAGAAAGAATTTGTTTAGTAAACATAAAAAGGTAAAATGGTAGGCGAATATAAAACAAATTTTCAAAACATATCAAGTTTGCCCTTAAACAGTATCTGATCAAGAAAGTTGATCTCATAGATTTCAAGAATGATTGAACCCTCAAATTAAATAGATTATCTCATCACTAAAACTTAAGACATACGAAGAAGTACTCATTAAGGCACTGCTTATTAAGAGAAGCATCATGAAAGCAATACTATGGAGAATAAAGACCCTAACAAGTGTTGGCGAAGAAAGGAAAAAGAAAAGACTATTTAAGAATCATGGCTATAAAAGACACAATCAAGCTAGTGGTAAATTCCAAACAAAGCAATCCTCCACAGTGTCGTGGATGTCAAGCGGTATATTCTAAAGCTAATTGTTATTGGGCTACTGGGTAATGTTCGCTTATGGATAAAAAGGTCACTTAGCTGCTAGCTGCCTAAGGAAAAAAGGGTAACTAAGCTTGCAAAATTCTTAAATCATTTAAAGAGGAGCAAATAGTAGTATATCATCTAACAACCAAGTAAAGCTAGGGGTAAAAACCTCAACACCTATTGTAACGTGCCGAATGTGAATCTAACATCCTAGTTTTAAACAAATAAATTTTATTTTCTCAAATTTGGGTAATATTAAATTGTTGGACAAATCGCATGTCCAACTAAACCCTATGTGATCTTTACAAAGTGACCAAATAATTCGAAGTGGCCACCAATCTAGTTTTGGCTAAGATTGGTAATCTATCAAGCTCGTATTTTAAGGGTTACAAAACCTTCAAAAAAAAGCTTCAAGGTTTACGTTTATACAGGAATTCACATGAAAGGGTTTAAGAGTCGATTACAATCATAAGTAAAGAATGATCCCTCTCATGACGCCCAAAAATTGGTATATTTTAATTACCTGTTAACTAAACTATCGATTATGATTGGTTTTAATTTTTTCTATCTTTAATTATAATTCCCCATTTTTTGAAATTATTTATAATTAATATTATTTTTCTCATCTTAAGTAAATCTCATTTTTATATATTTTTTTTAAATATTTTTTGCACTTCTTTGAAAACCTTGGAGGAATACAAAAGTTTTATTTTTAGGAAAATTAAAAATTTTGATTCACTTGTTTAAAGATGCATTCTTTTATATAAAATAATTAATGAGATACTTCCATACACTGGCAGCACACTTATCGACTATTGTAACTCGGGGATATTGCCTCAGATTTTTGAAAAAATATTCTATTATAATTAACTTATAAACATATTAAATTTAAAGCATAACACCATGAAAATGACTCCAAAGTACATAATGAAACTGCAAAATGATCCTTTGATTATGGAAAATAATCTAAATGGACCTAACATGCATGGACATTATTGAATAACCCCAAATCATAAAATATGATTTAAATACATGAATTTTGCATAATAATTCCTAAGTCATGGCAAATGACTTAAATATTTCTAAAATTATGGAATTACATGAAAGTCCCTATATCATTTTCAATGATCCAAATGACCCTATTATTCATAAAATTAACTTAAGTCTATAGATCATGGAAAATAACCTAAATGACATTAAAATATGTGAAATGACATAAAAGTCCCTAAGTCATAAAAAATGACCTAAAAGACATCAATATATATGTAAATTGCATTTAAGTCTCTACATCATGGAAAATGGTCTAAATGATACTAACATGCATGAAATGACAAAAAGTCTCTAAGTCATGGAAAATGACCTAAATAACATCAATATATATGAAAATTACGTCTAAGTTCCTAGATCGTGGAAAATGACCTAAATGACATTAATATGCATGAATGACATAAAGGTCCCTAAATCATAGACAATGACCTAAATAACATCAAATTCACAAAATTACATTTAAATCCCTAGATCATGGACAATGACCTAAATGGCATTAAAATGCATGAAACAATATAAAAGGTCCTAAGTCATGGAAAATGACCTAAATGACATTAAAATGCATGAAATGACATAAAAGTCCCTAGGTCATAAAAAGGACCTAAATGACCCCAACATACTTAAGATTACATAAAAATCCCTAAAACATGAAAAATTACTAAAATGGCCTTAAGATGCATGAATTGCATAAGCAATCCTAAATCATGGAAATTTAGTAAAATGACCTTAAGATGCATGAAATTGAATAAATGGTCCTAAATCAAGGAAATTTACTAAAATGATATTAAAGTACATAAAATGATATAATAATTTCTAAACCATAGAAAATGACATGAATGTACCTAAATGCATGAAATGACACAGTAATCTTTAATATACGTGAAAACATTATAAAAAATGTAAAATGGTCCTTAAAAGCTTCTAACATTACAAATGCACCGATAAACATTTTTATTTCACCAATAAACATACAAGCATGGTACAATACATGGTTTTTACTTCTCAAAACACCACATTAACATGAACCTACCTAGAATTACTAATATGCATGATGATGTTGCCATAATCACAATATAACAATGGAAAATGCATGGACATATGCATCGCAATAATAACATATGAAAATGTCATAGAATGCATGTCATGTATAAGTTTAAACATAAAATAGCCCATCAACATGAACATACATAAGTACAATAACATGCATAGTGATGTTGCCATAATCATGGTATTTTCATGGAAAAATGCATGAACATGGGAATGATAACAATCATGCATGGAAAGAGCATAAAATGCAAGTATCATACATGGAATAACATATAAGTAGCATGAAGAGCCAAAATGAAATTACAGCATGAAGAATACTTGAAGAAATTAAATAGAAAACTTGGCATAAAATATTTGCAAAATAAATTTTCTTAATGAAAAGATGATTTTTATTAAACTTTAAACCAAAATCATTAAAGAAAACAAAAATATAGCTTTAGAAATCATTGCTCAAGATTTAGCCATATACTTGGTTTTATACCCTTAGCTCAAATCATCACCCAAACATGACTTAGGATCATTAAGCTCTCAATAAGGAGAAGAGAAGATGCAACGTAAAAGTAGAAATTAAAAGGAAAACAACCTTAGTGCTAAAGCTTAAAAAAATCCATTCTCTTTTTTTTTTCTTTTTCTTCTTTTTCTCCTTTCCTCTCTTTTTTAGTTTCTGCCTATGTTCAACTGAAAACTAGCTCTCTCTTCTATTTTAGACATGTAAGGGGAATAAAAACCTCACTTAGCTGATTGCTTCTTATCCCTATGCACTTCCATTGAGAACTTGACAACTCACCTAAGCTTGCTTGCTAGCAATCTCTCTACAGGGTTAGATGGTTTGATCAAAGGTTAAAATCCTTCTAAATGGAGCATGATTTCAACTAAGTTTGGTGGACAATCTCAACCATATGCCTTCAAAGAGAACCCCACTCTAAATGGTTATATATCAGTTCTATGTAAAAAAAAGTTTTAACTTTGACTCAAAATAGGCCTTCATTGGAATTCAACTGAATTAGACTCAAAACAGTCAACAAACAACCAAACTAGATGCCATTTAGTTCCTTTGCATGATTTAAGCATTAATCTTATTTATCGTAAGCTCATTTAAGCTTTAATGACTTAATCTATTTAGGTAGTGCTTATGACTATGTTTTCAATGTAAAAATGTTTGTGAAGGACCTCTTGTAAAGTTATGAAGTGTTCCAAGGCCACTAGGAAGAAGAAATGTAAGAAAACTTAAGTGAAAAAGCTAGTTCATGATGAAAATTTTCATGCTGTATCTAGACGTGTTTATATCGATACAAAGTGCTTCCCAGAACCAAAAACCTTAGAAAATCATGACACTGCATTAATAGATATGGCCTTGTATCGATACAATGAGCATTGTATTGATATAATATGGCTTTGTATCGATCCAATGCATGTTCCAAGCCTGGAAAGACCAAAACATGATGGCGCATCAATACATCTTCATAATTTTATGAAAATAACAATTTTTTTACATTTTTTTTCAATATAGTCCCTAGGCATTTCAAACTTTCCCCAAAAAGATTTTTCACTTGGCGTCATGTCGCATATAATGGTTAATAACACAACACTCAAATGTTGTCCCCATTTTTATGTTTAATTTTTTTAATTTTGTTTTTATTACCTTCCAATTAAATCCAAGATGTCAGAAATTTGGTCAGAGAAGAATGGTGTATTTCATCAAAGTCTCGAGTTAGGCATCGTTTGCTTCAAAAGGGCCTAGATAAAATTAGATGTCCACAACACCACTTAAGTTTATGCCTTACTCAACATGATACTCAAACTTCCAACACTATAGTGGCAAATACTCTATCTAGTCAACTTGTTTTGCTTACCCTTTCTTTTATCTTGGCACTACAAATTCTTTTGTATATATTTCTTTTATTGAGAAATATGGTTGGAATCTTGTCCATAGCCAAGTAGAATTATCAATTGGAACCCTAATTGGAGGAGTATTAGTTGCTGACCTTGTTTGTAGCTCTTATATTGTTCGTATTAATGGCAATGAATTGTATGCTAACTTAATAGTTTTTAATATAGACGATTTTGTTGTGATTTTTTGGTTTAAATTGGTTAACTGATTACTACACAATAGTTGATTGTTAAGAAAAGAAACTAACCTTTAGAATTTATATGAAGCCTAAACTTGAATTTTTTTTTTTTTTTAAGTGCAAAGAATAGTTTCCCTCTACTTATCTCAACTTCTAAAAGCCAAAAGACTTTTAAGAGGTGGTTGTCATGCATTATTGGTCAATATGAAAGATATTGGTCACGATGAACTAAAACTTTAAGACTTTATTTTTTTTTTACAAGTTTAACTGTATTTGGTTGCCAACATGATCAAGCAAGAGAAAACTCATCAAAGCCTTGTAAATATGAGGAAGCTACTGTAAAAAATTCTTAAGGATTTTAACTACTAAGTAACTAAACGAAAGTGCAAGTTTGAGGTAATTAGCAAGGTTGAGCAAAAAAAAGAAAAAGAAAACTAAAAATTGAAAATTGATTTGAACCATAATGTTTGATTCAGTTTCTATTTGGTTTTTATTGAATTTGGTTTAGATAATAATGAGCATATTCAGTTCAGTCTGATTTTTGATTCATAAGTTAAAAACCAAAATTATTCGAACCATACCAAATTCAATTTTTTATTTAATTTTTAATTAGTTTTAATTTTTATAGTATAAAATAAGTACTTTATTTCTAAATTAGTTTAAAAATTAAAAATAAAAAATATATTTTTGTGAAATTAAAAAAATTAATGAATTGAACTAATGGGATTTAGCTCAATTTGGTTTTATATAGAATTCATTCGATTTTGGTTGAGATTTTTGCAAAACTAGAATACTGCATGCTAATGGTATTTTTTTCCCCCAAAATCAACTCAAACTGAACTATGATCACCCCTAGCAGTTAGTGTACAAGTCCCTAGTCCAGTCATGACCTAATTCTTTATAAAGCTGTTGAAGTAATTAAATATGTTGAAGTAGATTGTGCAAGAGAAAAAAAAAATGCAAAAGCTCTTCAGTACACTTAATACATATGGCTTGCCTTAGGTGTGTGCAATGTTAAGTCAAATTGGTTAGATTCAAATTCAAGCACATCCAAGCAAGTTTAGTAATTTGATAAAACACCACATTATATTGGATTAAGAACGTCCACTTCCCCCGAGGTTATTCACTCCAGAGCTAACCGAGATTATTAAATCTAATCAATGAGGTTAGTATAATCTAATCAATGCCTCTTCTGAATTCTGATCTTTCCTGAGTATGTCACCTTTCAGAAAATGACCTACAAAATGAACAGATATCTTTCTGTGTTTTGCCCCTTCTCTTTGCCTCTATCTATATCCCATCAATCGCATTTTACCATGTTTCACTTCATATATCATATGACAAAATGTGATTGATACAGCACAAAAAATCATGGAAAAAGGGAACATGATTTTCATTTGTTATAAAATATGATGGAAGACCTTAACTACACCATCAAGCCTCTAATACATAGTCCTTTATTCCCTTCACTCTTTATCTCAAAGAAAAAAATTACAACAACATACAAAGATACCAACCAAAATATCCCGCATAGTGTACAAATCATATCTTAAAATTAATGTTTCTTATTTTCCACAACGTTAATGCAATATTATAAATTCAACCTCAACAGATTACTAGCCTTGTCAATAATCATGGGAAAATGCTAGTTTGTAGGTAAATGAAAGATTGTCTCACTCAAAGCCGATGGCTTCATCATCATCATCAAGCTCCAAGTCACCAGAATCATTTCCACCCATCACAGAGAGAAAAAGTAGAACTGCCAGTAGCTGGGCTGCTAAAAAATATTTTGCCCTCTTCCTGAAAGTTTTCTCCTCCTCTGTTTTCTCCCTCTTAGGCTTGTTCTTGGGCTTTGAACCTAGTGACGGACACAATGAAGAAGCCCATGTTTAGTAGAGCTTAAATTTTCTGATAAAATTGAGTTAGGCTCCATTTGGGAAGCACCAACACCGCACAGGGAGCCTCCCACAACACTCCCATATGGAGCGTTGGTTGACATCAACATCTAGTGGCATGTCTATATCTATAATAATAAAGTGCTTGACTGAGTTGATCTCATACAAGTCAAATGACACTAACTTAGTTAAAAAATTTACTTAAAATTCAAAAAAATATTTAAACAGGAAAATAAAATCAAAGATATTTATGTCTATTTATTTATTTATAAAACACGTATTTTTAAGAAACTACTCACTTCTACTATCACATTTTTACTCCAGCAACTTCCTGGGTAACCAAATTCTAGTAGTAATGAACTCATACAAAAAAGACATCACATGTTGCATACCAGACTTGGCAGCAGACTTAGCAACATCATCACAAACAGCATTCAAACGAACATAATAATGTCAATACTAAAACTCAGTGCTCATAAAATCAACATATCAAAATAAATTTATGTTCCCAAAAGTAATAGTCTGAATCATTCCTGGCGTCACCAGCACAACAGCCAAAACACCGCAGTTAATTCATCACAATTCTTTTTATTGAAAATGGCAATAGAAGGACAACTTCAATAACTACAAATTGAAGGATACAATAAACCTTACCATCAGAAAGCAAAATAAAATATAGGTATAATGAAAATAATTAAAGCAAAAAGATGATGAATGCCAAGACAAAATAGCCAAATCAAAGTAATATTAATTAATTAACAAAAAGGAAAAAATAGTAACTTTCAGATGCTGTAACTTACTCCAATTCGAGGAACCTTTTCTTGGAGCTGATGATGAAGGGACTGAATGAAATTGTGGGCCAGGAGATGATGAACCAGAATCAATCAACTCCATTTTAATTTTTTCAGCATACCTGACAATATTATCATGCTCCAAGAGTTTGCTTCGAAGCACTGAAGTTTCCTAGTAGTGCAGAATTGCAAAGAACATGCTTTAAATAAGTACAACGAAAGATACAAGAATAAATGCATTTAGGCTGTGCTTGGTAGGAAGCATGTCAATGGAGAATGAATATATTTTAATTAAGTTTTCATCGCTACCTTGTTTCTCTACCTAGCAAAACTTATTATATGGTCTACGGTTGAGTACCTAGTTTTGCACATTCCATAGCCATATAAACAGCAGCTCAAATTGCAAAATAATAGACCATTCTGCATACAGTATTTTCCATGAACAAATCAGCAAATCCCTTAGTGCTTCAAAGGGGGAAAGTTCTGTATTGTAGAAGCTATGATACTGGAATCTTCTGTATTCTTATTTGAATTCTTCCTTGATTACTACTTATATTTCTTTTCTTTTCGAGAGGTGGCAGAAACTAACTTGAAATCAAAATTTCAAATCATAAAGCGTAAGGTCAATCATCACTATCCCATTACAGCAAGGTTCTAAGGAGAGATCTAATGTTATACCATCTTTTGCTTTTAGAGGCCTGGAGACTCAGAATCATGTGGCTATAATGGCAGTTCAGCAATGCATCAAAATCAGTGCTAAACTCATAAGGACAATATTATCATGCTCCAAGAGTTTGCTTCGAAGCACTGAAGTTTCCTAGTAGTGCAGAATTGCAAGGAACATGCTTTAAATAAGTACAACGAAAGATACAAGAATAAATGCATTTAGGCTGTGCTTGGTAGGGAGCATGTCAATGGAGAATGAATATATTTTAATTAAGTTTCATCACTACCTTCTTTCTCTACCAAGCAAAACTTATTATATGGTCTACGGTTGAGTACCTAGTTTTGCACATTCTATAACCATATAAACAGCAGCTCAAATTGCAAAATAATAGACCATTCTGCATACAGTATTTTCCATGAACAAATCAGCAAATCCCTTAGTGCTTCAAAGGGGGAAAGTTCTGTATTGTAGAAGCTATGATACTGGAATCTTCTGTATTCTTATTTGAATTCTTCCTTGATTACTACTTATATTTCTTTTCTTTTCGAGAGGTGGCAGAAACTAACTTGAAATCAAAATTTCAAATCATAAAGCGTAAGGTCAATCATCACTATCCCATTACAGCAAGGTTCTAAGGAGAGATCTAATGTTATACCATCTTTTGCTTTTAGAGGCCTGGAGACTCAGAATCATGTGGCTATAATGGCAGTTCAGCAATGCATCAAAATCAGTGCTAAACTCATAATTTACTCCTTTTGGAAAAAGAAGCCACCAACTAATATACACCACCCAGTGTAATGTACCTCTTGTTATGAGAACCTATCAAATATTCATAATTGCTATGTATTTGACATGAATAAACATGTGAATAATATCTGCCATGGAAGTGAAAGAATTCATTATACAAACACACCACTTATCAGCAAAAACTATAAATATCATTACAAAAAATAGAAAGCAGGAATAATTTCCCTTAAATACAGTCTGTAGCTATGAAATTTTGCATACTATTGCTCCCATCAACAGCCCAATTTTAGCAATTCTTCATCTTCCCTGTAACTCAAGTTTTTTCAGCTTATTAAGTTTCTGTTATTAAGTGTTCAACAGAAACGAATAATCCTCCCTAGCACAGTTCACATAAGATGTTCGAATCCAAGGTTTAACAATATAAATCAACCATATAATTACCCAAAATCATCTTCCACAGATAACAGCTAGAATACAAAAGTATAGCTTCTGAGGTAACTCACAGGTAATGCATGAAGGGTGACAAGAGCATGTCCAAGAAAAGTTGCATCCAAACTTGACGGCCTGCAAACATGTAATAATGCAGCTGTCTATATCATCATCAGGTTTAACTAAAATGCTACTCCATCTGAGAAACTATACAAAAATTTTATAGCAAACAGATTTAAACATCCAAACCAGGCATCAACGGGAATTACCTATCATCAAAGAGGAAATTCTGTTCTCCTAACCTAGTAGACAGAGCACCATAAGCAAGTTTTGCTCTCTCGTAAATCTGACCACACAGAATATAAGTAAGTATAATTTTGAAAAACTAGTATTGACCCCCAACACAAAAACAATAGTTACCGGTATATGAAAGTACACCTATACAGTTTCTAAGTAGCACAAAAATGTAAGCATTGCAAGAAATTCACGTGTACATGCATGCAGACTCACGAGAGAGAGAGAGAGAGAGAGAGAGAGATTGAAAATTCGAAGGCAAAAGTGGGACCTCATATTCTTTTTGTTCAGCATTGTCTTTAGTTATTCCGAGACGCTGTTTTACAATATAAACTTGCTTTAGGAATAGAACTTTTCCTATTGGCCATGAAAGGTCAGAATAATAAATCTTGTAGGCTGATCTTCCATCAGTCCCCACCCATAGTTCATACATGATTGCATCAGCTAGCCAAGAGCTAATCATTGATTTTGTTGATATCCAATCAGGAAGAGATTGGAATTCAAAGTCCAGATCAACAATACCATCTTGCTTTAAGCGCTCAATAACCCCACCATTCTCGTTGTTGTAGGCAACATAAGCACCAGATTCTACATAAGGAATTTGGTCTGACATAGAAATAAAAATGCATTATCATGAGTATGTCTATTTACCTAAATACACAATGGACATGCAGATGTTCATTATACAGAAACAGGAGAGTAAAACACACAGCAGGAAATTTGGACAGAATCCAGATCAACTAAGCCTTTTCCCATGGTGTGAGGTTTACAGTGTGGATCATATTCCACTGACATGCCCCCTATCTAAATGTAACAGTCAAGTCAAAGTAAAGATCATTAGCTGGTTTATAGAAAACACAAAATGGTGGTAAACATCAAGTTCAAGCTTTTTGACGTCGCAAATAAACATGCTTATAGACAAATGTCAAAAAGATTGTTTAACAGAAAAAAAAGGCATAAGCATAACCATGATCATGATTGCTCCCAATTGAAAATTTAGAGTTGTAATTAGTCAATGCGGTCAATGTATCCTCCCAAACCCCTAATTTAGATTACAAGAGCAATCCCAACCAACACCTTTCAGAATTTAGGGTCTGCTCAGTAGGGTGGAAAAGTGGAAGGATGAATACAGAATAGCGGAGAAGTGGAAAGAAAATGAATTTTCGTTGTGCTTGTAGAAAATGGAAAAACTGAGAGTAAAGAAAACAAGAAAGATTATCATCTTCCTCACCCATTAGCAAAAACAAATTACTCCAAATTGGAAAGAAAAAGGAAAATGAGAGTGATGTGCATTAAATGTGTATGTTTAAAAAAAAATTACCAGTCAATTTTTAAATTTTATTTTTTCATCTCAAGTTTAATGGGTATAATGGTAAAAAATTACTTTTTATTCTCTTTCCTCTCATTTTTCAATCATATCAAGCAATGGGTGAAAAGAAAATAATATTTTTCTTTTTTACTTTTACATCTTTCCGATCAAATTCACCAATGAAGAATATATATATTTTCTATCTTTCAAATTTTCTTCTCCTTCAATTTTTTATCCTTCCAATTTACTTTCCATCTTACCAAGCAAGGCCTTAATGTTTTAAGTTAAGTGATTATTATCAATTAACAGTGGTTAAGTTCAGCGTATGAGCATTTGGTTTGATGGTAGCTAAATAGTCTGAATTCCCCCAGTTTTTCTCCCTAATCAACAAAATGAAAAAAAAATAGCAGTCAAATGCTCACTTGAGTCTCATACTTAATTAAAGAAAATAAACTTACAGATAAATTCTAATACCAACATTGTATAACCAGGAAGTAGAAAGCTAAGAAAATAAAACTACCCAAATATATCTAAGGAAAAAAAAGGCATGTTGATGCACCCAAACATTCATTTCAGCTCGACATCCAATTCCGATCTTAACTAATTGAAAATAAAAGAAGAGAATACAAGTAGAAAAAATGAAAAATAAAATAAAAGAATACCAAATGAATTGGGTGGGGGGGGGGGGGAAGAGAAAGAAAACCTGAATCAGGGTAGATAGAATTGAAATCTAAACGAAAGGGTAAGTGGGCAAGCTTGAGATAAATGAAAACTGGCAAACAAAGAGGGCAAGCTGTTGGAAGATCAAAGTAAGGCTTTCTTGTGACCAGCGTCAACTCTTCTTCTGCTACTTGCTCCATTTTCTTTCTTTCTCTTTCCTCTTCACTTCGGCTATCTCTGTCTATCTCTAATCCTTTTTATCTCTCTAATAAGTAACAACGCACCCTAAAAGCCTAAGCAATCAACGCCTTTATATATTTAAGAAGCAGCACAGAGCCCTTTTAATTGATTTTTGTTCTTTGAGGTGTAGGGTTTTTCAACAGATTTATAGGGTTTCTATTATTCATTTATTTTTTAAATTTAGACTTGAATTATTATATATTTTATTTATATATAAAAAAATACAAACGAAGTTATTTTCAGGAGTTTAGGTCAGTGAATTTATTTAAAAAAGTTTAAATTAATGTATTATAAATATAAAAGTAAAACTATATATGTTTTTAAATGTCATGAAATTAATTATTAATGTATATTTATTAATAAAAGATCTAGCATTTTAGCTTACTACTCAACCATTATATTTTGTTATGCACGATTTTACCTTTTATTATTAATTTCTATTTTAAAATATTTTATATGCATTTGCATCATAAAATCTTAATACATATATAAACAAAACATACTATAATCAGAATATTAACTCAAAAAACAATTAAACATGTTGATGAATTTTAAAATTTATTAGAATTTTGCACGCTCATGTGAATTGAAAAAATATATATTTTTGAAAAATTATGCTTTAAAAGACAAATGTAAAAAATGAATGGTATTTTGTAAGTAGGTAATTTTTTTAAAAAATGGGTAAATAATTTTAAAAGTAAATAGGATATTTAAAGAGAAATTATTATATAAAATATTAAAAGGTATAATTATTTTCGTTTGCTTTTTTTTTTTTTTTTTTACTTTTAGTAACTAAATTGATGTCACTCTACTTGTGACATAAAATTTAATCAAATACTTTATAAAAAGTATAGATTATAATAAATTAGACATCTATATTTATTATACATTTCTAAAATATAATTTTACTTTTTATTACAAAAATTTATCAAATATATCAAATAAAAATTTTATTTTATTAAAAGCTTTCATTGAACAAGTATGAAGCTTATGTGGACATCTCCGAACAACCTTGATATTAATTATATATTATATTTAAATTAAAAATTTTGGATAAATTTCATATAATATTTGTACAAAATTTTCAATTTTACATTTAACAAATCTTGTCTATTCATTTATTTAATATATATATATATATTATTTTAAATTAAAAAAGTTTTTCCTATTAAATCATAAATTCCTACGGAACTATCAAAAATACTTATTTTAAATTTAAAAGACTATCAAATCTATAAAAGATTATACTTCAGAAATCATATTTGTTCATTTATCATACATATATATATATATATATATATATATGGTTAAGAATAACTTCTACTCTTTTATAATTACTTAACATGTAATTTTTCGTTTTCTTCAGTATTTTGATCAAGATTGTATTTTAGTCAAGCTATGTCAATTTTTTTTTCCTATTAATTTTTTTGTTCGCAATTCCTAAAAATTTTGATTAGTTTTTTGTTTTGATAAAATTACAGGTTTTAAATACCAGAATAACATTTCCAGTTATTTTTAGTGTTTTGATTAAATTGTAGTTTAGTTACAATGTGTCAATAGGCCAGTAAGCATGTACAAATATAAAATAAATATATGAATACATAAGTTATCTTATATAGATATATGATGTATAATATGTTACATGATTAATATCTATGATAAATAAGAAATTGTTATTATAAAACTCACTTGAAAAATAAGAAATTTTGATTGTTGGAGCGTATGTGAGTCGGGCTAGGTATAAGCCAAAGCCTGGGTTTAGATTAAAAGTAAAGTAGGCCTTATCATTTTAGAGCTTAACCCGTTAGTACTTAAGCCCAATCCAATTGAATTTTAAATTCTTCTAGATAAGATATTTTACTTGATAAGAGATAGGATATTTTATTTTAAAATCAGTTACCTAAATTTGAAATTTAAAAATGTTATCTTATTTTTAAATTTTTAAATTTTATTCTTGAATAGTTGTAATAGTTGCATATTTTTTCTCTGCTTGGAAAAAATAAAAACAGTTGAGTGGTTTTATCTTGGAAAATCCCAGTGATATTTTTCTTCTCCACTCTGGTGAGGCTCACTTAATTCACGTCGGTCAAATAGGTAGTATACCCTACAATAAAGGAAGAGAAAAGTACAACGATAAGGAAGAAGAAACAAAACGGATATAAAGAATTAAAGAGAACAGAAAGACATAGAAAATTCAATTTTGATAATTATGGCACTTGCCATCTTTCATTCCATCATTCTTAATATAACCAACTAATAAAAGCAGCTCAACAGTAGCAGTAACTAAAAAATACAGAAAAAAGAATAAATAATAACTAACATAAAGTAATCAATAGTAATAGTAACTGTAGCACTAATGGCTAATTGAAGTAGTGGTGGCTAATCACAATAACTAACTTATAACCAAATTATCTATCCTACAACTAAGCGTAATATTGGTCTTCGTCCATATCCCTTCACAAACATAATCCTTGTCCTTAAGGATTGAAAGGAGGATATTGTTGTTGAAGCTGAGACAGTGGCTCCTACGAAACATCTACAGGGAAAGTGTTAGACCATTAGACCAAGACCTCTATCACAGCTTGATCACCTTTTTTAACCATTTAGTGAGCAAGTATTCCTACTGGTTCACATGTGCTTGTACCATCAGCAAAAAATACGTGGCGGAGACGGAAGTTAGCTGATTTGTTTTTCTAGTTGAGAAACATGAAATGTTAGATGGACTCTCAAACCAGGAGGAAGTTAGACTTTGAATGCAACATGGCCGACTTTAGCTAGTATTTGAAAATGACCAAAGTACTTGGGCTGAGCTTTTTGCAAGACCTGGTGGCTACAATATGTTGCCTATAAGGCTGCAATTTAAGATACCCCCACTCACCAACTTGGAATGAGTGTTCTAATCTTTTCTTTTCATACATGGACTTCATCCTATTTTGAGCTCTCAGCAAGTAGAACTTAAGCATTTTAAATGTAACCTCTCGTGCTTGAAGACTTCTGTGTATTATGGCTATTAATGACTCTTCAGGTAAGTAGGGCATGTGCATAGGTAGGGCTTGGTTGTAGACCACTTCATACAGGGTGGTCTGAATAAAGGAGTGGAAAGAAGTATTATACCAATACTCAACCAACTGCAGCCACTTGTTCCATTCCCTTGATTTTTCTATTGTCATACATCTTAAATAAGTTTTTATGCACCTATTCATCACTTCAGTTGGGGCATCAGCCTGTGGGTGGTATAATGTTGAAAGTTTGAAAGAAGTTCTAAATTTCTTGAACAGCTCTTGCCAAAAGGAACTGAAGAATAGTTTGTCCCTGCCTGACACGATACTGTCGGGCATCCTATACAGCCTATAAACCTAGACCAAAAATACTTAAACTACTGTTAAGGTTGTGAAAGGATCGAACAAGGCAATGAAATGGGCATACTTGGAAAACCTGCGTACAATAACTAGGATGGTGTCATAACCTATTGACCTAGGTAAGCCCATAATGAATTCCACGCTGATTTCAAACCATACTCCAGTCGGAATTGGTAGAGGTTGCAACAGCCTAGGGCTAGCAGCAATGTCATACTTCTATTTCTAATAGACTTGGCATTCCCTAATTTTCCTTTTTACTTCCTTTCATATGCCTTTCCAGTAGAGTATGGAACCAATCTTATGAATTGTTGGCAGTATCCCAGAATGTCCTTCTGTAGGGCCTGAATGAAAGTAATCTATGATCTCGTCGTAACTCGAACTGCTGACCCACTACTAACTTCCCTTTTGTTTCAAAAGACCACCAACCAAAGCATACTTTGGATATTTAGCAAGGTTGTTGGGCAATTTAGTTGGAATCTTTTGAAGATAGAGATCACTTTGCTATGAGCTTCGATTTCTTTATAGTAGATCAGTGTCTGTAGTGGTTATGGCCATCAGACATAGGTATTTAGCTTTTGGTTTCGAAGATAATATACTGTAGACACCTAATTTTGTTCGGTCTCCTTTTTTCGATAGTTCTAAATATTTGAGACTAAGAACCAAGTGGCCACCAAAGTACAGGTTGACTTCCTCTAGGCAGGCTATGCATTTTTAAGACCTATTTCCTCATACCTAAATGGCCGCGCACACACGTGATAGAAAAAAGGTACAATTTCGAAGGTAAAAAAGAATAAATCTCAAATAAAAAGAACAAATATTCAAGAGAAAAACTTAGTTTTTAAATATTTTATAACCAAATTTGAAATTTATTTTATAAATGATATCACGATCAAATTTTTAATTTTTAAGAATTTTTCAAAATTTTTTCGTGAAATTTTGGGAGTCGATTGTTGTTTATTTTTGCTGATACCCCTATAGTATTATGCTAATACTTAATCTAAAACATAAAAATATTCAAGAAAAAATCTGTGCTGGTATTTTATACAACAAAGTGTTAAGTTGTCAAATTTAATATTTAAAATTGGATTTTTCATAGTATCGCGAGTGTTATGCTCGTGAAATTTTTCTCAGCCAAATGTATTCCAAATTTTAGGTTTTCATCTTTTTCATTTTTATTAATTAATATTTTGAATAATGTGCTAAATTCAATTCATTTTGATAAATTTGAATTTATTTTTAAAATTTTCTCTTTTTCAAAATACAGAGTTTTTCTACTCTGTAAATTTTTTGGTAAAATTTTTTTAAGTTTAGAATTTTTAAAATTCTCCAAATACTTTCCTTACATTGATAGTAATTTAGTTTTTAAAAATCTAATTTATTTTATGAGTTTTTCTTTTTCAAAAATATTAATTTTCTTCTGTAAGAATTTTTCTCGTAAAATTTTACTAGTTTGAGATTTCCAATCAAGATTTTTTTCTTTATTGTGATTTTATTTATTTCATTTTCAAAAATTTGTTTATGTTTATTAATTTTAATTTTAATTTTTTATTGTTAATTTTGGAGTTCCTTAAGCTAGTTTCATGGACACTAGTTTAGTTGGACTTCAATTTTCCCCTAACCAATTTAGTATAGCTCTAACTATGTTATTAGGTGACCTTATCTTGATAATCATCAAAATGATGAGTCGTATATGGTAACTAGGCTAATAGTACATTGTTAATTAATTAATCCTCATCTCATTTCACTAATATCCATGGAAAGAATAAATAATAATTAAAAAGTAAAATGATTGGTGGCCAACAGGTTTTTTAGCCCTTTGGCCAAACTTCCCTTTTATAAATAGGGGGAGGATACTTCATTTTGAAGGCTACAGATTTTCATAAGAAAAAAAACACTAAAAACATTAAATTTTCCAAGTTTCAAAGCCTTTTAAGGTAGATTTTCTTCTAAAAGCTTCAACTTTTGTTCATTTCATGCATGATTCTTCCTTTTGATGACTTGAGCTCATGGATTTTGATCCATGTTAAAAGCCAAGTTTGAAGGCTATGATCAATCTTTTTTGATTTAATTGTTATATTTGATTTTTATTAGCCATAATTTAATTTTATCATAAAAATATATGTTTGGTTATGGGAATGATGTTACGATATTATGTGTCGCCATATGTCCGGCCTTTAAAGCTTCGTATGATTCGAAGGGCATAGCATACTTGACTTAAAAATAAATGATGGTTAGTTGTGGTCGAGCCTTTGAGCTATCCCTTGATTGAGATTTGGATTAGGCATGATAATATGAAGGGATAGGGACTGTCGGACGAGTCACTCATCCAAATGGACCCGAATGGCCATCATGGAATGGCCATAAACTTGGAGTCGCTACTGATCATTTTAGGCTAGGCAAGATCGAACACCTATTGAAAACAATATCACAAGTTATGAAACTCAAAACACTGATTTCAAGGTCTACGAGGTCCAGAGAGTCGTTGGTTAGGCTCAGGAGTTGGTTACGCACAGGGAAGGATGAGCATCCCCATGACGCTCAAAATCGGTACCTACTAACTATATCTCACTTTGGTCTCGGTTAAATCGGTTTCATTTGGTCTCTATTTAGATACTAACTATATCTCACTTTAATGCATGAAGTTTTGGAAAATGTGAATCCCAGGTTTTTTATTAAGAAAAATTAGATCACCTGTATGCCTCGGAGATGTGAGGAACATAGGGACTTTTTATGAAATCGATGTCCGGATTGGACTTTAAAAATTGGATGTTTCGTATTAGGCATTGGAGAGATATACCAATACGAAACATCACCTCGTAAATTTCATTAAAAAATAAATTTTAAATATGAATGCACAATAACACGACAAAAGGAAACAAGTTAGTGAAGTGAAAAATAAGAAATATAATAATATCATAAACAAGCAATCGCAAACAAAAGAACGTAAAAGGAGGGACGATCAAAATGTATCTCATAATTACCTTTGATTATTGAAGAACAACCGTTATGATAATTTTAGAGACCGATCTAGATTCGGTGGTAATTTAAAAAGGAAACATGATTTTTATCAAAACAGTTTGAGGCATCCAGAAGAGAAAATTTAAGTTTTTGAGGTAAAAGCAGGGTTGGAGTATCCCTTAGGAGAAGTGGGGTTGGAGTGTCCCCTAAAATAGAGTTATGAAAATAGTTAGGAATAAAGAAAAAAATTATTTTTTTAAAAAATGAGGTTGGGGTATCCCCTCGGAGTAGTAGGGTTAGAGTATCCTCGAAGTTAGGAAAACATTCAGGATCAAGGAGAAACTTTAACTGTGATTAAAAAAAGGGGGTTAGAGTATCCCCTTTGAATAGTAGAATTAAAGTATCTCTACTAGCAAAAATTTTAATATGAAATCCTATTTTTTTGTATTTTAACTTTGATCCAAATCAAAAAGGGTTGATGTTTTGAGGGAGACTAAACAGGTGCATTTCGAGACATCCGAACGTTTTGATAAAAGGAGATTTAAAAATTAGGTTGAAAACAGGGGATAACATCATGTTATCTCTGTTTCTGAATTTTTTTCAGTGCATCCGAAGACTTCAGAGGGTAAATAGGGTACCGTTGGAAAGGTAACTCGATAAGGTTTAATATAAAAATATTCCAAAAATTCTAAAAAATCACTTTCTAGGCAGAATTAATTTTCGACATCTCAACACTGGCAGCATGTACAATTAAAAGGGCATGATGGATTTTGAAAAATCATTCCAAGCTTATCCAGGATCATTAGATCGTAAATAATACCATTCCGAAAAGGGAATTTTGTGAATTTTTTGAGAAAAATATTTTAAAATTTCATAAAAATCATATGCTGAGCCATAATGGCACAAACAGAATGTTACATGTTGGTTCAAGGTTTTAGATAACAAAGGTTCAAAAAATCCAAACTCCCTCGTCCGGGATGATCGAAGGGCAAATAAGACACCGTTAGAAAGATAATTTGATGCATTTTAGAGTAAAAATATTAGAAAAATCAAAGGAAATATTTTATGGCTTGAAAATATTTTTCAATTTCAAACTACAGTGTTGCCAGAGAAAAAACAAGGGGATTATTCGATATTCTGATTTTTTCGAAGATAGACTCAGGCCTAGGACATCCGAACATCCATGAAAGAAAGTAACATGGGCTTCAAAAGTTCATTCCACAATCCTCAATAGTTTGGGATGATGGAACAACCTGTTGACCATGTCACCAAAATGAACATGAGACTCAAGATCAAGGTTTAATATTAAAAAGGATTTCCTTTTTTTTAAGAATAAACATATCACCATGAAATCCAGAGCCGAAATGTTGGTTTACCCTCAAGATTGGGAGACCAATTTAATGAAAGCGTTAAGTCCATGCTATTCTTCATCTATTGGAGGTAGCATGAACTTAACTTGGAGATTTTTCTAAAAATCAGTTTGTAAGAGACAAGCAAGAATTTTAATGGAGATATCATGAACAAAATACAGCAAATACAAAGATAAATATGGATTAAACATGCAAACAAGCAGAGATGACATTTTGATATGGAAATGGGTGACATAGATGTAAGAAGATGACAAATAGGGTGCCTGGAGATGATATAAACATGTTTATACAAAGGGGTGAATGTTAGAGTTGTCAAGACAACCATTTTATTTCATGAGCCTCCTTAAATATAAGAAAAATATTTGAACATACTTAAGACACATTAAGGTGACCATTTAAATGTGAAATAGATATGTGAATATGGAAGGAACATGTCAAAAGATGCATGAAAAGAGGCTATATGATGATGAAAATGAAGCATGGTGGGATTATATATCTAACAACATCAAGGTGTCAAGAGGGACATCAAGATCCTAGGACTACCATAACCAAGGCAACAAAGATGTATGAGAGTATTAGGAAGGTCATGGCAACATGAAGGGTTCACTAAAATGAAATGGATGATCAAAACAGAAAATATATGGAACAAGGTAAAAATATACCGGTAAAAGCTTAAAGTTTCCTTTTTTTTAAAGCAGTGACTTTAAGCTCAGCCCTGTTCCTCTTTTTACTTGTTTAGCAAGAAAAAGATGAAAAAAGGAGCTTTCTGGTAATGTGGCTACTGATGGGATGTTTTGAGGATGAAAATATGTGAAAAGTTGAATTTTTAAAGGTATTCTGGTGGTGGTTTTAAGGAGCTACGGGAGAAGGTTGGTTGAGGGTGAAAGGCAATGGAATAGTGCTTTGGTGAGTTTTTAAAAATAAAGTGGCTGAAGGATTTGTAGGGATGGATAAGGAGTTTTTCTGGGATTGCTGAAGAGTTTCTTTGATAGTTGAAAGTTTTTTTTTGTCTGAGATAGCTGGTAGTGTTCCCCTCTTTTTTTTTGTTCAACCCTTCCTTTTAGAAGACAATGCGAAAGGTATTTTTGATTTTTTTCTGCATCAAGGGACATCTCTAGCTACCATGCTCAGTTGACTCTCTTCTTATTGGTTCTGTAATGCTAAGCAAGGATGTAGAAAGGCTATGAAAGCCTGCAACTGGAGATATGCCTGCCACACCCTCTTGCACCCATGTATCTTATGAAAGTGACCTTTGTCATTAATTGTTTAGGCTCTAAAAATTTGTTTGAATCTGTTAATGAACCCATAGTTGATGTTTGCAATGTTTTTTGATAGTTCTTTGGTGCAAAAGCATGTTTAAATCGGGTTTTTGAAGGCTAAAAAGTGGCTTGAACTAGGCAAAAATGCCTTAGTATATCGATACAAAACATGTTGTATCGATACACAAAGTACTTTTTACTCCTGAGTATCGATACAATGAGTTGTGTATCGACACTAAGAGCAAAAAATGTTTCCAGTCTCCAGACTTAGAGGCCAATATCGAGACTCCATGGATTTGTATTGATACTTACGCTTGTGTATCAATATATTTTGCCAAAACTCACCACTTTAACTACTGCCAAGGTCTACATTGATAAAAGCATACCAGGCATCGATACCACACCTTAGGTATCGATACCAAATCCTCTTGTATCAATAATACATGTGAAAATTCAAGTTTTTTGCACCGTAAAGGCCTCGTATCAATACTTGTGCCCCAATATAACTTGTACGTACCTATGGCTTCCCGATTTACCTCAACTTGGTCACAAACAATGGGAAATTGATTTGTGTGTTCATTCAAATGACCTTAATAACACCATGAAAAGTGGCTTTTGATGCCTCGTTTTTACATTTTCTTCAATATGGTCCATAGGCATTTTAGACCTTTTTAAAAAAAATTTTTAGTTAGCGTTGTGTCACCTAATAATGCCTGGCAACACGGCACCTGGTAGTCATCCCCCAGCTTTTATTTCTATTTTCTAATCTTTTACCTAACTCCTAGGATGCCAAGAATTAGTCCTGATAAAATGGGGTGTCTACATTATGAATGTGATTTTATGCTATTTTCCTCGGTATTTTCATGATTGATTATTTTTTAAATTTGTTCCTATGTTAATATCTCATGCTTTTTTATCCGTGACGATGATGATGTAAGCTTGATAAAAATTAGGATATAAGTCGGTATTCATGAAATCATGTTGTAAAATTATTTTTTCTTGTTTATTGATGTTGGTCGAATTTAATGATGATTTGTGAGTGAATTTTAATGCTTGATTTCTTGATATTTGAACTATTGTGTTATGTTTAAATAGGGACCTAAACATAATTTTCTCAAATTTTCAAAGGCCTTAGAAAGGTGTTTCCATGCTTGGCCAATTTTATCAAGGGCTTATTTGTGAATTTTGGATTTTTGGGCTATCTCATAAATATGATAAGTTCAAGGGTTGAATTGCGAAATCAACAAAATTGTTTTAATGTTTTTCATGCTTGGCTGAATGCTTGGTAGACTTTTAAGGGTGTTTTCCATGTATTTTTAGCATGAGTAGATGCATATCATGCATTTTTAACCTTTTAGGGGCTATTTTTGTAATTTTAAAAAATTTAGAGTTTTTTTGCAAAACTTGAAAAATTTGTTCCAAGGCTAGAAATGCTTGGCCAAACCTTCCTTGAGATTTATGTTTGATTTTATGTTCTATGTCTTGTGGGGACTATTTTGTAAAGTTAGGAAAATTTAGGGATCATTTAGTAAAGCCTTGCATTTTAGGGTTAAAATGATCTTTTCGCATATTACACCACCTATTTAGGATATTTTGGACATTCTAGGAATATTCCTAGCATTCCTCTGGTCTTTTGTAAGGTGTAGAAAATATTAAGACCTTTCTTATTCTTTTAGTTTACCAGTTGGGTACGAAATATAATTTTGAAAAATTTAGAGACTATTAGCAATTTTTTACATTTTAGGTCATATTTGATATCCAGTGCATCATTTAGGGTATAATTATTATTTTAGAGTCCTCTAGGCTACTGGGATACTTTCACGTCGAAGGTATACCCTAGGGATATTTTAATAATTTATCTTAAAACCAAGTCCTATATGATTACTATGATACTTTCATATCAAAAGTACACTTTAGGGATATATTCATCTTTTATGATGTTATCGAGTCCTTTAAGGTTACCTAGATACTTTTACATCGAAGGTATACCTTAAGCACTTTTTAGTAATTTATTATAAAATCAAGTCTTTTAGGGTCACTGGAGGGCTTTCATGATGAAATTGTACTTTAGAGGACAGGTTGGTTACTTTGACCAAGTTTGAATCCTTAGAGTCAAGTTTAATACTTTTCATCTAAACCAAGTCTTAGGGTAATTATTTTCACCAAAATCAAAAATTAAGAAAATTAAGAAAATATCTCTAAATTAAAATAGTACATGGAAGTTCTCTTGGAATATGAGAAAGATTCTATGAATTATTTTAATAAAAATGTATCCTTTTCAAAATGAGAAAATCAAAATTTTTTAAATTCTATAAAAATAAAACATTTTGTATTCTTCTGGCTCTTTGGTAGGGTACAAAAGATACTTTGATTTTAAAAACTTTTTATATTCCACTAGTCCTCTAGTAGGGTGCAAAAGAGATCATGATCAAACCTTTTTTGTTTTTCCAGTCTTCCGGTAAGGTGAGAAAGATATTTTGATTTTTTAAAAATATTAAATACTCGATTTTCTCACACAAAATAATAAATTTGTTTAATAAGATTTTATTTTGCTATACAAGAATTATAATTAAATACCAGATTTTGAAACTGAATAAAAATCAAAATTTAAGCTAACACATAATTAATAAGGTACTGATTATCAGACGTCATGAAAGGGATCGATCTTTGTTCGTGATAGTAATCGACTCTTAAACCTTTTCATGCGATCTCTAGTATTATTGTGGACCTCAGAATTTTTTTTTAAGAAATTTATAATCCTTGAAATATAAACTTTGATAAAAGACTAACCTCACCTAATCGAAATAGGCTGGTAGCAACTCCAAGATAAATAGATGTTTCATAACAACTATATAAGGTTAAGTCAAATTAGCGATTCATCTCGATAACTCAGTTCCCAAAAAAAAAAAATAATGATATATATAGATAAAGATAGGAACAAGGGGTACACCTACCTTCTATGTCCAGCTGGTTAGGATTTGTATCCGAGCCATGTTACGATACACATCAACGATAGTATTGGTAGTGCCTTTTCTAATGGATTTTAAAGTCATAGCCCATCATCTTAGTGACCCACATTTGTGAGTAGGAATTTTAGACTTTGGCGGTCTATTTTAATGATAAAGTGCCTCCCCACAACATATGAATTCTACTTTTTTATAGCCAACAGAACAACGAGCATCTCTTTGTCATAAATGAACAGTGCTTAGGGCCTAGTAGATAAGGCTTTACTGTAGTAAGTTATAGGTCTACATTTTTGGGATAATATTGCACCAATTTCCACACTAGAAGCATTTATTTCAATTATAAACATAGATGTAAAATCAAGTAAGGCTAGCATCGATGCTGTAATCATGGCCAATTTAAGTTTCTCAAAGACGTAAATGGCTGTTGGTGTCCAATTCCAAGCATTTTTCTTCATGAGGTCAGTCAATGGTTTAACAATAAGGCTATAATCTTTCATAAACCTTATGTAGTAGCTCGTGAGGCCTAGGAATGCTCTGAGCTACTTAGTTGACTTAGGCAATAGCCAATCTTTTATGCATTATACATTATTGACATCTATAGTAATCCCCTTTGATGGCCTAAATATTCTATCTCTTATGCAGCAAAGACAAATTTACTTCATTTAAGATAAAACTTATTTTCTTGCAATATATCAGAAACCTTCCTCAAATGACTCAAGTGAGCTTGCAAAGAACAATAGTACACAAGTATATCATTAAAGAATACTAAAACAAATTGCCAAAGAAATGGCTTAAAAAACGAGTTCATCACACTTTGAAAAGTAAAAAGAGCATTATTAAGGCCAAACAGCATAACTAAGGCAAAACAGCTTGCAAAGAACTAGAGTACACAATGCTTTTCATGTGTTTTGAGGGCAGTTTCTCAAACATCCTGATTTGATAATAAATAGGCCTAAGGTCAAGCGTGGTGAAATAAGTTGCATTTAATAATTCATCTAGTAGCTCATCAATTAGTGGAATTTAAAACTTATCTTTGGAGGTTAACTGGTTGAGTTGGCAATAGTCTACATAGAGTCTCTACCTACCATCCTTTTTCTTCACCATTACAATTAGAAATGCAAAAAACAACTAGTACTATACCTTATCACTCTAGTAACCAACATTTCCGTTATTAACTTCTCAATCTCATTTTTTTATGTAGCAAGATGTCTATAAGGTCAAAACCTCACTATTTGTGTCTCATTTTATAAAGGAATTTTGTGATCCTAGGGTCTAGTTGGTGGCAAGCCTTAAGGTGAAGCAAATAAGCCACCATTCTTTTTTAACAATAATTCTAGTTTGTTGGGAACTAATTCAATCTGCTTCCCCTTTGGTTTGGACATAGTGGCCAAAGTCTATGAATCAACAGTCTTTTTACAATAATTATAAAAGAAATTTGGTGTCATTCTTTTGAAACAATCTATACTGTAATATCTTGAACCCCTTGTAACTTATACTAATTAGATTCAACTTGGAACTGCATTGTCATAATACTGAAATCCCACACTATAGAGCTTAAGGAAACTAGCCATTTCACCTTAAACACCATATCACATTTTGTAAAGAGTGTCACAACACGGCCTAGATATGAATCCTAACCAGCCCAACTTAAAAGGCAGGTGTATCCCTCGTTCTATATATCTATGCATTGTTATTTTTTATTTTTAAGGGGCTTATTGTTATTATTTTTTCTTAATTTTTATGTTTAGGGACTGAGTTGTCAAAATGAATTGCTCACTTAGCTCTAAACGACCATTTATCTTGGAGTGGCTACCAATCTATTTTGACTAGATGAGATTGGTCACTTATCAGAGTTTATATTTTGAGGGTTATGGAACTCTTGAGAACAAACTTTGAGGTTTGCAATAATACAAAGATCATTCAAAAGAGTTCGGAAGTTGGTTACAATCATAAGTAAGGATTGATCCCGCTTATGATGCTCGGTAATTAGTACCTTATTAATCACATGTTAACTTAAAATTTGATCTTTATTCAATTTCAATATACGATAATTATAATTCCCATATATAAAATTAAACTTTTATGAAACAAATTTATTATTTCATATAAGAAAATCGAGTTTTCAATATTTTTGAAAATCAAAATACTTTTTTGCACCCCATCGGAGGACAAAAAGAACACGAAAGTTTTTATAATTCTCTTTTGCACCCCACTACAAAGCCAGTGGAATATAGGCAGTTATCAAAAATCAAAACATCTTTCACATCCCATTAAAGGGCCAAAGGAATACAAATGGTTTTATTTCTCAAAATGCATAAATCCCAGTGACCCTATAGGACTTGATGACATCAATAATTAAAGAATCCATTTCTACTGCATACTTTTGACGTGTAAGTATCTCAATGATCACATAGGACTTGGTGCTAATGTAAATTACTAAAATGCCTCTAAGGTCTACCTTTAATGTTAAAGTATCTCGGTAACCCTAAAAGACTAGATAACTTCACAAAAAGATGAATCTATCCCTGTAGACACCTGATTTCATCCAGGCCAAGTTTTGGCATCTTAGTTCTCAATTGAAAGATGATAAAATTAGAAGATAAAAAAAAAACTAGGAGAAGATTGCCAGGTGCCATGTCGCCATGCATTATTAGGCGACACGGCACCAGGAATAATTTTTTTGGGGAAAGTTTGAAATGCCTATGGGTTACATAAAAGAAAAATGTAAAATGAGGCATTAAAGGTCATTTTTCATGGTGTCACTAGGGCCATTTACATGAATATACGGATCAATTTCCCACTGTTTATGACCAAGTTAAGGTAAGTCAAGAAGCCACAGGTGTGCACAAGTTATATTGGTGCATAAGTATTGATACGAGGCTTTTGTGTTATCAAAATTTTGAATTTTCACATATAAGTATCCATGCAAGAGGGTTTGGCATCAATACCTAAGATGTGGTATCGATACCTAGCCTATTTGTATCGATACAAACCTTGGCAATAGTTAAAATTATGATTTTTGGCAAAATGTATCGATACACAAGCATGACTATTAATGCAAATCCATGGAGTATTGATACAGGCCTCTAAGTCTGGAGACTGGAAACATTTTTTTTTGCTATTAGTATCGATACACAACTCATTGTATTGACACTCATGGATAAAAGTACCTTGTGTATCGATACACCATGGCATTTTTGCCCAGTTTGAGCCACTTTTTTCAGCCTCCAAAAACTCGATTTAAACAAGTTTTTGCACCAAGAAACTATCATAAATCATTTCAAACCTTAACTAAGGCCTTATGACTGGATTTAAACCAATTTTGAGAGCCCAAATAGCCAATAACAAGGGTTACTTGCATAAAATATATGGTTGTAAAAAGGTATGGTAGGCATATCTCTAGTTACAGGTTGTCATAAGCTTTCTGCCTCACTGCTTAACATGGTAGAACCAATAAGAAGAAAATCAACTGAGCATAGTAGCTGGAGATGTCCCATGGTGTAGGAAAGAAAAATAAAAAATGCCCTTGCTTTGTCTCTTAAAAGCATTGGCTGAGCATTAAATAAAAAGACTTCCAGCTACCAGAAAACTCTCTCAAGCAATTTCCAAAAAAAAAAAAAAAGAAAACACTCTCCAAGAAAACACTCTCCAACAATCTCTAGCCCTAAAAGCTTTCCCAAAAAGTGTTGTTCCATTGCCTTGCACCCTCAACCTTCTTTCATTCCTGTAGCTCCCCAAAACCACAACCAGAAAACCTCTAAAAACTCAACTTTTCACACTTTCAACCTAAAAACACCCCATCAGCCATTATATTACAGAAAGCTTCTTTCTTTTATCCTTTACTTGCTAAATAATAGCAAAAAGAGGGAAGAAACTAAGTTTAAAGTCACTACTTTAAGAAAGGAGAAGAAGTTCTAGCTCTTTCAGTATATTTTCTATCTTTTTCCATACATTTATGTTTTTATCATCTACATCATTTTAGTGAGCCCTTTATGTTACCATGACCATCCTAGGACCCACATACATCATTATTGCTTTGGTTATGATAGTCTTAGGATCTTAATGTTCTTATGATGCCTTGATATTGCTTGGTAGGCCAAACTTTTACTCTTTCATTCTATCATCAGAATAGTCCTTTACTCATGCATTCTTTAACATATTTCATCCATCTTTACATGTTTAAGAGATGCTTAAATGTTCACGTTAGTATCTCTTATGTAAATTCCTGCATTTTTTTGGGTTTTTAAGGAGTCTCATGACATAAAAATGCTACCTTGACAACTCCAACCTACATTCCTTTGTTTAAATATGTTCATATCATTCCCATACACCTTATTTGTCATCTTCCTACATTTTTGTCACCTATTTCCATGCTAAAATGTCACCTTTGTATGTTTGCTTATTTAATTAATATTCATCTTTGTGCTTGTTGTATTTTGTTCATGACATCTCTGTTAAAATGCTTGCTTATTTCCCAAAAATCTAATTTTTGAAAAAGAAATGCCCAAGTTAAGTTCATGATGCCGCTAATGGATAGAGATTAGCATGGATTTAAGGTTTTATCATATTGGTCCTCAAATCTTAGGGACAAATTAAACCTCCTAGGTCTGGATTCATGGAAACAGAATGCAATTTTCTTTTGTTAAAGAATTAAGCCTTGATGCAGCCTACATCTCTTTTAGTGACCTGGTCAACGAGTTATTTCATCGTCCCAAACTACTTTGAGATTATGGAATGAACTTGTGACGCCCATGTTACTTTTTGTCACAGACGTTCGGACATCCTAGACCTAAGCCTATCTTTGGAAAAAACCTTGAAAATACCAAATAACCCCTTGTTTTGCTCTAGCAACATTATAATCTAATTTTGGAAAACCATTTTTGAACCACAAAATATTTTCCTTGATTTTTCTAATTTTTTTTCTTTAAAAGGCATCGAAGTACCTCTCCAAAGGTTTCTCGTTTGCCCTCGGACCATTTTGGATGAGGGAGTTATAATTTTTTGACCCTAGAACCAGTATGCGATATTCTATTTGGGCCGTTCTGCCCTATTAGATGACTTTTATAAAATTTTTAAACATTTTTCCAAAAAATTTTATGAAAAACCCTTTTTGAAAAGGTATTGTTAATGATTTAACAATTTCGGATGAGCCTGAAATGATTTTTTCAAAGTTCAGGGTGTCTTTTCCCTACACATGTTCCTGGTGTCAAGATAGACCTAACTTAAAAAATTAATTCCACCTAAAAATATTTTGGAATATTTCCCTACACATTATTTTCTAAGATTTGTGGAATATTTTAAAATTAAATCTTATCGAGTTACCTTTCTAATGGTACCTCAGTAACCCCCTGAAGCATTTGGATACACTCTAAATAAATTCAAGAAAGAAGATGACATGATGTTGTTCCCTGTTTTTAACTTAATTTTAGAATCTTCTTTTATCAAGACATTCGAATGCCTTAAAACGCACTCGATTGGTTCCCCTCACAACACAAGCCCTTTAGACTCGAATCAAGGTTAAAATACAAAAAAAAAAATGATTTCATTTTAGATATCCCTTTCCTCCGTTTTAAAATTTTTACTAGTGGAGATACTCCAACTCCATTACTTCAAGGGAATACTCTAACCCTATTTTCAACTCAAAACTTAAATTTCCTTTTCGGATCCACCTTTAAGATTCTTAATCCTTATCTAAAACCACCAAAAATTTTCATCTTTAGGGATACTCCAACTCCACTATTCTGAGGGAATACTCCAATCCTGTTTTTCCTTAAAGATTTAATTTTCTCTTTATTCCAAAGTATTTTCCTAACTTTATCTTTGGGAATACTCCAAGCCCCGCTTTTACCTAAAAAGATCCAAAATTTTCCTTTTCTCCAGATGGCTTGGATTATTTTAACTAAAATCTTTTTTGTCCTACAAATTACCATCAAATTCAAACCCATCTTTAAATTGTCATCCCGATTATTCTGTAATGATCGAAGACAATTATGAGGCACATTCTGATCATCTCTCCTTTTTACGCTCTTTTGTTTATGGTCGCTTGTTTATGCTGTTATTATATTTTTGCAGCCTTATTGAGTTTTCTATTTGTAGTGATTATTGTGCATTCATATATAAAATTCATTTTCCAATAAAATTTATAAGGCTATATTTCATGTTGGTATCTCTTTAATGCCTAATATAGAATATCCAAATTTTTAAAACCTAATCTGAACATTATCTTCATAAAAATCCCTATGGTTCTTACACCTCCGAGGCGCATAGGTGATCTAATTTTCTTAAGAAAATGGATCTACAATTTACAAAACTTCATGCATTAAAGGGAATTATATTTAAATAATGACCAAATAGAACTGACTAAGCTGAAACCAAAGCGAGACATAGTTAGTAGGTATCGATTTTGAGCGTCGTGGGACTACTAATCCTTTGCTATGTGTAACCAACTCCCGAACCCAACCAATGAATCTCTGGGCTTTGTAGACCTTGAAATTGATGTTTTGAGTTTTGTAACTCGGAATATTGTTTTCAATAGGCATTCGATCATACCTAACCTGAAATGATTAGTGGCGACTCCAAATTTATGGCCACTTCGTGGTGGCTATTCGAGACTAGTTAGATAAGCGATCCACCCAAAGGTCTTTCTCCCTTTCATATTGTTATGCCTAACCAAATCTCGATCAAGGGATAACTCAAAGGCTCGACCATGACCAACCATCATTATTCTTAAGTCAAGCGCGCTAAGCCCTTCGGATCGTTTAAAGTTTTAAAGGTGGGCACGTGGTGACAGCTTGGCGACTCCACTAAGGACCTAGAAAGTTAGGCCTATGACTAGCTATTTTTCATTCAGTTCTTGGTTTTTCAGCCTCCATAATTATTTAGAAATAATTCCCTAGTATTTTATCTATTAATCTCTATATTTTATTTTTTGTCTTATGATTGTTAGGGATTGTTCATTCTCGAACAAATAGCAACTTGGATAAGTATGTTAATATGGGAATAAAACAAAATGTATGATTGTTTCCCCTACATATACTGCACACTTGCATTTGCACTAGATTCCCACCAAACACTATAGTATGGTTAGTATCCAAATTATTAAAGGGAAGTGAGCCATCCACCTTTGTGAGTAACCCTTCGCACTGGTATGGCAAGACTTTCAAGGTGTAAATTACCTATGTCTCTCATAAGTACCCTTTCGCATTTGCATAGGGAAATACATCCACTGAATTGAACCCATTCTGCCAAACCCGTGATGGGCCTAGGATTAGGGTGCCTTGGCTATCCTTACTGGATAAAGTACTGATTTGGATGCTGAAATATGTGTCAACTTAAACCCATATAATGAAACCTATGAGCTAAACCATGTCAAACCATACCGGATGCTGTTAGAATAACCCAAAGAGTAGGATCACTTAGGGAAACATTTTTTACCTTTACTTTTATATACCATGGTTATGTGGGCGATGATGGGTGAACATTGCCACTCGCATTTTTCATTTTTATTTTCATGATTACTCCTTTAGGATATGTTGTTACATTCGACAACAAATCATTTGTAATAAGTGGGTAAGGACAAGTGAATGCCATTACCTATAATGCCATCTTAAAATAATTATATCTGATCAAAATAAGACGTCATGTTGCCCGAATGATGGCTTAGCATGTACTTAACATAGATGGTGATGAACGAACATCACCATTTAAACAGTCAGCCGTAGTCCTCGTGGGGTATCACGTTATTTCATGAAGAGGCAATTTTAATGTAGACATGCCATTATGATGTCTCCTTAATACCTCAACATTCATGATCATCATGTCTACCCTAGGCATTGTACCACCTACTCTCGGGACAAATTTTGTGATACATTTTTGTTGCTATTCTTTCATTTCTTTATCTTTTACCTATTATTTCGTAGTGGTTACTAACTCATTCCCTTTTTGCTTCTTTTTTCACACATGCACCATTTCATCATAATCACCATCGCTATGGGAAAATTAGTCAATGGTTTAGTGTTCATTAAAGGGTGCCTGTCATGCAGCAACAGTCCACTTCAGAGCTAAAGCCTTTTGAGAAAGTCTGAGCATGGTCAGAACACCGACAACGCGAAGATGAAGACATCCTTAAACCAGGGTATGTCTCAATAGTTCATGAAAGGATCAAGATAAGGTACCATCAAAATGATTAGCAAGATCTGAAGACTATATGAAGTAGTTGGGGTAATACCGAAAGGGAATTATTCACTAAAAGATACGGAGATATTGCTCTTTTGCTTGAAGTCCATTTGGATGCCGGTTTGTTGCGAGCAGCATCTCAATTTTATAATCTATAATATCAGTGTTTCACTTTTAATCTTGACGATTTGGTCTTCATGATTGATGAATACATTGCGTTACTCAACATTGAGAGAACAAAGGTCGATATAATATACTACAAGGCTTTGAACCCTCCAACTTTCAAGAAAAGATTAGCTTAAATCCTCAAGGCAACAAAGTCTTAGATCAGGAGTCATATCAAAACAAAAGGGAATAATGAGTGCATTCATGGGCTAGTTTGAAAGAAGCAATGGCGAGTACCATTGACATCCAAAAAATCTAAGATATCTACTCTTTGGCGATATATGGTTTGGTCATATTCCCAAAGACATTAGGCTATGTTAAAGCTATGGCAGCAAATGTCTTTTCTTATTTGTGCTGCAACATCAATCCAGCACTGACCATCATTGCTGAAACTATTTAAGCTCTTAATTTTTGCAAAAAAAAATAGGAATTGGCCGTTTCATCAAATGTGCACCACTCTTTCACGTTTGGCTCACCAGTCATTTTTGTCCCAAGGAAAGTAGGATGTCATACAACTTTTTTCCCAACTTTAGCCCTATCTCCAAGGTACTTAAGAAGGAATGGCCTAAAGATAAATCTCAAGAGCAATGGGTCTAGAAATTTTGAAACCTTAAAGGGAAAAAGGTAACATAGAAGGCCTTTTGGTTTTCCCATAAACAGTCCTATATCAATTTGGAGATTATAGTTATGTGCCACTCATGGAATTACGAGGAAGCACTAGCTACGCACCCCTTTTAGACCTTCAATAATTCTAGTGCCATCAATTCACTCCCTTCGTACATGACTTAAAGTTGTGGGATTTCAACTATAGTGAGCCTGATTACAAGTCAAAAGTTCAGCTAGCCTTTTATGCATGGAAACAAACTCGCTACATGGAGAGATATTGGAGAGGGAGTAGTATGACCCTAGGATATGATTAATGGAGGATCCGTTACATTAATGATGCCTTGCCTCTGTCTGATATTAGGACATCAGAAGTACTAGTTGATGAATTTCCCTCTAAGATTGAATTGCTCATGCAAGAGTTTGAACTAGGAAAGATAACCTTTGCCAAAGAGATTACCTGATTAAAAGAGGAAAATAGTTCATTGGAAATAAGCCTCTGCCTTTAGGATGGCAAGGTAAACAAGGATGTCAAAAAGAAAAACTTGCTCCAAGAAGATCTCTGGAGTTTGAAAAAAGACTATGTGGCCCTCAACAAAGCAAGCAAGTATCAAAGACCTAAAAAGTCATCAGTTGACTCTTAAGAAAGAATTACATTAATGGAAAAAAACGGCTAGGGTCAATAGGGAAAAGCTTGTTATAACCCGTTCTCTTGCATCAACTTACCAATGGAAGAATGAATGATTAAAAGCTAGAGTCCAAGATTTCAGAGCAAACTAAACTGAAAATGAAGCTTTGACACTCAAAATTCAAGATTTAGAGCATTCTCTTCAAGCTCGCCAAGACCAAGTCAATGCACTAGTGAGAGCCTTCGAACAGTGGGAGCAAGAATGGCTTCAAATGGTTGACCAGCATGCCAAAACTATCAAGACCATTATTGCCATCTTACAGAGTAGATTCATGAAACTCAGATAGAGGCTAAGAACATGATGGATGTAACCCAATCCTTGACACGTGATATCTTACCCACTTGAGCCCATGAGCAAGACTTGTTATATTTCTTGGATCACGTAATCAGACAGTGTAACCATGTTATGAATTTTCAAATGTAATCATGTGTAATCGGGACATTTTGTTGCTTTAATTAAAGACGCTATTGGTGGAGCTACCCCTTAATCCAATTGTCTTTTTTGCATGTGCATGACTAACCTAAATCTTTCATTATTTTAGTCACTCATTTATCTTCATGATCGCATATTCAGTCTCATTGCTCAAACATATGCATGAACATATCATAAAAGCTTAATGTGGTAATAATTTAAGGTGAAAGTGTTCTAAAACATGGAAACTATAGTTTGTCATCGGTGTAACACTTGCAATTGTCGAAAAGCGATGGAAAACTATCACTAAGTCTCAAGAGTAATCATTCCGTAGGAATGAGGAATTCCAAGCTCAGATTGCTGAACTAACAAAGCTGTTGTTTGAGGCATTAAAGGAAAAAAGGCAGACAAGCACATTCAATGTGGGGAAAGAACCCACCAATCCTAAAAGCAATTTGAATGGTGGTACTAGAGCCACCAATGTTCAGGAAGGGGCAATGCATAGGCAACATCCTCCGGCAGTGAACATCCCATAAACTCAACCATTCGTTTACATTAATCCTATAACAGCATCCCATTTAACTCAAAGATTTCAAGGCGTAGGCTCTTCACCGTAAGCCCTATAGATCCAGACTTGGATGAGCAAATGGATCAAGAGAAAGCAAAGCATCCTCAGAAAATGATGAAGACTTGAAGAAGTATCAGTCACTAGAGAAGCGCCTTCGAGCTATTGAAAGAAATGACAAATTTGGGATTGTCGATGCAAAGTCATTGGGGCTTGTTTCCAATCTCGTCATCCTACCTAAATTCAAAGTACCATATTTTGAAAAGTACAATAGGACTACCACCTTACTGCCTATTTTCGCATGTATTATTGAAAAATGGCCAAGCACAAAAAGAATGAGAAACTACTACTTCATTACTTTTAGGACAATCTGACTGGGGCAGCTATCCATGGTACATTGGGCTTAAGCGCATAAGAATTCATATATGGATAGATCTAGCTCACTTTCCTTAATCAATATAAGCACATGTCTGATTAGGGCCCATATCATCTTTCCCTCATGAACATGGAAAAAAAAGCCTTTGAGAGCTTCAAGCAATATGCTTAGAGGGGGAGAGGAGGCAGCTCAAGTTTATCCCCCTCTGAATGAAAAAGAAATGACGGTCATGTTTATGGACACCCAGCGAGCTCCCTACTACGAAAGGCTAGTAGAAAACATCATGAAAAATTTTACCGATATGGTTATATTAGGTGAAATGATTGAGAATGCCGTTAAAAGTGGCAGGATATCCATAATCATCCAGGTCAATCAAAAAGTCAATAAATAAGAGTAAGGAGAAAAAGGTGAATGCTGTTAGCGAAAGTCATGCTAGATTCAATCGAAACTCGCATCAAGTGCAGGCTGTGTACTTTCCAAACTTGTTAAATTTGGTTTTACCCCTTACTCATCAACAGCATAACCAGTTCATGCTATTGGGTTTGCTTCAACAATAAGCTTTGCACCGAATGCTGTTCAAAATGCATCGCAAAGCACATAACCTCGCAATGTGAAAAATGCAAGAGCTCCAAACAGTCAGCAAGCACCTCAAGAAAGGGGTACTTTGAGCCACTCCCATACTCCTTCAAAAGATCAACTCTTGTCTATTGGCAGTCAAACTAGTGGCCCTAGTATTCACAAACCCAAGATCACCACCATACCCTAGGTAGTATGATGAGAATGCCTACTGTGAGTACCATGCTAGAGCACAAGGTCATTCTGTTGAGAATTACACCTCGTTTAAGAGAAAAGTACAAGGTCTGCTAAAAAAAAAGAGTGATCAAGGTCAAACAAGTGCTTAGACCAAATGTTAAAGCCCATCCACTACCTAATCATGCCGAACTGAGAGTAAATGCGATAATCGATGGAAAAGGTTGTTAGATCAAAAGAAGCATTAGAGAAGTCAAAGCCTTGATGAGCAAGGTCCATCAAGCTTTCGTGAAAGCTAAAATGGTATCAAATGCTAAAAATCAAAGTATAAATGCCATTGAAACATCTTACTGCCACTGCGATCAAGGGTGCGATTTGCAACACTGTCCATTTTTCTTAAAAATGGTCCAAGGGATGATGGATTGGTCGGAGATTGAGTTCTATAGAGGGTGGGATAAACACATCAACCTATCTATTAATGCTAAAGATAAGGAGAGGCCTACCAACAATCGAATCTTAAGTTATTTGTCTCTTATAGGCATGGAAAATAGAGCAGATGAAAGTTTTAGGCAGTATGCTTTGAGATGGATGGAGTAGGCTACCCAGATTCATCCCTTATTGACAAAAAAAGTGATGATTATCAGATTTATCGGTGCCTTGCAAGCCTTTTATTACGAAGAGATAGCAAAAAGCTTCCCAAAGAGCTTCGTGGACATAGTCATACTTTGTGGAATGATCGATGAGGCCATGAAAAATGAATCGAGTAGAAAAATATTTACAAAGACAAAAAGAAAGGAAAAATAAAGGCTAGTTAGCAACTAAAATTTAGCACCAAAGCCAGTTCATCTCAAACTCATGCTGAATTAAAACTAAGTAAAATGGTTATTGAAGAGAACTACGAGGTTGTAAAAAGCATAGAGGAGGTCATAACGCCAATGAATTTGGTTTGGCAAATCCTAGTGCAAGCTAAATTGCTTAAGGTAGCCAAAAAAATATAGGAAAAAATTAATGGCATCTGTGATTTTCGTACTGTTAACATAGCCAAAAAAGAATGATGAATGAGGGTAACATCGAATTCTATGATGAAAAATAAACCTAGCATAGTGAGTCTACAAATGCAATGTCGTCTGTCAACACTATGGAAAAAGAAGAGTGCAATCCTCCTTATTGGATTAGGAGACTATTGATCTTTCTCAATAATCGACCAAAAGTGAAAGCTCCCCCTTTTTAGCTTGCATCAAAGATGATCATTTAGCTTCCAACCCCTTTCATTATAAGGACAACAAAGTAGTTCCTCAGAATTATGAAAGCAAAACCTTGATCATTGGCGAATTTAGTCAGCAAGCTGCAAATGTTGACCTTTCAAGGGTAAGCCATTTGACTCAAAGTGACAGGTGTTATGCCTTAGTAGCATCGATAAGTAAAACTTAGCACAAAAATGCTAATCCTATTCTTCAAACACTAAAGTCTGGAACCAAAAACTCAGAACTCGAAAAATGCCTCTAAGGTATTGCCAAAGCCTTGAAAGTTGTTAATCAGATCAACAAAAGAGGATTGGGATTCAAGCATAATGCATGGTACAAAAGAGAACAAGCTTAGAAGAACCGTGAGAAAAGGATGGATCATCTATCAGGACAAGACAGAGGATATGAACCGATGTTATTTCCACTATTTTAAGAAAATTTTCTCATAAGAAGACATGTAACTATTGGCTCCACTAATGCTATGCTCATATTGAATAAGGCATTTTGGGAATTCTCCATCAATGTGATTGATGAACCAGAGATGTCAACCATGAGCTTAGAGATTGGTTGTGCCCTCCAGGATTTGTTCCGAGTGTTTAGACTAAGACTGAGATTCATGTACTTTTCAAGTCTATTTTAAAGTAATGCTATGAACTAGACCTACATGCTCTTACCTAAAAGCATTGTAGGATCCTTTGTATGGGCATCTTTAATTAAGTGTTATCAATGAAAATAACTAAGCATTATGCATTTCATCCTTTGTGTTCATAGTTTTTGCCAACTCTTAGGCCTTTCTCTACATATTTTTCCGCCAATATAGTTATTTTTCTATATTTTCAGGTACCCCGATGAAGGTGACATGAATGTTCATACTGAGACTTCAAAAGTCAATTTTGAAAAACCAATTTATGTCAGTAAGGTCGAGTCTAAAGAGAACACTATACCCGCAGACCTGCTGAGACTAATTGAATAGGAGGAAAAATAGCTATTACCTCATGAGAAATCCATCAAAACCATAAACTTTGGAATAGAAAAAGACCTAAAAGAAGTTAAAATCAAAACCTTCATAAAACCATCAACTCAAGCTAAACTGATAAGTCTCCTTTAAGAATATTGAGATGTGTTTGTCTGGTAAACTTCTCTTCAAACCTGAGTGTAAATCCATAAAACAAAAGCTCAGAAGGATAAAGCCTAAAATGCTTCTGAAGATCAAAAAAGAAGTGAAGAAACAATTTGAAGCAAGATTTCTTGAGGTAGCCAAATATCCTAAATGGGTAGCTAATATAGTCGCAGTTCTAAAAAAAAGATGGTAAAGTGTGGATATGTGTGGACTAAAGGGACTTGAACGAGCCAGTCCCAAGGATAATTTTTCTCCGCCTCACATCGGTACCCTAGTAGACAACACCGTCAAGAATGCACTATTTTTCTTAATGGATGGGTTTTCGGGCTATAACCAAATCAAAATAGTGGCTGATGGCATAGAAAAGACCACCTTTGTAACCATGAAGGGCACTTTCTACTATAAAGTATGCCCTTTAAGCTTAAAAACACCAGGGTAACCTATCAGAGGACGATGGTAACATTATTCCATGACCTTATACATAAAGAAATAGAGATCCACGTGGATGATATGATTGCCAAATCACCAAAGGAGAGTAAACACATTGCCAACCTATGAAACTCTTCAAACGACTGTGCAAATATCAACCTAAATTGAATCCTACCTAATGCACGTTCGGCGCCATATTTGGTAAACTATTAGGCTTCATTGTGAGCAAGAAAGAAGTAGAAGTTGATCCCGATAAGGTCAAGGCCATCCAAAATTTGCTACCATCTCAAACTCAAAAAGAAGTAAGAAGTTTCTTGGGAAGGTTGAACTACATAGCCCGATTCATATCTCAGTTGACAGACAAATGTGATACAATCTTTTGGCTGCTTTCTAAACAAAATACTGGATAATGGAATGAAAAATGCCAAAAAGCTTTAGATAAGGTCAAACATTACCTTTAAAACCCTTCGATACTTGTTCTACCAGTACTTGGCCAATTGTTAATCCTATATCTATCAGTTTTTGATAAGTCGATGGGCTATGTATTAGGTCAACACAATGAGTTAGGCAAGAAAGAATAAGCTATTTACTACTTGTGCAAGAAGTTCACAAAATATGAAAATAATTATTCATTTGTAGAGAAGCTATGTTGTGCTCTAACTTAGATGGGTCAGAGGTTAAAATAATACATGTTGTACCACACTATGTGGCTAATCGCTAAACTCGATCCCGTCAAGTATTGGTGTGAAACTCCCACCTTATGTAGGAGGTTAGCTAGGTGGCAAGTCTTGCTTTTTTAGTATGACATTATGTATGTAAATCAGAAAGCCATCAAAGGTAGCGCAATAGCAGATTTCCTAGTAAGTTGAGCAATAAATAACTACTGAGCTTTAGACTTTAATTTTCCTAATGAAGATTTAATGTGCATATCTGAGGCAGAGAACACTATCAAGTGTGACTCATCTTGGAAAATGTACTTCGATAGGGCTTTAAATGCATTAGGGCAATGCTTATCTCATCTGATGGAAACCATTACCCCTTCATTGCAAGGCTAAATTTCGATTGTACTAATAAATAGCTAAATATGAGGCTTGCATCATGGGACTCCAAGCAGCCATTGAAAAGGGCATTTAAACACTGCAAGTATTTAAATATTCAGCTCTTTGATTTACCAACTGAAAGAAGAATGGCAAACACGTGATGCTAAATTGACCAACCATGGTAATCTAATCTCGGAACTTAAAAAAGAGTTTGATGATATCAGCTTTGAGCTTCTACCTCGAGAAAATAACCAAATTTCGGATGCCTTAGCCACCTTGTCATCCATGTTCAAAGTCAATCAAGAATCGGATGCTACTTTTATTCAAATGAGACTCTATACAGCCCCGACACATTATTAGAATGTTGCAGAAGACGAGGATGACTTACCATGGTATCACAACATCCTTCAGTACATCAAGGATCAATGATACCCAAAAGATGCCACTAAAATGGACAAGAGAACCATCCGACGATTAGCCCAAGCTTCATTTTGGATTGTGGGATTTTGTACAAGAAAGGCTGGGATCAAGTGCTATCCTGATGCATGGATGCCTCTGAAGCCAAAAGAATACTTGAAGAAGTTTATGATGGAATTTACGGTACACATTCTAATAGGCATCGTGTGATCAGGCTACTATTAGTTGACTCTTGAAATGAGCATTGGCTATGCCAGAAAGTGCCACAAATGCTAAATCTATGCTAACAAAATCCATGTCCCACCAACACCTTTACATGTTATGACAGCTCCATGGCCTTTTTCTATAGAGTGCATGGACATGATCAGACCGATTACCCCTAAGGCTTTCAACGGGCACCATTTCATTTTAGTTGCTATCGATTATTTCACTAAATAAGTAGAAGAAGCTTCTTATGCCAATATTACTTGATCCGTTGTATGCAATTTATGAAATGGAACATCATTTGTAGATACAGTCTTCCTGAACAAATCATACTGATAATGCACGCAACTTGAAAAATAAAATGATGCAAGCAATCTGCTTTCAGTTCAAGATTCAACATTAAAACTCTGTCCCATATTATCCAAAAATGAATAAGGTAGTTGAAGCAACTAACAAGAATATCAAGAAGATAGTTGAAAAAATGGCTAAGACCTACAAAGATTGGCATGAAAAGTTACCTTTTGCTTTATATGCTTATCGTACAGTAGTATAAACTTCCACGAGTGCTACCCCATTCTCCTTGGTCCATGGCATAGAGGCTATCCTACCTATCGAGGTTAAAATTCCTTCACTCAAAGTTTTAGTGGAATCACAACTTGACGAAGCCAAATAGATTAAAAACCAATATAAGTAGCTTAATCTTATCAAAGAAAAAAGAATCAAAGCCATCTGTCATGGGTAGATGTATTAAAAGCGCATTATGAGAGCCTATGAAAAAGAAGTTCATCCTTGTCAGTTCTAAGAAGGTGACTTGGTACTCAAACAAATTCTTTTAATCCATAAAGATGCTCAAGGAAAATAGACCCTAAATTGGGAAGGGCAATACGTGGTGAAATGTCTATTTTTCAAAAGAGCCTTAATCTTAACCGAGATAAATGGCAATGACCTACCTAACCTTGTGAACTCTGATTCTGTTAAGAAATACTATGCTTGAAAGGATTTTAGGATAAAAACCTAAGATGGTATCCTACTTATTTTTCTCTTTCCACTCTTTAAAAAAGAAAAAAAGAAAAAAGAACCAGCTTAAATTGAAAACCCGAAAGGGTAGCTTAAGTAATTAGACCTATTTTCGAGTCTAAACCATCACCAGCCTAAAACCAATTTTCCCCACATTCATAACTCAGATCAAGATGCCAAATCATAACCTAATCCACATGTTCTATATTGACCAACCTCACCAAATATTATCCATGCCTATATTCAAAAAATGAAAACTCTTTAACTTTAAAGCCTCTATCCCACTATGAGGCAATCCAAGGAATTTTCTTATAACTCGACCAATACCGCAAGATTAATTGCTTGAGAGAAATCTCTGAAAGCACTAAGTGGAGGATTCATGTCATCAGCATTAGGGGCCAATTGACTATAAAGAACTTTCTTAGCTTTTTTGTATTTCAAAATCTTTTAAAATCTCAAAAGTTTATCATAGCTTGTACCATTTTTCTTTAAATGAAATACAATTTCTTAATTTATCATAAAATCTTTTTGTAACCTTGTATTCCATGTTGCATTATATTTATCATTTAATTAATAATGCTTGATAAATGGACAAAACTGATGACATGATTTCCTAACATTACTTGGAAAGACAGAACTTGCAGGAATTTTTGTTTCATGTTTAAAGACTAAAAATGAACTCTTGGGGCCATAATCAGTTTGGCCTTGGGGCCTTACATTTTGAAAATATACTCAAAACCTTATTCCAGTAAACTTTAACCTAAAGACAAGGGACCAAAGTTCTTTTCAAACTATCATCCTCAACTAGGATTTAGAGCAGTCTATCCAAAACACCAAAAACACCTCTTTAAATCATAATGGATAGAAAAACCTTATACAAACTGAACTCAACGAAACAAAAATCCCCAAATGAGCTGTCTAAGCTCAAAGCCATTTTTTCATAATCATGAACCTCCCATACCTTCGATAGACAGCCTTTACATTCAAAGCCTCTGGAAATCCAAAACAAAATTGACAAACACTGGGGCAAAAAGCTACTTCACCAAATTTGTGAAAGAGTAAATAGCCAGAGATGGCCAAAATCAACCACTGGATTAGGGTTTTAAAGTCATTATCCTTGCATCATTTAGACAGACACTTGCATCTCCATGCATTATGCAGCATCTAACATTCTATAGGCACCAACTCCCATACACAGAAGTTAAATTGGTAGGGAACCTAAGGTACAATTTCTTGTTTTTAAAAAACCTCGAAAGGCCTCAAGTAAGTATCTTTGACCTTACAAGCTCATTAAAAATCATCCAAGAGAGGTATCCAAACTCATTTTCTTATAGTCTTTAAAGAGCGGGATGCATTTTTTTACTTAGCACAAAGCCCACACATGCTGGTGGCACCTATCTATCTTAGTCCATGAAGCGCTAGATACCTTTTTCACCTATCACAAAGCCTACACAAGCAGATGGCACTTGTTTAACTTAGTCTAAGAAGAGCTAGATGCCTTTTTTCACCTTCCACAAAGCCTACACAAGTTGATGGCACTTGTTTACCTTACTCCATAAAAAGTTGGATGACTTTCCTTATTTACCATAAAGCCATATAAGTTGGTAGCACTTATTTACTTTAGTTCATGAAGAGCCAGAAGGTTTTCCTTACCTACCACAAAGCCCACACAAGCTAGTGGCATCTATCTACCTCAGTCCATAAAAAGCTAAACGGTTATCGAGTCAAAGCCTACACAAGCTGGTGGTATTTGTCTGGGGTTAAACTGAAAAAAGTAACCTAGCACACTGAACCATCATCCTACCTGAACAAAATAGTGTCTATTTGTCTTTGCCTTGTTCCTAATACTTAGCAACAACCAACGAGGGGCAACTGTAGACATCTCATTTTGTCTGGGCTAACTTTTGGCATCTTAAGACTAAATTAGGAGATGATAAAATCAGAAGATAAAAAAAATAAAACTGAAGGAAGATTACCAGCTGTCGTGTCATCAGGCATTATTAGGCTACACAGTGTCAAGCAAAAATGTTTTTTAGGGAAAGTCTGAAATGCATAGGGGTCACATTAAAGAAATATGTAAAATAAGGCATCAAAAGCCATTTTTCATGATGTCACTAGGGTCATTTAGATGAGTATACGGATCAATTTCTCACTATTTATGACAAGGTAAGTCAAGAAGCTACAGATATACACAAGTTATATTGGTGTATAAGTATTGATATGAGGCTTTTGCATTGCCAAAAATTTGAATTTTCACATATAAGTGTCGATCAAGATGATATGGTATCGATACCTAAGGTGTGGTATTGATACCTAGCTTATTTGTATCAATACAGACCTTGGCAATAGCTAAAGTTGTGATTTTTGGCAAAATGTATTGATACGCAAGCATGAGTATCGATACAAATCCATAGAGTATTGATACAGGCCTCTAAGTTTTAAGATTGGAAACATTTTTTGCTCTTAGTATCAATACACTGCTCATTGTATTGACACTCGTGGGTAAAAATACCTTGTGCATCGATACAACATGTTTTGGATTGATACACTAAGGCACTTTTGCCCAATTTGAACCACTTTTTCAGCCTCTGAAAACTCGATTTAAACAAGTTTTTACACCAAGAAACTATCAAAATCATTCTAAACATCAATTATGGGCTTTTGATGAATTAAACCAACTTTGAGAGCCCAAATAGCCAATGACAAGGGTCACTTTCATAAAATATATGGTTGTAAGAAGGCATGGCAAGCATATCTCCAGTTGTAAGTTGTCACTGGCTTTCTGCCTCACTACTCAACATGGCAGAACCAATAAGAAGAAAATTAGCTGAGCATAGTAGTTAGAGATTTCCCCTAGTGCAGGAGAGAAAGATTAAAAATGCCTTTGATAAAAAATACCTTCGTTTTGTCTCCTAAAACATTGGCTGAGCACTAAATAAAAAAACTTCCAACGACCAAAACAAATCTCTCCAGCAATTCCCCCCCAAAAAAGAAAACACTCTTCAACAATCTCCAACCCCAAAAACTCTCCCAAAAAACATTATTCCATTGCCTTGCACCTCAAGCTTCTTTCATTCCCTTAGCTCCCCTAAACCACTAGCAGAAAACCTCTAAAAACTTAATTTTTCACACACTTTCACCCTCAAAACACCCTACTAGCCACTATATTACCAAAAAGCTTCTTTCTTTTATCTGTTTTTTGCTAAATAATAGCAAAAAGAGGGAAAGAATTGAGCTTAAAGTCATTACTTTAAGAAAGGAGAAAAAGTTCAAGCTTTTTTGGTATATTTTCTATCTTTTTCCATACATTTTTTGTTTTTATCATCTACATCATTTTAATGAGCCTTTTATGCTGCCATGACCATCTTAAGACCCTCATGCATCATCGTTGCTTTGGTTGTGGTTGTCCTAGTATCTTGATGTTCTTGTGATTCCTTAATGTTGCTTGGTAAACCAAACTTCTACTCTTTCATTCTATCATCAGAACAATCCCTTATTCATGCATTCTCTAACATATTTCATCTATCTTTACATGCTTAACACATGTTTAAATGTTCACCTTAACATGTCTTATGTATATTCATGCATTTTCTTATGTTTTAAGGAGTCTCATGACATAAAAATGCTGCATTAACAACTCCAGCCTACATTCATTTGTTTAAATATGCTCATATCATTTCCATACACTTTATTTGTCATATTTTTACATTTTTGTCACCTATTTCCATGTTAAAATGTCACGTTTGTGTGTTTGCTTATTTAGTCCATGTTCATCTTTGTGTGTATTGTATTTTGTTCATGACATCTCTGTTAAAATGCTTGCTTGTTTCCTAAAAATCTAATTTTTTTTAAAAAATAAATCCCCAAGTTAAGTTCATGATACCTCCAATAAGTGGAGATTAGCATGGCTTTAAGGTTTTATCATATTGGTCCTCCAATCTTAGGGACAAATTAAACCTCCTAGGTTTGGATTCATGGAAATAAAATACAGCTTTCTTTTGTTAAAGTATTAAGCCTTGATGTTGAGTCCAATATCCCTTTTAGTGACACGGTCAACGGGTTATTTCAGCATCTCAAACTACTTCAGGATTATTGAATGCACTTGTGATGCCATGTTACTTTCTATCACGGACGTTTGGACATCCTAGACCCAAGCCTATCTTTGGAAAAACCTTAAAACTATTGAATAGCCCCCTATTTTGCTCTAACAACATTGTAGTCCAAGTTTAGAAAATTATTTTTGAACCACAAAATATTTTCCTTGATTTTTCTAATATTTTTCCTTTAAAGGGCATCAGAGTACCTTTCCAAATGTGTCTTGTTCGCCTTCAGACCAATCCAAATGAGGGAGTTATAATTTTTCAAACCTTTGCTATCTGAGATCCCTAGAACTAGCATATGATATTCTGTTTGGGCCATTCTAGTCCATCAAAAAAATTTTTAAAACTTTTAAACATTTTTCCTAAAACATTTACGAAATTCCCTTTTTGAAAAAGTATTGTTCATGATTTAACGATTTTGCATGAGCCAAAATGATTTTTCAAAGTTCAAGGTGTCTTTTCCCTAACACATGTCACCTCTACCTTGAAAATTATTTTCTAGGATTTTTGGAATATTTTTACATTAAACCTTATTGAGTTACCTTTCTAACAGTACCTCATTAACCCCCTGAAGCCTTCGGATGCACTCGAAATAAATTCAAGAAAGGAGATGACATGATGCTTCCCCTATTTTTAACTTAATTTTTAAATCTCCTTTTATCGAGACATTCGAATGTCTCAAAATGCACCTGATTGGCTTCACCCACAACATAAGCCCTTTAGACTCGGATCAAGGTTAATATAAAAAAAAAATATGTTTTCATTCTAGATATCCCTTTCCTCTATATAAAATTTTTGGTAGTGGAGATACTCTAACTCCATTACTCCAAGGGGATTCTCCAACCCTGTTTTCAACTCAAAACTTAAATTTCCTTTTTGGATCCACCTCTAAGATTGTTAATCCTTATCTAAAACCACCTAAAATTTTTATCTTTGGGGATATTCCAATCTCACTATTTCGAAGGGATACTTTACCCTGTTTTTATAAAAAATTTAAATTTTCTCTTTATTCCTAAATATTTTTCTAACTTTATCTTTGGGGATACTCCAACCCACCTCTCCGAGGGGATATCCAGCCTTGCTTTTACTTAAAAAAATTTTAAAATTTTTCTCTTTTCTAGATTCCTCGGATTATTTCGACTAAAATCTTTTTTATCCAATAAATTACCATCGAATCCAAACTTGTCCCTAAATTGTCACCTCGATTGTTCTTCAATGAGTGAACACAATTATGAGACACATTTCAATCGTCTCTCCTTTTTATGCTTTTTTGTTTGTGATCATTTGTTTATGATATTATTGTATTTTTGTCACCTTACTGAGTTTTCTTTTTTGTAGTTATTATCATGCATTCATATTTAGAATTCATTTTCCAATAAAATTTAAAATGCTATATTTCATGTTAGTATCTCTTTAGTGCTTAATATGGAATATCTAAATTTTTAAAACTCAATTTGGACGTTATCTTCATAAAAATCCCTATGTTCGTCACACCTCCGAGGTGCATAGGTGATCTAATTTTCTTAAAAAAATGATCTACAATTTACAAAACTTCATGCATTAAAAGGAATTATATCTAAATAATGACTAAATGGAATCGATTAAGCCAAACCCTAAGCGAGACATAGCTAGTAGGTATCGATTTCAGATGTCATGGGACTGCTAATCCTTTCCCATGTGTAACCAACTCTCGAACCCAACCAATGAATCTCTGGACTTTGTAAACCTTGAAATTGATGTTTCGAGTTTCATAACTTAGAATATTGTTTTCAATAAGCATTCGATCCTACCTAGCCTAAAATGATCGATGGAGACTCTGAGTTTATGGCCACTTAGTGGTGGCCATCCGATACTAGTCGGATAAGCGATTCGTCCAACGATCTTGCTCCCCTTCGTATTGTTATACCTAACCCAAATGCTGATTAAGTGATAACTCAAGGCTTGACCATGACTAACCATCATTATTTTTAAGTCAAGCACGCTAAACCCTTCGGATCATCTAAAGTTTTAGAGGCAGGCAGATGGCGATAATCTGTATTATGCATCTTCGACATAGAAGTATCATGGTGATCATAAATGACTCCATTCTAGGATAAATTACTAAAATGCCCTCAAGGTGCATCTTTGACATAGAAGTATCTCGATAACTCTAAAAGACTCGATGATGATATGGAATGATAATTTTGCCTTAAATTGGTAACTTATATATATATATCAAGAATCACCTAAAATGTAAAAATGAATAATAGGTCCCTAAACTTTAATTGCATTTTGTACCCCATTAGAGAACTGAAAGATAATGGAAAGTATTAATATTTTTCTATACCCCACTGAAAGATCGAAGGAATGCTAAAAATATTCTAAAATGTCAAAAATATCTTAAATGAGTAATTTAGTGTTTAAAAGACTTTATTAACCTAATGGTTTTACAAAAAATCTTTTTTAACTTTTTAATTTAATCTCTAAATGAAACAAAATACGTAATCACACATTAAACATGTCAAATCAATAATAAAAACATACCGAAAATCACAAGGAGTATTTGGGTAAGTACCTTTGTCTTTCGAACCATTTTTCTGATTCTTACAAATAAGTCCCTAAAAAAGATTCTTAAAAGTCCAAAAATACTTGAGATACATTTAAACATGTTAAAAATACACGAAAAGCACCCTTAAAGGTCCACAAAGCATTCGACCAAGCATATATGGCCTTTGGAAAAATTTTCACTTTTTACAGTATAGTCTTTTCATGATTTTAAAATTACAAAACAACACCAAATATATCAAAATCAGCATGAAACACATACCAAATGTTACATGATCAATTTGGCCAAGCACCTATAGCCCTAAAACAATTTTTTAAAATTTTTGCAAATAGGCCTCTAAATTTCCTAAAATTGCAAAAAGAACCTATAAGGTTACAAATGCATGAAATATATTTCAACATGTTAAAAAATACACAAAAAACATCGCTAAAGCAATATGAAGCTTTCGGCCAAGCTTGGATGGCCTTGAAATATTTTTTTGATTTTTGCAATTTAGTCCATAAACTTTGCATAATTACAAAATAGCCTTAAAAATCAAAACATCACAAAATCACCTATATTATTTTCGGTGAAGCATGGAAATACCTTTCCAAGGCTTTCATAATTTTGGAAGAATTATCTCTAGGCCCTTACAAGTTTCAAATATTACAAAATAATCCAAAATATAAAAAAATCAAGCATGAAAAATTATCCAAGAACTCTAATCATTTTTGGCTAGCATGAAAAGTAATCAAAAACTATTTTTTTCATGAATATCAATATAAATACATATCATAATTTTTAACAAGCTTAAAAATGCATAAAATCATGATAAATGATGAATATATCAACAAAAATCAACATGAAAATATTAACCAAAATAATACAAAAATATATACATGAAAATAACAATATTTCTATCAACAAAAATAAATTATCTTGATGAAAATGAACATAATACTAACAAAAATTAAATATAATAATAAAATCAAGAAACTTTATGCATAGCCATCATACTTGGCCTTTCAACATGGATTAAAATCCATGAGCACAAGCATGAGCATGATTTTGCTTACTAAAAAGAAGAATTCAACATAAAATAAACAGAAATTAAAATCTTTTTACAAGGAATTTACCTTAAAAACCTTAAAACATTAATATTTTTTAGTGTTTTTTGTTATGAAAAGCTAAGTCCCCAAAAGATAGCCTTCTCCCCTTATTTATAAAAGGGAAAATTGACCAAGGGTGGTAAGAAACCCCCTCTACCAAATGGCAATATCATTTTTTATTTTTGGCCATATCATTTTTTTATTTTTCTTGATTTTTGTTAGCTTTGTTTGTTTTTTAAAAAGCTTTAATTAATATGTTTGTCATTGTGCATATTACATCATGTATGATATCATCATCTAGAATCTTCACCTTAAAAAAGAATGTAATTTGGATAATATCAAACTTAATGATAAAATTCAATCCAATTATATTAATTTTTATATAACCCAAAAATTTATGAAAATGTAGGAATAAATAAACTTATAATTGCAAATTTTACTATTAAAAATGAAAAATTAAAGTGAAAGGACTAAATCGTAAGAAAATAAAAATTATAAATTGACAAATTCAATTATGAATTTAAGTACGTAAAAAGACTAATTAAATATCTATATAAAATTTTGGATTCAAAAGAATTACCAAAAAATTTACAAAGAAAAAAAAAATTATCACGCTTCGTTGTAAAATCAAAATAGGCCTAATTGGGCCCTGTTGGAAAGTAAATGGGCTTTTAAAATAATAAAAAATGGGCTTGTTGGGCTTGTAGAGAATGAAATAGGCGTGGTGAAAAATAAAAAATGGGCCTGGCAAATTTTGTTGGGCTTTTGGGAAATTAATGGGTTTATTAGGCCCATTATCAAAATTTGCAAGTTTTAGGACCATTAGGGAAATTTGGCCCAAAATAAAAATAAAATTATAATTAATAATTTTGTTCATGAAAATTCTAAGTGTTGAATTGTAAAGGAAATTTTTGACAATTAAAAATTCTAAACTCACAAAATTTTATGAGAAAAATTCTTTACGGAAGAAAATTAATATTTGAAAAAAACGAAAAGCTCAAAAAATAAATTAAAATTTCAAAAACTGAATTAATATGAATTTAATGAAAATATTTAAAGAATTTTAAAAATTTAAACTTAAAAAAATCCTACAAAAAAAATACAGAATAGGAAATTTCATATTTTAGAAACAAGAAAATTTTAAAAATATGTTTAAATTTTATAAAATGAATTTAATTCAACACATAAATCAAAATTTTAATTTATAAAAATAATGAAGATGAAAACTCAAAATTTGAAACAACTTTTATCGAATTTCATGAGTATGATGCTCATGGTATTATGAAAAATTCAAAATTAATGAATAAAATTGACAATTTGACACCTCGTGATATAAAATGCCAATACAAATTTTTTTTGAATATTTTTAATTTTTCAAGGTGAGTATTGGCATAAATACTATACAAATATAGGTAAAAATATATGACAATCATATTTCAAAATTTCACGAAAAAATCTTGAAAAATTCCTAAAAATAAGATATTCAACCATGATATTATCTATAAAAATGAATTTCAAAATTTAAGAACAATAAATTTACAAAACTAATTTTTTACCTTAATGTTCATCTTTTTTATCAAAGAGTTTTACTTTGTGACCCTCGAAATGGTGATTTAGCTCGAGTGATTTTTTAGATATGATCAAAGAGGTCTTGAAAATGCCTAATTCACTTAAAGTAGGTTAACCCCCTTTGGGATGATTACCTAATTATCAATCTTAGATATTTTAGGATTATAAGGGCCCAAACAAAATTAGGTGTCTATAAGGAGTAGGACTAAAAAATCAATAATAAATTGCAACTTCTAAGATGACCACTGCACCTTTTCACAAATGCTAAAAATATGCAAATTCCCTTCATCAATAATTGTAACATTCAGCTTGGGACCATGCTACATAGGTAATCCCAACCTTTTGACCACTAGTATATGTATGAAGTTATGTGTACTTCTAGAGTCCACCAAAATGCTAATAGGATGCTTTCTAATAAATCCCTACACCTTTATAGTTTGGAAGCCTATGGTTCCCAGCATAGCCTATAGTGATATTACTAGCTACGCATTAACCTTTCTTTTAGTCAATAACATTTTAGGATTATCTACACAGTCAGAAAAAACCTTAACTCTAGTTCATTATTAATAGACTTAGAAAGAAGTTGATACAACTATGATCGTATGCATTTATGACCATGGGTATACTTGGAGCCATACCTACAATAGAATCCCTTTTTTCTTCCTTTGTTCCATTTTAGTTGCAGAAAGACTATTGGAGGTTGGTCGAAATAGTACAGTTTCTGATGGTATTCCAAGGGTAAGGTTTAATAATGGTAGTTTATGATAAATTTGGATTAGGCAGAATCTTTAGGTTGGGAAGTAAGGGTGGTAAGTTTCCTAGTTTGGTTTATGGATTTGAGTAGGAATTAGATGCAGAGAAAAGTGTAGGTTTGAAGAAGGTGAACTAGTAATCCACTTAAGTGTAGGATAAAGGATGGCTTATATGTGTTTAGCTAAGTGTAGAGCTTTATTCAAGGTTTTAGGGTGAAAGAGTCTAAGTTGTTGAGCTATTTCAGTTTTCAAATTGCTACTGAAAATACTTAAGGTATTTGAGATTGAAAGTTGTAAAAGGTTAAGTATACATAACAAATCTTCATGGAATTGATCCACAAATCTAGTATGCTTAAGGTTTACTAATTTTGCTATTGGATCATCATATTTCTTAGAGAAAATCGAGCCTTCATCCCCTCCAATAACTTATCTCAAACCCACCCTATTCTTTGGCATAATATTGATGCCACTGTAAGGCTTTTCTTTCCAAATTTAACATGACACACAAACTTTGCTATCATCAAGAACTCTTTCAGCTATGAAATATTGCTCTATCATCAACAATTAGTCTTCTCCATTAAAATTTGGATATTCCCACTTGAAGGATCGACAGTATATTGGATTAGGATAATGAAAACAAACAGAAGTTAACAATGGTAATAAGGGGTTTTGAGCAATTTTACTGGTATTCCATATCCTGGTCCAGTAATAGTTAATGATTCAATCACTTGAACTCTTGTTCGTTAACAATTTAGAAAGCTCTTCAATTTTAATTTCCATTCGACGCAAAATGACTCAAATTTCTCATCTAGGTTTTTGTCTAATTGTTGAATGTTAACCTTAGTCCTAGAAAGATCTTGCTGTATTTGGTTGAGTTTTTTCTACAAACAGATACTAATCCCCTCTATCAAGTTGCCAAGTCATGGTCCTGATACAAAATGGAAAGGCTTACTCAATCCATGTCAATTAAATATGTAGTATACCCTGCAATAGAGAAAGAGATAACTGCAATGATAAGGAAAAAGAAACAGAACAGAGATAAAGAATTAAAGAGAACACAAAGAAATAAAAACTTCAGTTTTAATAAAAATGGTACTTGTCATCTTTCGGTCCATCATTTTTAATATAACCAACTGATAAGAGTAGCTTAATAGTAATAGTAACTAAAAAATCAAAGAAGAGACAATTAACAATAACTAACATAAAGTAATTAATAATAATAGTAACTATAGCACCAATGGCTAATTGAACTAGTGATTGCAAATCATTGTAACTAACTTATATCCAATTTATTTATCCTATCAATTGAGCTAAATAAGTTCATAGGTACTTGTGTATGGAACAAGCCTAGACACCACACTAGAAATTGTCATCTAAATAAGAACAAAATGGAAAAAGCTCATGCCAACTTAGTTGATGACAATGAGATTGAACTTGCTATTATAGTGACAAAAATGAACTCTATGGAAAACCTGATGACTTGGTTGGTTCATACCGGTGGCATTTGTCACATGTGTTTTGATAGGAAAAGTTTCTCCCATTATAAAAAAGTTTCTATGATGAGTAATTATTTATGAAAAAATATTTGGCATGCAAAATACGAGGCCATGGGAAAGTGGTGCTCAATATGACATTTGGCAAAGAACTAACCTTGCATAATATTGTTCATGCTCTTGAAATCTATAAGACTTTGGTATCCGAATCACTGTTAAGCAAAAATAGATTTAGGTTAGTTTTTGAGTCTAATAAATTTATGCTCTCTAAATGCAGCATGCTTGTTGAGAAGGTTTTCTACATGATGGGCTTTTTAAGCTCAATGTAATGAATGTTGTAACAAAGAACGATGAGATAACTAAAATAAGTTCTTTGACTTATTTGCTTAGTTTATAATCTATGGCATGGTAGATTAGGTTACGTGAATTATAAGACCTTATAAAGGATTAACAATTTGGATTTGCTTCCAAAATTTTGGATTAATAAAATTACAAATGTGAGACTTAAGTGGAATCCAAATTTGCTAAGGCTTTTTTTATTTGATAGAAAAACGGATTCACATAAATTTCTGTGATTTAAAGTTTGTGCAAACTAAAGGTGATTAAAAATATTTCATTACTTTTGTAGATAATGGCACAAAATATTGTTCGCTAAGAAGCAAAGACGAAAATAAAGAGTGATAGGGGTGGTGAATATGGTTCGTTGTTTAATGAATTCTATTTAGAGCATGGAATAATCCATCAAACCACCACTCTTTATTTAGCTTAAAAAAAGGGTATTGCGAGATGCGAGAAGCAAAGTTGAAAGACGTGATGAACGCTTTGTTGATAAATTCGGGATTACTTCAGAACTTATGGGAGGAGTCTATTTTGATGGCCAGTAATATTTTAAGGAAAATACCCCAAAAGAAATCGGATAAAACACCATATGAATTATGGAAAAGTCAAAAACCTTCCTATAAATACATAAATATGTAGGGATGTCTTGCTAAAGTAGAAGTTCCTTTGTCAAAAAAGGTCAAGGGAAGACCTAAAACTATATGGATTAAGTGAACATTAACCAACATAAACGAACACTATGTTAGTCATCTCATTTGATCTGATCAAGGTCTAGTCCTTGAAGGTAAGAAAAGGACATGTTGGAAAATGTCAATTCTGTGCTAAAAGGGAATATGGGTTTAGTTATTAATGTCAATGATGGCATTGGCATAGTAAGTGGGGAAAATGTCATGGCCTGGTATTAGCGTACCTTAGTACTGTCATGACTACTCTAATGCAAAATAACAAATAAGGATTTATCCATGTGTTTGGTAATCCCTGACGGTGTCAAAAGTGGCACAGATCTTAAAAAAAAAAACCATTAAGCTATAAATGGATTTTCTAGATCAAAAGTAAAAGTTAATACAGCTACTGATAAAAACAAAGCATGGCCAGTTGTTGAAAGATATAAACAATAAGGTGTGGAGAGTTTTAATACATATTTATATGCATCAAGAATAACATCTATATGGACGTTAACAGTGTTATTGCTAGTAACAAAATCAAAATACACTAAATGGATATTAAGATAGCTTTCCTAAATGAAAATTTGGATGAACAAATCTATATGGAATAAAAAGTTTGTAGTTTTGGGTAAGGAAAGAAAGATGTGTAAGATTGTTAAATCATTATACGGTTTAAAACAAACACCAAAATAATGTTGTTAAATAGGTTTCGCATTAATGAATGTGATAAATGTGTATACCTAAAGTTATTGATAAGGGTATGTCATTATTTGTCTTACGTAAAAGATATGTTGACCTTAAGCAGTAATGATGAGATCATCAGAGCTGCCAAATCATGGTTGACTAGTAAGTCTGATATGAAAGATATGGGTGTACCAGATGTCATTTTAGGAATTAAAATTTCTAAATCACAAGATAGCTTGGTATTAACTCAATATTATTATGTGAATAAAATCCCTGATAGATTCAATAATAATGATACTAATATAGCTAAAGCATTCATAGATGTAAATTTACATCTAAGGAAGAATACTGATATTGACTGCACTATATGAGATATTTGGCTCTACTTGAAGGATACAGTTATGTAAATTGGATATAAGATACTAAAGACTCAAAATTCACTCGCAAATTTGTCCTTACCATTAGAAGAGTTTTAGTGTCTTAAAAATCTTTTAAACAAATGTGTATTGCCAGATCCATGATGGAGGAATATGAGCTTATAATTTTAGATAGAGCTAGAACAGAAGTAGAATGCTTTAAAATTTTTGAAAAGATATTCCTTATTGGTTGAAACCTATGCCAACAATATCTATACATTCAGATAGCCAATTTGCAATTGGTAAGGCACATAGTTATTTATATAACGATAAGCCTTAACACATTTGTCGAAGACACAATATCACAAGAAAATTACTCTCAAATAGGATTATCTCTAGTGATTATGTGAAATCAAAGAATAATATTATGGATTTGCTTATAAAAGTCTTAACAAGAGAACAAGTCTATAAATCATCAAAAGGAATGAGACTTAAGCCTATAAATTAAAAGTTACACAAATGAAAGCTTACCTAGTTGACTAAAGATCCTATGTTTAAAGGACAACCAAATTATGTTAATTTATTGTGAGCACTGAGAAAGTTAAGCAATCTTACCCATTCCTGTGGTGAATCAGTGTTGTTTACAAAGGTGTTAGGTTAAGCTATGCTTTTAATGATTCTTGTAGCTTGATCAAATCAAGTGGGATATTGCAGGATATTCTTGATAAGAGGCCACCTATGTGAGTGTGAAACGTGACCGTTTCTATAAGAATTGATAAGGCTAAATTCTCTAAAGCACTTTCAGAAACCTAGACATTCGATAGTTGTTGCTATAAAAAGTTCAAGGTTAAAAGCTATTAGGCTGATGCAATAATTCTTCAAGTTATTCTCTTTTATATTTTAAGTCTATTCGTCATCTTATTCGGACAATTTCCATTTATATAGGGGATTGTTAGATATCAATGGGCTAATAAGTGTGTAAAAATAGGAAACACATTTACCAATGCATTGTCATACGTAAATCCACAATGCATAAATATATTGTATGATTGATATTTGTGGTAAATAAAAAATTGTTCTCATAAAACCTACTTAAAGAAGAAGAAAATTTGGTTGTTAGAGATTGTATGAGCCGAGCTGGGACAGGCCTAGGCCTAGGCCTAGGTTTGGGTTAAAGTCAAGTGAGCCTTATATTTTTGAAGCCCAACCCATGAGTGTTTGAGCCTAACCCAATTGAATTTTAAATTTATCTAGATAACGCATTCCATCTAATACGAGAAAAACAATTTTAATTTATAAAATTAGTTATTTGGATTTGAAATTTAAAAATATTATCTTATTTTTAATTTTTAAATTTTAAATTTTAATTCTTGATTGGTTGTAAACTATTGCATATTTTTTCTCTACTTGTAAAAAATAAAAACTGTCGAACAGTTTTATTTGGGAAAAATTATAGCAATTTTTTCTCCACTACTCCTCTATGTCAGTTTTGTAGTTGTCATTTGAGAGAGAGAGATTAACACACCTATTTCACTTTGTAGTGTTACTGTCTATAAGTGTTATTGAATAGTAACGTGATTGAGAAGGCTTAGGAGATGAGTTGGAGACACTGTCAAGCATCCAAGAGGTAGGCAAATATCGTCTTAAGGTCAGAGGTTCTATACCTCTCAATCAATTCTTCGGATTCGGTAAAACTAAATTTTACTTGTATTTATTGTCACTTGATTTATTTATTTATTTATTTAGATTATACCATTTAGTTTTTCTGCAGTATCCAAAATTTTCTGTTTTGCAGTATATCATGCCTAACATTTGTACTTTTAACTCTTTTTTTTCTTACATGCAGTTCTTTTAAAACTATGTTGTTTTAGAAATATGAAGGCCCAACTATCATGATGTTCTTGATTGCAAAATCAATGGACGCAGCAAAAGCTTCAAAAATGTTTGTCCAATAGCTAAAATAGAGGTCTTATTTTGTTCCAAATCGTTCCATTACAAAATCTAAAAATGTCTGATCAATTGGAAGAAAAAATTTGGGAAAATATGAAAAAACGCCAATGGAATAAGAATTTTTAATGAAGACTCCAACATAAAATAATAATATGGAAAAAAGAAATGAGAAAAATGAAGGAAGAAAATTTTTAAAGAGGAAATGGAAAATACTAAAATACCTTTAATGAAATTGCAATTTCAATCCTCAAATCCCTTATTTCTTCATCCCATATTTTAATTCTTAGTTTTTATGATCTTGCTTGTTTAAATATCAGAATGTTTAAGTCTTCAAACGGTATAGTCTAGAGACACCATAAAAGTTACTCCATTGATGCATATCTTGTATGTCATGTTATCAAATTCCTAATTTGGAGTTGCAATCCGATTCCAAGAATTTTTTTTCTTTGATTGTTTGAACTGTCTATGAGGTGAAGGGTGAGTACCGGTTCGATTGAACTAAAAAAATTAACTTTCAAGTGACTGTGTTTGATTTTTCAAGTGGAGTTTTTTTGTTTTGACGATAATCGGCTTTGATAGTTCAATTAATATGGTTTAATCGGTCGATTTGTGATTTTATTTTTTAAACCAAACCAATCAATTAAACTGACAATAATTAGAAAATAAAATACTAGGCCCAATCCAATCCTACAACCTATGCTTTCCTTTACAGTAAACCCATTACAACCCAACATCTTAACCCCTAGCTGCAAGCCTATTACAGCCCAACCCTAGTTCCCAATACCCGCCCGGTTACCCATCAGCATCCGTTCTATTCCCTTAACCCAAATCGTTGATTCCCAATGCCATTAAAGCTTTTTTTCCCATACTTTAAAACAAAGTATTCCAACATTTTTCTTTCTTTGAAAGTAAAGTCTCCGTTTGGTTGCTTATATTTCTAATTTTTTTTTTAATTTTCAAGTTAAACAAGAATTAAAGCCCTAAGTTTTTTGAAGTTTCGATGTTCCAGTTAGATTCTCAAGGCAATTAATTTATTTCGTTTGTTATTTTCTTTAGCTATTTGGCATAACACCAATTAGATTTTAGTTTTTTTTTTTTTTTTTACTTTCTTATTTTTTAATAGTATAAAAACGTATTCATTTGTTTTGTATCGATTCGATTTAATTATACTATCAGAATAAAATAAGGGATCTAAAAAAAATAAATCGAGTAACTTTTTTCTTACATATGGAATCATTCATATTTGTATGAATAACATATAGATTTATTTTATAGGTATTCGTTTGGATCTATTTGATTCAAGATGATGAAAAATTATCATGTCCAGTTCCTTCAAGGGATGGTTCTTGAAAAATTCACCTATCTTAATAACAAAAAAACTGGACTTCTTAAATACTACAAATAAAAAACAAATAGCCGTTCAAATTAACAACTTACAATTCTATTGTTAATTAGGCAAACATTAGTTTCTTTTGCTTGTTCTTTTTGTTTTGCTTATGCATGCATAAGTTATTTTCTCATTGATTTTGTTTTATTTATTGCTTGTAAATAGTGGAATATCTATTTACACCGAATGATTCTTGTTGGCACTAAAATAGTGCAGTTCTAGTGGTGAAAACTAACTAAATCGAACCGACTAAGATCGATTCGGTTATATCAAATAGACTATCCTTTGTCGGCCGATTCAATCGATTTCAATGGTAAAGTAGGTTTAATTGATTTTTTATATGTATAAACCGAATCGATTAATTGCTCACCTCTATACAAGGTTTTGCAATGTTGAACTTTGAGTTTGATATGTACAAATTGTTTTTACTATAAATTATGTAAATTCTCTATTATTTTTGTTGAGAAAAATCATCTTAGAATTTTGGAGATTACATTCAAAATATCAAATACAAAATCATAAAACCCAAAATTAGGATAACATATGGCTAAAAAGTACCAATTTTAGTGTGTCATGGGTGCTAATCCTTCCCTATGCGTAACTGACTCCCAAACCCAATCTTCTTCTGGTTCAAAATGCATATCTTAAAAATAATTTTTTTCAAAAAGAGTTTAAACCTTTAAAGGGACCTATTTTAATAGGTGTTCGCTTGCACCTAGCTCAAAAAAAGATAGGAACTCTAATTTTCAGATATTTTATAATATCGTATAAAAAATTTAGATGAGTAATTCGTTCTGACAACCTAACCCTCTTTTAAAATAAAAGATAAATTTTGTAAGTCTAATATGTTTGGCTCACTTTTGGCACGTTACGACAATAGAAATCTTTTCTAAATTCCACCTCATTGTTAGGGAATTTAGGAGAATTCTCTCTTACCAAGCATGTTCATTTTCTTCATGAATAAAAAGACTTAAAAAAAAAAAACAAAAATATAATTTTGATAATAAAAGGAATGAAGGGAATTACTTTCAAAAATTAAAAATTAAGATTATTTATATCAAGGTTAAAAAGATAATACATCATTAATTAATATAATTTTCGAACGTATACTTTAGCATTGGGCTATTCTCAAAAAAAAAAAAAAAAATTGTGAAAAAGGTATAATGATCTTAATTTTGGCATGTTGAAACATGCCAAAGATTAAGAACATTTTTCACAATAGTACCCTCAAATTTAATTTATTTTGTAAAATAAAAAATTATCTTTTAAATAAATTTTAATTAATTTTTCGAGTTTATTAAAAGGATAAATATAACTGTATAAAAGAGAATTACGACAACTATTTTTTTCATGTCCAACGGTAGTGTCCTTGGAACAAATACTGCAGATGTAAATATTGTTAATGATATCTGGATCTATTAATATTAGATTGTAATAAAATATGCAAGTAAAAATATATAAATTTTTTAAAAAAACGTGCGAGCAAATTTATAGTTATAATAATAAAGGATCAAATTTACATTGGAACATATAAATTAGAATTTGACTACTAGGTGTTTTAACAAAATATATAGTTAATTGATCGATTTTTTTTACCTGAACTCAAAAAATTTGATCAATTCATCTAAACCCAAATCCGACCTAAGTCGATTTGATAAGAAAAAATTAACAATTCGAAAGTCAAAACCAACCCAAATTAAAAAATGACTCGAACCCAAAATGATCTAAATCCAAAATGACTCGAACTTGAATTGACTCAAACCTCAAATTATCTAAACCTGAAATAACTCTAACAATTAACCCAAAATAACTTGAACGTGAATTAAGTATAATTTTCTTTCAGAAATATTAAGTTAATAAAAATAATACCTATAACATAAATTATTAACTGCTTTCAATTTCATAATTTGTAATTACCATTTTGGATTGTAATAAAGTATGTAAATATCATTTAATATGTATAAATTAATCATATTCATATTTTTCTTCTCTTATCTATATGTAAAGTAAACTAATAATTATACATAAGCAAGTGTCACACTATGACAATTTTTTAACATGTGATTAGTTTAAACTTTTTGAATTGTTATTATAATTTTAAAATACATTATATTAATTGGAATGAAATTGATTTTTTATCAATATCCGAGAACAAAAATAAATATTTTTTAATTAAAGAAATATTGCATTAGAATTTGCTAATGAATATTCATTTCAAATTACTCTTGTTGCTTAGAGATAGATACTTTTCTGAAGACCACTATAAATAATTATTAAATAAACAAATAATATTACACCAATATATTAATCATCCAATGATAATTTGGAGGCCTTAGAATAGAAAAATAAAAATACCTCTGATCACATGAAGATTACTGCCTATTTAAAGAATGCATGAATAACTTTAAAATATATCTTGGTATGTAGTTTAAAGGTCGCATACGTATAATTCCAAAAAATAAAAGATATTTAAAAAAAAAATCTACAATGAATGAGTATATTGCACTTGAAAACAGCAGTCGCTTTTCGTTTTAAGAAATTCGATGCTTATGCTTGATATCAAAATGTGGAACAGTATTTTATGATAGCATATAGGAACGAAGAAGACTTTGAAGCACAAACGAGGGAATCTCACCATATTAGATTAATCCAGTTAGCTATTAATGCTAGTCATCCTTTCAGTTCATGAGCTCTGTTCTATGTATCGAATTCGAAAGGATTCATCGTATGTTGCTTCATGTTACACAAAGAAAGTTACCTTATTAACGATATGTGTTTTTTTTTATATGTTTCTTAAAGTTAAATGGCATTTACCGTATTTTATTTTTTATAATTTTTTGATTAAATTAATATATAATTAATTCTTGATATTAATATCTAATTTAATATCTACTTTGAGATTATTATAGTAATAATAATAATAATATATAATTTGTGTTATTATTACTATAGTATGTAATTCAGTTTAATGTAACAAATTAAATGATAGTATGACATCAATTCAATTAAATAAATTACATAAAAATAAATTAAAAATATAATACTAAAATAAAATTAAAGATATTTAAGTATTTTAATTTAAAAAAAAAACTATTCAATAAAAAATCATATTTTTAATATATTTTAATTTAAAAATTACTACTTAATAAGAAAATTACATTTAAAAAAAAACCTTTTTTTTTTCCGGCAAAAAGAGTAATAAATTCCAGAATATATTAATTGTGAATGAATGTTAGCGATATGTACCCAAAAAAAAATTGTCAGCGGTGCCATTGCCCGTGCGTTGTCGGAACTTGGAACGAAGTTGCGAAATTTTCAAAAGAGAGAAATGAGCCATTCATTATCAGAAGTAAAAGTAAAAACATAATTATTAAAATTATTAATAAAAAAATTACAGTTACTTTTTTTTTTCTTCTAAGCTTTGGCTACTGTAATGCTACTTTTTGCCGGCTATTTAGTGGGTTGACTCCCTTAGCAAGGGAACTGACCTTATATCTATATATAAATTATAAATTCAAGAGAACCAACCCTATATATATTATAAATTATTGTATATATTATATATAAATTATATGTATTAAAAATACTATTTAAAAATAATAAAAATTTAAAATTATTTTATATAAAATTTTGAATTAATATATATTATATATAATATATTATAATATTATTAAAAAATTAAAAATATTTTATATTAAATTTTGAACTACTATTAAAAAAATAATAAAAATAAAAAATATGATAATAACTTAATATATACATATGTCTATAACTGAATACAGATAACTATGACTGAATATATAGATGACCAAAATTGAGATATTTAATTTCAATATATATATAGATATATTAACATATGTTGAAATATGTGGAGGGTCGGTTTCTATATCAAGGGAACTGAATGTATATTATATATAAATTATATATATTTGAATTACTATCTAAAAATAACAAAAGATTAAAAATATTTTATACTAAATACTAAACTATTATTTAAAAAATAATAAAAATAAAAAATATATAATAATTAAATATACATGTGATCATAATTGAAGGTAAATAGGTGATCATAGCTCAATGTATAGGTGTTCAGAACTGAATATACATATAACCATAACTAAATATAAAGATGAGAAAAACTGAAATATTTAATTCTATTATATATATATATATATTCTAATATGTGAAGGATCTGTTTTTATATTAAGGGAATCACTGAGATATTTAATTCTATTATATATATATATATATATATATATATATTCTAATATGTGGAGGATCTGTTTTTATATTAAGGGAATCGAACCTAAATATATATTATATATATATTTGAATTACTATTTAAAAATAATAAAAGATTAAAAATATTTTATATAAATATCAAATTACTATTTAAAAAATAATAAAAAATAAAAATATTTTATGATAAAAATTTGAGTTCTCTTATCAAGAGAACCGACCCCACATAAGTAATATTATAGTATTATATATATGACATATAATATTATATATAATATATTATAAATATTATATATAACATATATATTAATTCAAGATATAATAATTTAAAATTTAATATAAAATATATATTTTTTACTTATATATTTATATTATAGGTCTTATTTTTAATTTTTTAAAAAATAAGTTAAGATTTAGTTTTTATTATTTTAAAATAGTAATTCAAAATTTAATATAAAATATTTTTTTGGTTTTTATTATGTTATATAATAATTCGAGATTTAATATAAAATATTTTTATTTTTTATTATTTTTATATAATAATTCAAGATTTAATATAAAATATTTTTTTATTATTTCTTAAATATTAATTGAGAATTTAATATAAAATATTTTTTGTTTTTATTATATATAACGAGTATTATATATTATATATTATATATTATATTATATATATTATAGAATTTATATTACATATATAATTTATATATAATATATATTATTTTTAATTTTTTAAAAAATAATATGGGATTTAATAAAAATAATTATTATATTTATTATTTTTATATAATAATTTAAAATTTAATATAAAATATTTTTTATTTTTATTATTTTATATAATATTTTAATATATATAATTTATATATAATACAAATTTTTAAATAATATTTTTAATTTTTAATGTATATATATATATAAAAAATAGGTGAGGTCGGTTCCCTTACCAAGGGAACCATCCATCCACTATAAGTGCTGTTTTTCTTGCAGAAAAAGCTTAAAGATAATGAAATAAGAGCAAAAAATTAATTACAATTTGTTTGTTATAAATTCTAATAATTATTATTTTTTTAATTAGAAAAGTTTCTTGCTTTCACTTATTTTTAATAATTTATGGTTTATTTCCCTTTTTTAGATTTTTTTTAAACAAATTTTAGCATAAAACATAATATATTATTTCGACTTGTGTTATAATTTAATTCACGATTTAATATCGAACTTTACTTTCATCATATACGTCAGTTAAAACTTAACAGTACTCATGTTGTATTTTTTTTAATCAATAGAATTGTGACAAGTAGTGTTATTGACGTGCCAGTAATACCATATTAACATTTAATAATTTTTTTTTTTAAATTAAAAATTTTAAAAAATATTATATAACAATTGATGAAGTGTCGATAATATCATATGTCATGGTTCTATTGATTAGAAAATGTTATGTCAGCAATGTTAAAAGCTTTAGATTAACTATGCAACAAAAAAAAAGTTTAAGGATCAAACTATAAATTTTTTAAGGTATTAAATTGTAAATCGGGTTTCTGCATAAATTAACCCCAAAAAAAGTGTGAAACGACGCGTTTTGTATCACAATCCAGCACAAGCCGCCTCCCCTCCTCTGGACAACGATTTCTTTATTTCTATTATCCCTCTTCCCCGCAAAACCCTAAACCGTCGACTGTCTTCCCCGTCAATCAATCATAACAGTCAGGTTTTGCTAATTCTCTATCTTCCTTCTTTTCCTTTAATTATTTTAACAGTTGGGATCGTAACAATTGTTTACCTCAATAATTACGTCCCGATTTAACAAAGTTCCTTCTTGGGTCATTTTAGAGTAAAGATTGATGTGATGAAGAGGGCGATGCCATGGAATGATGATGAGGCAAATGATTCATCATCTTCTGATGAATCTTCATCTTCAGATTCGGACTCTGAAGCTGAAGATGGACCTTCCAATTCCAAGTCTAAGAAATCATCCCAAGGTGTAACATTTTACTCTTGTTCTTCATTTTTTGTGCTTTCTTTCCTTTTTGCATCTTATAAAATCTCTTGAACATTTTAGTGAATTGAATGGAATGTGTATCTGGCTCGAGCTCTCGACTTTTAGGTACTTAAATCTGGATAATAAAAAAATTTGCTTGTGTTTATTAGTAGGGGCATCGTGATGTTGAAGAATGCTTGCTTTTAGCATGATATATATGCATACATATATGCGTAGATATGTATATGACTGAATTCATGTACCTTTTGCCAGTATATGAACCGTTGTCATTGTAGATAACTGTATCATAATTTTGCTTGCTAGAGGATGTCACTGCCGTTTATGTTAATGGTTTGTGCAACAAAGGGACAAAAGGATGTCTAGCCTTATTATCGTCAGTGTAAGTAAGAGAAGGAAATCTGAAGGCTCTGCTAGTTTCCTTGATGTTCTCTCTCTTGCCTACTGAGCAAAAATCTTACTGAATGCTCCAATACATATCCATACCCGACAATATAACCTAAGTCTGAGCGTTAAAATATTCTTTTTCGAAATATTGGCTTGAACATTGTCCTGATGGGTTTTGAGTTATATCAACTGAAATATGCTTATTGATTGCAGAATTTTCCTTATTGTTTTCGGTCTTGAAGTTGAAATATATTTCTTTGTTTTTCTGAATAAAAGAAATGGCATACCTGGTTTATCTTCTTTAGCTGCATATGTACAGCAAAGTCTGGGAAACAAAAAAGCGCTGCATTGGATTTTGAAGCATTGAAACGACATGGCTATAAGGGAGGGTTATCTGTTCTAAATGTGCCTCCTCCAAAGGAGAAGCCAGACTGGTCTTGGTCAACTGGCAAAGAAAGCAGTGAGACCAGGGAGGTTAAAGAATCTTTGGAAGACAGACAGAAAACAAGAGCTGCAATATTGGATGCAGAGAAGCTGGCTAATGTACAAACTCGGAAAGAGAAACAGAATGTTTCTTTTTCACAAAAGGAGAAGCGGAAAAGGGAACTTGGTCAGGCTAGTAGGGGGAAGAATTATGTTGAAGAAGAAAAGAGGTTGCTTCGGGACAGTGGCATCTATTCTGGTTTTGATACTTGATTTGTTTGGTAGGAACGAGCCTTCTCATCTTGTATGTTGACATATACATGAGCTTTCTCATTGCAAATGGGAGGTTGTTGGATTTCTTTTCTGCTAGATACTTGGTTGTAACATCTATTTGGTAGTTTTGAGAAAAAAAGGGGTTCCATATTTGTTGTATTGTAAAGATGCTTAATGATCTTACAGGACATTAACAAAAACAGTGAAATTAATGGCATGTAGTGGTTGGAATTTGGATTTAATGATTAGCTCAACTTGGGGAAATTTGCTATTACCAAGGCCCAAGCGTCCCTTCTGTTTACTTTCTTAATATGTCCCTAATTGGAAATGAACCAAAGTGCGACTATCGCATGCAAATTAATAGTCTCAATCGATTGGGTTTTTGTGAGCAAGTCTGCACCACACTTCATGTTCTAAGTTCAGAAGGACGATTTTCAAATCGAACTTTTGTTCAGACGTTAAATAAAATGCTTCTTTTCTAGCACTTGAAGATATACTTAAATGAACTCTAACCATCAATTCCTTTCGTTGTGGAATGTCTGTACTATAGGTTCATACCCTGTAAGTAGTTCCTGGTAGCGGAGCAGGATGTGGTTGCAGCGAACTTTTAATTGTATATTATCTGTTTAAATAATTCTCTCCCTTTCCTCTCGAGAACTAGGTGAACATGAACTCATTTACGTCTTATTCCCGCCCCCCCCCCTTCTTTTTTTTTTCCGTTTTAGATGATACATTATCCAAGTTTGGGAAAAGTTGCAAGTTCCCTTGCATGCTGACAGAAGCTTCCAGCCATGGTTTTTCATTTTCTGTTACAATTACTGCAGGACTAACTTGGGAGTGTGAAACTGTCCCTCCCTGCATTCACAATCTGCCAGGTTCAGAGGGGCCCTTACTATATATTTGAAGTCAACGAGATTTCCAAAGCAAAAATTTAATGAATGTTTTCACTAATAGCTGCCAGACAACAGTTTTGATTATCTTTCAAATTTAAAAATGATAATAAACATGTAATATCATTTCTCATTCTCAAGCACATCTTGTAACTTTGTTTATCCACGACTTGCAGATTTATTCAGGTAAAACTTAAGCAATTATCAGAAACATGGCTCTGTTTTCTCAAGACATGGGCCTAGATGTTACAAAGATTCAAACTAACATATTACATCGTAATATGAGAGTTTTCTGGTATACTCCATAGACAATTTTCTACTTCATAGTTACTCTGCAGCTGTGCTAGATTCTGAATAATAAGGGGAGTAATAGATTGAGAACTGTAAGTCACTGTCGCAATGACCACATTCCATGCATCGGAAGTATATGGACTGCATCACGAAACACGTACTGACTTCGGTCAGCAAATGGCTCTGAATCAGGGATGCAAGGCTCTCCATCATGGCCCAGTTCGCAGCACCTAGCAACCGTCACTGTAAAACCTGGAAAACGGAAAAAGGAACGAAGGAATAGGACTTCTTTAAGTTTTCCATTCTATAAATGAAGGTTCCAATGTTGTCTTATTTGCTGATATTGCAACAAGAAAGAATTGGCAACCTTACTGGTTGACTTTCCACCTTGCAGCGCTAGTTCCACAAGGATTTAGAGAGGTAAATTTAGCATCGGTTAGGTTGCAGTTGAGTTCGTCAACAAGTGACGTATGGCTCTCATTGAAAATCTCCTTCAAGCTCAAAATAAAATTAAGCTCGTACTTTAGTTTTTCTGTCAGCATATATAATTATAACATTCTACAGCTAGCAGCCTCTATCGTGCAGAGGCTAGACACCCTGGCAGTGTTATATATATGACCGATGGTTTCTACCAATATTAAATGAACACAGAGTTACAAGAAACGCTTATGTCCTCAACGAAATGAGTTTTGGTTCATGCGTACCAGAGCATGATTTGTTTGCATCTCAAAAGGCAGCATGTGAAAAACGATAAATCCCTCTTTAGTTCTCGTCAATGATGTATCATATGATATAGGAGTATCGTTCGATACTTTATGAATCATTGACATTTGCATTTGAAGCAAAGGTGCATTGAGAGTATGAAAAAAAATTAAAAGTACATTGATAAAGATAAAGAAATAAAGTGACACCATCATTAATTTACTTGTAATTGTAAACAACTTTAAATATATATTTTAATATTTTAAACTAGCACGATTTGAATTTGAAGTATTTAAGCATACTATGAATCTGAATTAAGCGTACCACAACTACAAATAATGTAAACCTACCTCATATTTAGAGAAGTGGCGTACCTTGTCCCTATACCACGTCTTCTCGTGAACCGCATTCCAGGTAACCATAAAATGAACATCAATTTTGCTTTTTCTGTTTCTTTTCCATGTTGTTTATGCTCTAGGAAGATCAGAATTCAGAATAACATCAGTACATTTTGTTCCTAAACAAGAAGGATGACTTCGAAATTCTCATTAGCCAAGAATGTTACCACTTGCAAAATCTCTTTCAAGGTAGTCTAAAAAAAATTAGGACTTCCCAAGTCATACTGCAGAATTTTTTACCAATTAAAGGTTTAAAGGTTCAATAATTACTCAGAATATGTTCCATCAAACATGAAATTCTAGAGCAGGTGTCCCAAACTTATTAAGAACAATAGTTCAGGAACTTTGTTTTGACTGGTTCAGGACTAGAATTTATTATGATGGAACATAGCTACCAAAAATGCAGTAGAGGGAGAGGCGTGGTATGGGTACGGGATGCGTTATGTCACTTCTTTAAGGATGAGATACATTGGGTAGACATAGTCGGTATGCGATACGCTTCACTTAGAGTCATAATACACTCGAGTTTGTTGTTGGATACCCACATTAATTTTAATCACTATTTTTTATAAACCAAATTTCATAGGTTTGTTATTCTTAATAAATTGCATAAAAAGTAGAGAAAATTCATATAAAGATAGACAAATTAAAAACTTCATCAAACCATCCGCTATTATCACCAAGAAATTGGGAAAAAATGCAAAGCATCAACATGCAATTGTTATCCTCTTTGACTCTTGGACTCTTTCTCTTTCTTCTATAGCCCAAAGCGAAAACAACTAGAACCAAAGTTCAAAGCTCTCTCTTTTAACATTCATCACCACCACCCATATACCTATTGTGTCCGACTTCATTTTTAACTTTTGCTCGTGTTCGGACATGTCTTTTATGTATTCTTCCCCGTCAGACCTGCAAGAGGGAGTTGGTGTCATGTCTGTGCTTTTTAGATGATAGTTATATACTGACTGAATAAGGATTCATCATTTTTCATGTTCTCATACATTAATCATTGCATTTTGAAATACAAATGAATTGTGTTTCGATACGCATAAATCAAAGCGGAGTTCGTTGAGGCATGAAGAGTTTCCGTCACTACGTGATGGACAACTCCTTTAACGGAGTTCAGGTTTGGCAGGAAATTATCTAGGGAAGGACGGACTGAAATTTAACATTGAAGAATGGAACGTGGCAATAAGCTCATCCAATGCAAGCTTAGGTCGAATCAAGTTATAACAATGTAGAAAATTTATCTTTTTCTTTTAAGATTAGAAGAAAAAAAAAACTAGTATTTTCAGGATTGTCATGCCAAATAAACCTAGCGTTCGCTAAAAAAAAAAAAAATCCTTATCTTATACAAAACAAAAATTAGGGCTTAATGGCTTAACAAGCTGGCTATGAAAATGGCAGAGACATCAACAGGCTCAGTAGTTTAGCAGATGATATTATTGGCCACATCATTTCATAACTTCCCATCTATATAGGAAACAATATGGACATTCATTCTATCAAGAAGGTCGAGCTATCTTTTCGCTTGGACAAATAGTTTTACTATTGATGACAATAGAAAATTTCAAGCATATTTTGTTTATTGTTTACATGAATTGTTGGTAACTACCATTCCTTGTGCACTATATGCACTATTTTGATCGCTTCAATGTCTCGCATTTTCAAGTGGATAGTTAGCGAAATGCGTGTTAGTTATTTTAAAAGGTGGATAATTTTTAAATGTAAATATATATGAATATCCTTAATACTATTATTTTATTTAAGTTTTTTCTGACGTATCTCTAACTAAGTTGGTGCTGGATTAACATATTTATAATAGATTATTTAATGGTATATTTAAAATATTTTTTTTCTTTCTTGGAAATTTAAATAATAAAATATTTTTATTTAAATTTAATTAAAAATATATAAATATATAAATATAAATTTGAAATAATTTTTTAATATTTAATATTTTTAATAATTTTTTTTAATTTAACTAGTTTTACTACACGTGCGTTGCACGTGGATGATTAATATTTAATTAATAATATATAATTAATAATAATATGCATGTTATGTTAAAAAAATATTAAAATGAAAATATTAAAAACATATAATTAATGTTAGCAATATTTCTGAAAATAAAATAATTAATTTAATCTATATGAACCACTACATATTAAAATAATTTTATTTTTATTTTAAAAAGTAAAACTGCTATCTTTTAAAAAATTAAAAATTCTGGTATGCTATAATAATTAATTAATCAAAATTTCAAATAAGAGTTCTTGGATATATATAATCAAATACTTTCTTTTCTCTATAATTGTAGAGACCTCATTTTATTCGGGCCAACTTTTTAGGCATTAAAGGTCATCAGTCAAGACATCATTGAAGCTATTCGGACCAGCATGTATTAATCTCCCATCATTTCTTGTTATGGTAAGGTGTTCAGAGAGCCAAAGGTGCATATGATTCACGTTTTTGCATATATGTATTGATACATGATCTTTATATATATCAATAAAGGGTCTCTATATTACAAAAATTCAAATTTTACAAGGTGTCAATACAAAAGGTTAGTGTGTCAATACATGGATTTCATGTATCAATATATTAGCTTGTTGTATCGATAAATGGATTAGTAGTAGCAAAAATTATGATTTTTGGCCAAAATGTACCAATACATAAGTGAATATATAGATACAACCCTATGTGTATTGATATATTCTTCAAAGTATCGATACATCTAGGCAAAATTTGTTCTTTGTATTGATATAGAATGCATTGTATCGATACGCCAAGCAAAATTTGCCCAATTCATGGAATTTTTACCTTTTTTCACCATTGCACCAAAATTCGAATTAGACAAAGTTTTTGGCAGAAAATATCATCTAAATTCATACCAAACCTTAGCATTGGACTTGTGATTAGATCAACTAAATTTTTTGAGACTTAAATAACCGTGGCATGGGGCATTTTATGACTCAATGCAATTTGTTAGAGGGTACTTTGGTACATTCTCATGGTTTAGCTACATAAAGTGGCCTTTGATCTACTGTTTTTGCTAAGCAAACCAATGGAATTAAGAGACAACTGAGCAAAGTACCTTGTCTGTTTTTCAGGTACATGCACCAAAACCTCAAAATACCTTTTTTTTTTATTTGTATTTTGTCTTCACTATTTAAATTGCTATTGTTGTTGGAATTAACCACGCAAGTGCACGTATCGCAATAAGTAATATAGTGATAAAGTAGAGTGTTGATCATACAAAGAATTGATACTAAATTTGTTAAGTATTAAAATTAAAACAACTTAATCTTATTCAAACAATCGATTAAAAATTATAAATTAAAACTACTACTACTACTACTACTACTACTACTACTACTACTACTACTAATAATAATAATAATAATAATAACAATAATAAAGCAAATAATAAATAATAAAAGCCTAGGATTACAATTTCCCTCAACACTTCATTTAAATAAAACTCTACTCTCTTAACTTGACTAATGATAATGAATTATTTAACCTAGAGTTCTAAATTATTTATAAGTATCTTTAATAGTCTTATAAAAATATTTCTCTTAATCAGTTTACTATATTTCTATGCAAATTGAATTAAAAGAAACTCATTAAGCTTAGACTCTAATTTGGTTATATATGGCATGCTCATATATTCCTATCTAACGTGCATATCAATTCATCCTAATAAATGAATATGAAACATATGTCATTTAATCCAATTCTAAACACAAAATTCCCTTTTCCAAGTTCATTAAGGTTACCAAATCAATCTAATTAGTGATCAAGCAATTAGAAGCATTAAGAATAAGATTGAACAAATAACTCAAATATTATTAAATCAAGAAAATAAAATAAAATAATTCAAATTACATATTGAGTTCCATTGCAACCCTAGAAAAATAAATCTACTTCATAATAAATATATAAAATATAAAACCAAGGAGTTTCACGATCATAAAGAATATAAGAAAAATAAAAAGATAAAAAGAAAGAGAAAACTAAGATTGGCCGGATCTTTGATCTTCAAGCTTTTTCAGAATCTCTATAGCTTCTTGAATATTATGGTGGCTTCTCTCCTCTTCCAAGAACTAGAAAAATAAAGCTACAGAATATGTAGGATTGTCTCTGTGATGTCTCTAAGTCTAATCTTATGATTCCTATTTATAGGCAAAACCCTGAAGGTACAAACTTAGTCTCCAAGTAGCTTGAAAATATTATTTTTGGAAATTGCCAAACTTAATCACTTTTCTTGATTGAGTTCACTTTACTTGTTGATTAAGTTGTTGTACTTTTAGAAACTCTTTTGGGATTTGACCTACAAAAATATGGAAAATATTTAAATAACTAAGCCATTAAAATATAAGAAAAGTAAATAATGCTAAATTAAAAACTACTAAAAATAAATAAAATTTAAATAAAATAATACTACTATAAATAAAATTTAGATAAAAATCTTTAAGATTTAGCTAATTTATTATGAATAATGAGATTAAATAACTTTTTTTTATAGAGTTATCAGCTATATAGGCTAACTTTGGCTCAACTAAATACATTTTTACATGCACATTTATTTCTCACATTCTCTCTACAATACCAGCCAACAAAAAAAATGTTAAAATATTTCCATTTTTGTAGCTCTCTTTACCATCCCAAAAAAAAGCTTTATAACACCATTTTAAGCCATTTTTGCTTGTTTTCATCTTGCTAACTCATAACAAGTAAGAAAAAGCTACAAAGGCAACATCTTTGCTTGAAAAAAGTGTATTTTCTAGAGGAAAGCTATTGGAACTTTTGTTGGTATATTTTTGTCAACTTGTTTCTTTATTTTGTTGCTATTTTCATGTTCTTTATGCACTCATGACCTCTTGTAAGCTCCATGCATTTTCTTTGATGTCTTGTCCATAAGGCTATGACTTTGGCTTGCTTCATATTTAAAAATCATGGTTTTATATTGTCATGAAATTTCCAACCCTTACTCATGTTATGAAAATGTCTTCTTTTATGCCCATATCATATTTCATGCCTCCATGAATATATTCTAACATGTTCATGCATTTTTCTTGCTTAAAAATTATACCTTTATGTTGTCATAAAACTTTCAGCACATGTTCATGTCATACAAACACTTTTTTCTATGCTCATACCATGTTTTACGTCTGCATAAACATATTCTAGTATGTTCATGCATCTTCCGTATTTTCTTTGCATTTTTACATGTTTCTTTAATTAATATGATGTCTTGTTGATGTTCTAGCATATTTTTATCATTTGATGCCATCTTTGAATGTTTTCCATGATTAAACATGCTTGCTTGATGTCTTGTTCTTATTGCAAAAATTTGATTTTTAAAAGCTTCCCAATAGACTTGCTCAAGGGCCAGGCTACCTGCCCAAGCCTGAAGGCCCGATCGATATTTTAGAGGGTTTGGACAAAAATATTAAGCCCAAAAAATGGGCTTGGACAAAAAAATTAAGCCTGATTAAAAAATGGGCCAGGCCTTAGGTCCACTTTCAAAGCCCAAGCCCGGCCCAACCCAGCCCATTTTACTATTACATTATATATTTATTTTATATTTTATGTATTATATAATTTTTGTCATATAAACAATACATATATATAATATTATAGTGTAAACTTTAAAAACTCAGTTAAATTATTTACATTTGTAAATTTAATAAAAGAAAAATATTAAATTAATAAAGATTAAATTTTAACAGATATTTTTAAAAATAAATTATAAAAAAATATAATATGGGCTGGCTTAAATGGGCTTGGACTATTTATTTACAAATATGGGTAGACTTAAGCAAAATTCGAGGCCCATATTTTGGGTCAGACTTGGGCGAGCATAGTTAATATTAATACCATACTCAAGCCTAGCCTAAATCTGGCCCAACCCAACCCATGAGCAGGTCGACTTCCTAAGTTAAATCCATATTATCTTCAACAAATGAGGACTAATATAGACTTAATGTTTTCAATCAATTAGTCTTCCAATTTGGAGAAAAATCAAGCTTTTCATGTTTGGATCAAAGGGTAAATGAGGCTAGATACTTTGATTTTCCAAACAAAAATATCCTTTTTACATTTTTCTTAAATTACTCATGCCTTGACCTTATGTCTAGTGTCTTTTGCTTGTGACATGGTTAATGGCCTCTTTCATTATCCCAAACTATTCTGAAATTATGAAAATGAGCTTGTGAAGCCACTGTCATTGACCCCTTCAGCCCTAGACATTCGAAAATCCATAACTCAAATCTAGCTCTAAGACAAAAAAAAAGGAGGGGGAATTTCCCTTGTTTAGCTCTTGCAACACTGTGTTCCTAACTTGAAAATTTATTTTTGAACCCTACACCATTTTTTAAATTTTTTTAATATTTTTTCTTTAAGAGGCATCAAATTATCTTTCCAACAATACCTTGTTTGCCCTTGGATCATTCTGGACGAGGGAGTTATGATTTTTTCAAATCATTGCTTTTTGGAACCCTTGGAATCGTGACTTATGTTCTGTTCAGGCTGTTTCAGCCAATAAAATGATTTTTTTTTAGGTTTTAAAATATTTTTCCTAGAAATTTTGTAAAATTCCCTTTCTATAAAGTTATTGTTTGAGATTTAACGATTTTGAATAAGTTGGGTACTACACCCTTTCTCCTACATGTGCTGTCAGTATCGAATTAGGCCTAACTTTAATAATTATTTCTTTTCGAAAAGCAATTTTTTGAGATTTTAGACATTTTTTATATTAACCTCTATTGAGTCATCTTTTTAATGGTACTTTATTCGACCCCTAAAACCTTCAAACTAGGCCAGAATAAAATCAGAAACAAAGATAGTGCAATGTTATACCCTATTTTAGAATTTACCAAAAGTAATCAATTTTTTGAAATTCCCATCTCAAAGGCATTCGATTGCCCCCAAATGAGTCTAATCAACCCCGTCAAGTCAAAAAGTATGTGTTGCCCCTCTTAAGCTCGAATCAAGTCACGATCATTTTTCAAAGGTTAACATTCCTATTTTATCCATTCCTTTTTACCCAAAAATCACCAATTTTGTCAAAAAATTGTCAAAAATGTCATTTTGTCAAGAAATTATTGAACTTTTTTCAATTTAAGTTTTTCAATCCCATCTCTCGAAAAATTATTGACAATTTTCATCTATAGGGATACTTCAACCCCATTTTCTGAAGGGATATTGCAATCCCGTTTTTCAAGATTTTACTCAAAATCAAATTTTTTTCTTTCCCGTATTTTTCCAATTCTTTTTTTTTTTAATTCAAACTTGTTTTTCACTCCTTGGTTAACCTATGAATCCAAATGAATCCCAAAGATTGTTGGTTTTGTTATTTCTAGATAACAAATGATGATTATAAGATACATTCTGATCAATCCTTTCCTCTTCCCGTTTTAATATGATTTATTTTATGCAATATTATCTTACCTTTCATATGCCTTAGTAACACGTTTCCCTTTGTGGTGTTCATTTTGTATTCATATTTTCAAATTGTTTTGAAAAATCACAAGGCAATATTTTGTGTTGATATCGCTCTAGTGCTTAATATGGAATATCTGATTTTCAAAATTAAATTTGGAGATCATTTTTAGTCAAGAATCGTTATGTTCCCCACCTCTCTGGGGTGCATATGAGATTCAAATTTTTTCACAAAAACCCAGATTTATTATTTTACATAAATTCTTGCATAAAAGGACATTATATCAAAATAATGACAAGTTAAAACCGAGGAAATCGCAGCCAATGTAAGACATAGCTAGGAGGTATTGATATCAGGCATTGTTAGGTGTTGATACTTCCCCATGCGTAACCAACTCTCAAACCCAACTGACTAGTCTCTGAACCACATAGATCTTGGAATCAAATTTTTAAGTTTCACAACTTGGGATGTTAGTTTCTACAGGTGTCCGATCACGCTTAGCCCAAATGATCAGTGACGACTCCAAATGGTGGCCACTTTGTGGTGGCCATCCAAGATTGATTAGATGAGCAATTCATCCAAAAGTCTCTCTCCCTTGTTAAAAAAGGAGAGTCCCAATCGAGAGACACTTCTACATTGAGAATTTTATCATTTCCCTTGTCTCACGTCATGCAAGCTCCCTGTTCCTTAAGGATATTTTAAGGCACATTGTGACAATAATGATTTGGTATAATCACCAATTATCAAAGTTAATTGTAATATTATATTAATTGTAGCATACATAATGTGATATTATAGATTAATTATGGTCCATGAAATAAAAATTATTAATTTTAATAAGATTTTCAATCTAAAAGCGTATAACTTAATGGTTTAATTATAAAATCAATACTCTTCAAATACGTGATTACCAGTATTGTTGATATTCGATAATATAAGTTATTCAGTAAAATACAATTTCCCATTAAGTTTTGAAATTTAGTCAAAATATTACATTAGCTCATAATCAACTCATTAAATTACATGCTTTTTGATTGAAAAGGTTCCTTTCCTAGAAAAATGATGAATACTTTTTTCTTTAACAAAAAGCTCTCATCACGAGCTGTATTATATCAACATAAGTGTATTTATTAAACAGAAAAGTAACAATTAAGCTAAGGAATCCAAAATTCGTACAGAATTTAAAAGATAAAACCTAATTTACATTTTTTTGTTATTTTGAGATGAAGGTTATTTTAAGAACAAATGGTTTGATAATTTTTTTAAAGTAATTTATATTTTAACTTAAATATCCCTTGATGTCTCTAAATTATATCAATATTTTTTGTCATTTTTTAGTTTAAGAGATTATTAATAGAACAATTATGCATATTTATATAATAGGAAAATAATATTTTATTTTAAAACATAAAAATAATGATACATACAGATATAATAATTTAATTAATTTATACGAGATATAAGTTTTATTATTAAGTTATTAACCAATTAAAATTAAATAATTATAAATAGTAATGTAATAGAAGTTGATTAATTATAAAAAGACATAATTCAAAAATAAATGACAAATAATTAACAAAAAGTGACACAATTTTCATACAAAAATGCGCCATTATAAATTAATTATAATTATAATTATCATGTGTTACAATTTTCATGCTAAAACATGTATAAGTTCATGTTTATTATTACTTAATAAATATTTAGCATTAAAGAAAGAAGTATCTTTTTTAGTGATTAAATTACAAATATGCCGTAACTTATTGGCTAAATTTTATTTGGATAGATTAAATGAAAAGTTATAATTTTCATATGTTTTTTTTTTTTTCTAATCATATATAGCATAAATCATATATACCATGATATAATATTAATTTGAGAGAAAGCAAACTGAAAATATATCCAAAATCAATTTACACTCTAACTTCCTAAGTTTACTATATGTATCGTTGAAAAAAAAATATTGCTAAAAAAATCTTAAAAATCAACAATGTATTACCAACTTTCAAATCTATGAATTTAGTCTAATCAATTTATCATAACAACATCAACTATTGATTGAATTTTTTCTTGATTTTGCAATACAAATGAATGAAACCTTTTTACCTCAATAATGGATAATTTGAAGTTATATGGATTAGTTTTATCATTATAACTTCATATATTAGCATTATATATTATAAATTCAAGTAAGTTTCTTTATACATTTTATTACTAATTAAAAATGGAATATCCAAAATTTTAAAATTAATAGATATGTCAGTTTTCAACAACTATCTAAAGAATATTTCTATATCTTAAAGTAATTAGCATTAAACCTTTTTTGAATTAAAAATTGTTATGAATTGTATTTTTATATTTAAATTTTCTTTTTAATTAGAATAAATAAGTTTCTTTTTGATAAACAATGATAAATCATCTACTGTTAGTCACTTAGAAAAAAAACCATCATCTAATTTATATTATTATAAGGGTATTAATCATATTATTTATATTATAAAATACTTATCATATTTTGATTTAAAGATATTTCTACATAAAATATGGTTGAAATCCTTCTCTTAATTATTTTTACCCTTTACTTTTAAATCTACCTATTATCATGAAAAAGAATAACCCAAAATGATATGTTGAAAGAGACTTCCCATTTATTCATAATTATTTTTAGATTAGATACTTTGGAAAATAGTTTCAAAGAAATAAAAGAGGAAAATAAATGACAATTATTTTATCTAATTCAATTATATTATATCAAATATTTTAAATTCATTTTGCTATTCTTCATATATCATATAATAATTAAAAAACTAGTTTTATGATTCTAAGCATAAGATATTTTTCAATTGTGATTCTAAGTATTTGTCTAGAATAGTAAAAATGTTTTAATACTACCATCATTATCATTTAATTAAAATTGTTTCACTTAAGAAATAAGCAGTATTGATCAGTAGTTATATCAATAATAAACAGAAACTAAAAAAAATCATTTAACTAATTATAATACTAATATATCAAATAAAAAATATATATTTAACATATTGACTCTCTTTCTAAAATTTTAATTGATCCTGCAAAAATTAAAATTTTTTAAATAATAATAATAATAATAGTAATATGCTACTTTTATTCATCTGTAATATAAATTATAGAAAATACAAATTTAATAAAAGAATAAAATAAAAAAATAAAAAACAAAAAATTGCTTCACATTCTAGTTAACTTTCAAAACTAGTTATATATACAAGTGATTATTTCATGTATATAATCAACTAATTAAGAAAAAAATTTTATATATAGTCACCAAACATTTATAGTTGCATATAAAAATTATTTATTCAAATTCTTTCATAATTTAATAATAAAAAATTCCAACATTTATGATATAGTTAAATATTTTAAAACTTATTAATAACAATTGTCAATAAAATGGCAGACTTAGTTTTTATATTTGATTTTACTACAGTTTAATGTTATGTATTGTGAAGAGATCATTATACTATATCTCTTTAACTTTTCTTACTATTACAATTATCTAATCATTTAATAAACAAACGAATAAAAACAATCTGTCCAAAACCAACTGTCGCTTTTTTTCTTTATCTTTATTTCGTTTCTTTCTTTTTTAATGATCCAAAATTAGTAAGTTAAAATTAAATTTGTATTAGCTTTTTTTATTAATATTCTTTTTTTAAAAATAAAATTTTATTTATTGTTTTATTTATAAAAAACTATCAATTAAAAAGTTTACTTTCATAAATATTTCAATACTAATAAAAATAAAAGTAACGATTTCCAATGTCTTAACCTAATAAGAAAATAATTATTAAAAACTCCGATATTAACAAAAATTCAGTTTGGAAAATTTAGATTAAAAATTAGTTAATAATAAAAAAGAAATATCAATTAAGAAAAGTTTAGTAAGGACTTATAGATTAATAAAAAAAATAATTAATGATTAAAGATTACGTGATATTTTAATTTAATAAAACTTCACTTACAAAAAATTAGTTGATAACAATATCAGTTTGGAAAATTTAGATTAAAAATTAGTTAATAATAAAAAAGACATATCAATTAGGAAAAGTTTAGTAAGGACTTATAGATTAATAATTAAAGATTACGTGATATTTTAATTTAATAAAACTTCACTTATAAAAAATTAGTTGATAATAATAAAAGATATACCAATAGAGAAAAGTTTACATTAATAAGGAATTCTAAGTTAACAAGGAAATAAATAAAATTACTCAATATATTTAATTTTAATAAAAAATTATTAATTAATCAAGGATATAATAAGTAATACTATAAATTATCAAGATAAATATGTCGCTCATTATTGAAGATTTTATAGTTGGTACTTTTATATATATTATATATAGGTCAAACTGTGTCTCCCAGCGAACCTTCTTCATTCTGTGTTTTATTTATTTATTTATTTATTGTAATATTTATTATAATTTCATGAGTTACTAACACTTTTCTTTCGTTGGTAACAAACGTGCATCCATATTTTCAAAAATTATAAAGGCAATGCTTCTTGTTAAGGCCTGATTGCCTAATCTGAAGTACCTCTTTCAAAATTAAGTACGGAGATCATTTCAGTAAAAGCCTTATGTCTGGCTTCCTTTACCAATTAGGGATATAGTGGATCTAAAATTTGTAAAATAAAAACTCGAGTTTATTATTTTTGAAATTCATTTTAGCAATAAAGGAGATTATATAAAAATATTGACAAATTAAAACGTAAAAAATCAAATCCAAGATAAGCTATGGCTAGATGGTATCAAGTTAGGATATCATAAGAGTACTAATCATTCCCCATGCATAAATGACTCCCGAGCCCAACCAAACTCTAGTATATGCAAACTTTAAAATCACATATTTGAGTTTAGTAACTCAAAATGCTGGTTTTAGTAAGTGTTTGATTATACCTATGCCACGTGATCGATGACGCCTCCAATTTTTTGGCCACTTGGTGTTGGCCATTAGAGACTAGAGTGATTCTTTCAAGAATCTCCTCAAACCCAATCAAAGAACACCTCTTTCTCACTCTACCATGCCAAAATCAAAATATATATAATTGGATGTATTCCCTCGAGGGGTACCTTACGATAATGGTGACATTAATTATATAGTAGTAGCATTAAAATTAATCATGAGATATATTATTTAAATGCAAATATAACGGTGACAATGAGATGAGAATGAAAATGATTATTAAGGATATTAATATAAAAATGTATTGATTAATTATTTATATATATATTTTAAATAATTATATAAATTTATTTATTATAGTAAATATAAACATATATTTCAAAGAATTAAAAGCTTTTAAATAAAGAAATTAAAAAAAATAAAATAAGAGTGGTAAAGTGTAACTTTTTCACTACTAGGGGTCCAATGCCCTCCACCGGGTAGCAGTCATCAGTTTTGCACCGCAGGTGCTATCGAAATGCATCTTAGTATGCATTTGACACGACTGAGGCATTGGATTCTGTTCACCTCCAAATGCACCGTAGGATTCCGGATTCCAGATCATGACTTGATTTGCTTTGCTAATGACTGAATGTTAAATGGTTGAGCCTCGCTAAGGGACTTTGTACCATATGCACTTTCGGCAACGAGCTCGTTAAAAGCATCGGTAGGGTGGACTCCATCCCAAAACACGTATTGGTTTCGGTTACTACATGGCTGTGAATTAGGTATACAAAGCTCTCCACCACCAGCCCCAGCTTTGCAGCATGAACTATTCGTCACTGTCAAACATGAAAAAAAGAAAAATCAAGAAGACCCTTTTAAGTCCTTGATAATTCAATGACAAGGAAAAAAAGAAAAAGAAAAACAACATAATTACGAAGTTATTTACCTAATGTTAAAAGAACAACTGGATTTGCAATTGGATTAAGATAGGTAAATTTAGCATCGGTTAGATTGGTATTTAGTTCCTTGACAAGAGGCTTAAGTCTGTCATTGAAAAGGATGGCAGCATCGTTCAAGTTGTCTACGCAGAGAGAGCCATTGGTTCCGTACGTTGCGATTGCATCAGGAGTGCAACCAATTGTCCCCAGTCCATACAAGGCAAAGTTCCTCGCCCCAGTGTCGTACAAAGTCTGGTAGTAATGATCAGTTGAGAGAAGTCATATGGCGAGGCTGAGAATGATTAACGATTTCATCTATAGTAGAAAATAAATAACCTTTATTTGCTGTGAATATTGTTGAACGAGCACCTCAGCAAATTGGTGTGGCGTGTATTGGCGGCTGGTGTTGTAGAACTTGGGCTTGAAATAATTGTTAATGTAGTCATTGCTACCGATTTGAATGGAGTAAATGCATTGACTTAGAAGCTTCTTTGCGGATGAATCATTTCCTAATATCCAATGAATTCTTGAAATTATGGTTTTGTGATTTTTTATTTGCTGGTTCAGGGGTACTCGATGACCCTGCAAAAACACAAGAAAGTTTGTACTGTTTTGGAATAGCTTCCGCTTCACTGTTTTCAACAAGTACTATACAATTTTGATTGAAAGGGAAATTCTAACTTAACTCTTTATGACATGACATTTATATTAATATAGCAAATATCATGGATATTATGATTCCTGCATGAATATGAAGCAACCTGAAGCCAAATAATTGAAAAGAAGATAAACCAATTTATGGCCAAAAATGAAGAGAATTTTTCAAAGAATATAAAGGCTAGACATAGTCTAGTTTCTCAATAAATAATTGAGATGCAATTGGCGGATTTTTCTTTGACCTTTTCATTAGTTATAAGCTCAACCTCAGCAAACTTCTTTTCAAAAGTAAAAAGAAATTAAAAAAAAAAAAATGATCCATCCAAAGATGAATGCATTTAAAATCGAGTTTGTCTTTGATGCTATACAAAGGTTACCATATGAAAACGTCTAGCAAATATAAAATTTTAAATTTTAAAATATAAATATAAGTAACTCAATTTATTAATAAATGATGTGATATAATTTACTAATAATATTCACTGATGATACACAAATATAAATCTTTTTAATTTACCAGTTGCTTTCCAGTCTCATCGCAAATACCCGCTGAACCTGACGCATAATTCACACCTTTGAGAATGTTTTCCCCTTTCGATTTGGCGAAGGAAGGCATATAGTCTTCGAAACCAAGAAGTTCAACTGTCATCATATAGAAAAAAATGAAAAACAAATATATTAATCGAAGAATATTGGTGGACAATATCAATGCCAGTATATATCCACAATATCAATGCCAAGAATAAAGACCTGCAGTGGGATTAACATATAATTATTTCATAGCCGATGGTAATTAATTTAATTGATTTAGATGGCAATAATTTAGCAAGGAACCAAAAGGCATTAATGTAGATTCATCGTTGTAAAGAGAAAACTGTATAAGCTTGAAAACCAATTAAAGACTTCGAATGCAGGACAAACGAAGGCAAACCAATAACATCTTGCATGTTTCGGCCATTGCTAAACCTTCCTGTTGGTCCTTTGGGGAAGTCAATTCCGTATGGTCGATAGTTTACTTTGGCTAACGTTTTAAGGTTATTATTGTTCCCACAATCGGATAATGAGTCTCCGAAAATAAAGTAGCAGGGCACTTGGGGTTCTTCTGCATTAGCCCAGTTTTGCAAGTTTGAGAGTAGTAACAAAAATGAAATAGGTAGCATCCATCGCTGAAGAAGCTTATTAGACTCCATGGATGAATTAGGAGAAAATTAAATTAAATTAAATCAAAAAAAGATAATGGATATATAGACCAAAAAGAAACTAAATATAGGAGGAGAGTCAGAAAAGAAAGTTGCGAGGAACACATGTGAGATAATTTATTTGGGAAAATCGTTAGGAGTTTTAGTTATACGTCTCCAGCCGCGGCGAACCCTCAGTATGGGAGACCCTTTCACTCTTCCACGGACTGACACATGTACCGAATACTCATAAGGAAAAGTTGACAGCTGGGTCGAGATGCTAAGGGATTGCTCCGAGAAAACCATTCTTGTCTACTCAGGGGGTGCAGACTAGGTCTGTTTATGAAGAGTTATTCGTCTCGATTCAAATATTCGTCCAATATTTAAAGGTTTTTAATAAAAAGTTTAAGCTCAAAAACAAAAATTTAGACAAAATCAGACACCACTTTCTGTATAGGTTAAGTTTTGAACATAAAATTTTAATTTTTATATATTTATTGATTATATATGATATAATATTTAATATATAATTATTTATTTTATTTTATAATTTTAACAAAAATCTTTTAGACTGTATACACCTTGTTTCCTCGAAGAATATTTTCCAAGAAAAGAATAAAAACTGAGGACTGCAAGAGGAAGACTTCAAACTCGAGGTTAAATGGAAATAAGAAGAAAAGAAAGCAAAATTTCGGGCCTCCACGGTGACTCCCAGAATCTGGGCAGGCCTGGGCATGTCCTTTGCTATTTGGGTCGACTTAAAAGATTATTTATATTTTGAATTGGACTAAATCTGAATAGATAAAAAATAATATTGATATTTTATTTAAATTTAACATAAATATGACTCAACTTAATTCATAGAAAAATCACACTTGCATCTGTTTTTATATTTATTTCATTTATTTGATATTTACAAATTTTAAATATTGAATATTTATAAATTCAAAATTAATATTTGCATATATACATACATACATAGGTTTATGTAATAATATATTTGCATGTATATATAATATATCTTTTATTAAGAACAGGATAACAGGTTATGCATATGAAAAAAAATTACAATGCTGATAATCTCAAAATTGTATGCCAAAACATATTGGTACCAATACTAGAACAAAAATGTATGTCCAGTGATACTGACAATTTTACTTTTGTGGTTAAAAATTTAGAAAGAATTACAAAATTAATTAGTGGACAAAAAAATTATTGTTTATCATCATTATAATAAATAACTATTTGTGAAAATAATAATATTTTTATTGGAAAAATGTAATCTAACTGAAAAAAAAAAGAGTTTTGAAAAAACTACAAAATGAATCAATAAAATAAAAATATTTATTATCTATTATTATTATAATTAATAATTATTAATAAAGAAATAGAAAAAATATATATGAAAAAAGGATTTTGCAATTATTTGTTTATATTTTAAGATGAGAAAAAGAAAAATATGTAGAATAATTGGTTGATTTGGATTCTCACAACTAAAAAAAGTGAAATCCGATTAATAAAAAAAATTGACTTAAGTTTTTTTTTGATGAACTTGTCATTTGATTTTTAAAAAAGTTAAATTTTGTAGCTTTTTTGTCTTATTATTTAAAATTTATTTAGTAATAATCTTTTTTATTTAGGAGGAATTAAAGATTTAATTTGAAATATTTATTTTTAGATTAAAATATAATTATTTTAATATATAAATATGGATTCAAATATGTAAAAATATTTTTAAAAAATAATTATTATTTGATATAATTGAAATTATACATTATATTAATATAAAACTATCCTTAATCTTTTATAGCATATTTGTTTCATTCAATAGTTATTTCATTACGAATTGATTCAGTATACTATAGTAATATAGCCGTTTGGTTCGTTGAATAGCCCATTCTACAGAATGCTCGATTCTACTCTTATTCTATCCAAGGCCAGAATAGTCATTCCATACCTCTTCTACTAAATAGCTATTCTAGCCTTTAGTGGAATACAAAATTATTCTAGAGGATTTCAATCTCCTGATATTCCATTCAATTGAACCAAACTACTACTATAGCTATTTCATTCCGGCAAAATAACTATTCTATTACAGCTCTTTTCTATTCCAGTGAACTAAACATAATATTCCAGAATGAGAATAGTTTTTTTTTCAAAGTTAAGAGAAAATTAGAACATAGATTGGTTACTATAATAAATATTAAAATAAGAAATTTTTAAGTTTTTTCTTATAGAAATTTGAAAGATAAACCAAAAATATTTATCATTTAATATCATTATAATTAGAGGTGGCAATTGGACAGGTTCGGGACGGGTCATTTTGGGTTCGGGTTTTTTCGAGTTCGGGCTGATTCGGGTTTGGGTCCATTCGGGTTCGGGTCCATTCGGGTTTGGGCCAATTCGGGTTCGGGTCCATTCGGGTTCGGGCCATTCGGGTTCGGGCCAATCCGGGTTCGGGTTCGGGTTCAGGTCGGGTTCGGGTTCAGGTCGGGTTCGGGTTTAAGTATAGTTTACATCAATTTTTTTATTTTATGTTAAATGTAATCA
>JBBYHK010000022.1:6888363-6931339 GCA_038382065.1 Adansonia grandidieri
GAACAAAAATTTAACTTAATTACAACAAAAATCAGTTTAACTATTACTAAATAATTTATATTTAATAATAAAAATTGTATGATTTTAAGATAAATTATCTAAAAAATCATACATAAAAATTAAAATAAATACTATGTATAATTAATTATAGTCAATATTAATTAACTTTTACAAATGAAAATAAAACATAATTATAAAAAAAATTATATAATCATATCGAAATTACTTTTGCGAATAAAATTCAACCATACCTGTAAAAAAGCTTTAACTCGATTACTTAACTCTCAATAATACCTTAACTTGATTATATTCTTCTTATAGAATTTTTTTTTTATTTTGGTTACATCGATAAAAAGAGGGAGGGAGCTCCTTTTATAGAGGGCTCCCTCCATCAAACAAAGGTCATGAGTAAAATACTGGTGACCTTAGAGGGATATAACAGAAGTTATATCCCTCTGTAAAGGCTGCTGTAGCCTAAATTATAAGGGTCACGGGTAGTGACCCTTATAATTTAATAAAAAGACAAAAAAAAAAACAAAAAAAAATTTCCCATGCTGGGAAATCATTATATGATATGGCGATTTCTCAATTAGTTTTTCAATTTTCAAAATTTCGGTCACCGGATTTTACAATTGTTGAGAAATCTTCATCTCATTTGATGATTTCTTACTACAAGTTGAGAAATCGACATCTGATTTGGCGATTTCTCAACTAAAATTTACAAATTGAGAAATCGTCATTTGAAATGGTGATTTCTCAATTAATTTGAAAAATTTACTATTTCGATAAATAATCTGAAAATGACCTATTTTCGTAAATAAAAAAAATTTATATTATTAAAATAAAAAAGTTGTATATTAAGCCTGGAAGCTTTTAAAAAAAAAAAAGAAGAAGAAAAGACATTTAAATCCTATGAATTGCTTTAAACATGTTCTGCCTTGCTGTCTTAACCTTGACTTTTGTCCTTCATTTATACGAAGTTGCAGATTGAAAATCAATCAAAAGAGGAAATAAAAAAAATTCAAGCTTAATGGATTTGTCAAATCATATAAGAAAAGAATGAGCAGACAATCAGAAGTATCCATCCATCGCTCTGACCCATAGCACCGAGCAATCTCCTTAATCAGCTCAATCAATCATTCTCTTTCATCAAAATCAGCTTCATTCTACTGACTGCTCATATTGCTCAACCTCACCATCCATATGACAACACGCACAACAAGCTTCTCGATCCTTGCTTCTACATCCTTTGAAATAATGAACAATGTGAACCCGGATAAGGAAGGAATCATAACCCACCTCCCTCACTTCTCCACCACCCACCATTGCTGAATCAAGAATCCCAGGAGAAGCTGAAAACCCCCTAACAAATGATACAACAGATCACAGTATATATATATATATATATATATATATATATATATATACATACATATATTTCTACATTCAAACTATCATTTTTGTGAAACCTTAAATCGCTCTCAAAAGCTATCTCCCAAGGGGGTAAAGACAGTGAAAGCCCATTTATCTAATCAGTTGGCTCTATATTTTGAATTTGATTTTGATTTTTTTTATTAAATTGTTTTTATTCTATTTCCCCAAAAGCCATTGCATTGATTCATTTGGCAAGTAAAAAAGAGTTGGGAGGCGAAAAGCCCTCAGAATTTGAAGGAAGAAAATCAAAATCAGCAAGATTTATTGCCTGGTGTTGATCTTTTCGATTTCAATTTCAATGCTTCAAGTTCCGGATACAGCAGTCCTTTTGCAAGAACATAAACATCCTCAAACTTGAAATTCCGTCACAATGGCTACTCACTTGTCACATTTGACAACATGATCACTCCAAGTATTTTAATAATATTTAATATTTAATATTTTAATATATATTATTTTATATTTTTATTATATGTGTGTATAAATTTAGTTATTGTATTAAATGAATGAATAATTTAAAAATAAATTAAGAATTAAAAAATTATAAATAATTTAAAAATTTTCAAATAAAAAAAATTTAGAATTCATATAGAAACTAAAGAGGTGATATTAGGATTCTGCCCCTTCAAAGGTCTAGTTTAGCCATTGCCGTTTTGAACTCGACTGCATGGTGAGGTGCATTCTAATTGCACCCATATTAAAGTTGAATCCAAATGGAGCTTAAGCAATGTGTGATTGAAGATGGCCTATCACATTGAACCCTTTTAAGAAATTAAAAGGACAAGGAAATCACCTTTATTAAAAAAATAAAAATAAATTTAACCATTCAGGACCAAAATATTCTCCCAACTTTACCTTTTGTTTTTTATTTTAATTTTGTTATTTAAGATAATAAATACATTTTATAATTTTATAATAAATAAATGTATAGATAAATAATAAATTTTATAATCAAATAAACAATTAGTTAGTTAATAAAGATAAATATCCTTATAATTAATATGTTTTTAAGTTTGAATTTGTACAACTGTATTCTTAATTTTTTAAAAAACATATAAAGTTATTTATGTTTTACTATTATTTTATTAATTTCAATTATTTATTAACTTCATAAAATTTCCTTGTAAACAAATTTTAGCCTAATATTTTTAATGATAATTTTCTCTTCTTATTATATTTGATCTCATTACTACTATTGTTTTGCTGTCCAAATACATATATTACAATTAATTGTTTAATCTTACTATTATAATAATTAAGAGTTATATTTGATGTACTAGCCGCATATAAATTTAACACCGTCAATTAATATGTTGATGTTACCTTATTAAAATTTTTTAAAGAAATACAAATGACTTTATTTTTTAATAAGATAGCATCATTTGGTTTACTGACATAAATCTATATACTTTTAGTATGCCAAATATAAATTCAATAATTTATCTTAGCTCCGCATTGTTTTCAATCTTATCAAAATTAATCTTAGTGTCCATCTAAAATAACCTTAATTAAATATATCCAAAGTGTTAATGTCAAAACTGTTGGAGAAAACAGAATAGATGTGCAATGAAATTTAAAAAATTTTTTAAACCAAATCTTACTAGATTGTGTTGTCATATACAATAAAACCACTATAATCAATTTTTTGAGTTATAGATCTACAGTTAAAAAATTACTAGATCTGTGTGAAAGCTTCAACCAACTAGCCTTCTCTACTATTTTCTAATTCCCTGATCGTAGAGTGTATAGGCATTCTTTGTCTCCATCTACTCTGAATTTGTTCAGCTTGATTCTCTTTAATGACCTCCTTGTTCCAACAAATTTAGAAACACGAGATATTGTGATTAGAAACTCCTAGTATGGCACTAAAGTCTAACCTGAAATCTTAGGCATATACCTCTTATTTATATAAGGTAACAAGATAGCCCTATTTTTAATTTTTAATTAAAATAATGATTTTACCCACTCCTTAAAGCCCTTGTTGCCGCCAACCACAGTTGGATATTAGCTCTCAAATTCAGCCAAACTCTAATGTATCTATACGTTAATTTGACCTAATTTATTTTGAGAAGTTTAAGCCGTTTAATCTGAATACTAATTAATTCTTATTAAACCATTAATTTTGTTTAACCCCATAATTTTATGTAATTCCAATTCTAATTCAAAATAAAATCATGGCAATTTTATTCAAATAGGATAATTATGTACTAATTATCAAAATAAAATTAACGATAGTAAAATAATTAATTTAATCAAAACTTAAAAAAATAAATAAAATAATTTTTTCTTAATTTATTTAGAATTTATACATATTTAATTTATAAATAAATACTTAAACAAGACTCCATAGATATCAAATTAATTATATAATTAATTAATTTTTTATATCTATTTAATTTAAATTAATTCTTATATTTATGGGAAGATAAATATAATTAATTTAAATTACTACTTCTTGTCTAAATAAATATTTAATCAAATTAAATATATATTCTAAATAAATAATATCAAAAATTATTTTTAATTTGTTTACCGAAGAAAACACCTACACCCCTAAAAAGAGTGTATACGGCACCACTTCATCATAATGAGACTCTTCTAACTACAGGTATTCCAATCAATAACCATCTATTAAGGAATTATGCAAGTGGAGGGACCAATTAGACATATATGAGCAGACTTCAATAATCTATGTATTAATTATTTTATACCAAATAATTAATTATATAATTATTAACCTTAGAGTCATAGCAATAAAGACCTAAAATTGCACTCTTAATTATATGCAGTATTATGTAAGCTTTATAAATAGCCTTTTAGTTAATGATCTTGTCATATGTCCTCATATGATATCAGTGATCAACTTAAGATTAAAGTTCGTTTTTACTTACTTGATCATTTTATCTTAAAGTTCCATTGCACTCTCTGTGTGAAAATGATTGTCCACTACATGTGAACAATTTATCATTTGGCATGCAAATGACTGAGGCCTCAGCAATTTTTATTATCCTATATAATGCCTTTTAAGAGGATAATCTTAACTTTTTTATAGGAGCTATGATTTCATATTTATAAGTAAAGCTCTCATCGAGTATAAGTCATAGACCTAACGAACCGGTCTAATATCTTGCTACTTCGAGACACTTTAACCTTTGGAATGTTAAAGTATACGAGTTATACATATGGAGTCAATTACTTAATTGAGATTAAGGTAATTACACAATAAACATCAATAGTGAATTAATTCATGTAAATAGACTTATTAATGGATTAAGTACACTTTGATCCAGTCTAGTGTATCACCATCTTTAGGCGATATATCTATGTCTCTACTTAAGAGTCAGCCCACTCCAATTAGCCAAAACAAGCCATCTCCTCAATTAGATTTAGATGATATAATAGTCTTAACGTGAGTTAATTGCTCACATTAACCCAATAAACTATAGATTATAAATTTAAACTACTTACCTTAGAATGTTATCTTCCCGCATATAAAGTCTATTACATGCAAAATGTTAACAGTATGAATACGAGCAATCGATAAGCCATGTTTGCTTACATTTATTTTAATATATAAATTAAATGAGAACGAAATAATAATAATATAATAAAAACTCAAATATATAAATATAAAAAACCAATTCAAACTAATAAAATATATCAAAATGATTTTCATCCTTTTGTGCATTCCTAACAAAAACAATCCTCAATTGTATAACCGAGAAGTAGTGATAATGCTTAATATTTAATATAATAAAAACAGGGTTTACAAATGCTGTCTGTCAACCATGTGAGAATGATTGTACTTAAATTTCTTGAAAAGGATATAATAATTGAAGTCCGATAGCATTATTATTGTGCCATTGGAACTTGTGTATTTAAGATAATAATTGAGAATCAAAGTCTATGAAAATGAACCCTAAATTTCAGTTGTGCTGATTGACTTGCTATGGATATAATTATATATTGTCTTCCCCACTTTATTAAATTAGCTATTAATTTATATAAATATAGTACATTAACGTTATTATTCACAATTCATATACAGCTGGGAAATTCATTGGTCAGCTGAGGATGATGCACTCAAGTAATTGGCTGAAATGCTAAGGTCAACACCTTTGCCAGCTGATTGAAGAAAAAAGGAAAAAGAAAACTACTTATAAAACATTTTGAGTGGAAATGTTTACGAATTGGTCTAATTAAACAGATTATTTAAAATGAGCCTGAATTAATACAAGAATGACCGAGGGAATGGTTGAATTAATATCGATTCTAAACAGTAAAGTTTTCAATTCCCTTGCGTTGTGTACCAAAGTTATAAAAAGAGGAATAATTACCTATTTATATACATATTAATTAGTCTATCAACAAAGCTAAGGCATGAAAAAATAAAGAAGATGGAATTATTTCCTTGTCTCTACCCATTTTGAAAGGCTTTTCGCTTGGACTTGATAGGAAAAATGCTTGATTGAGAGAGTGGTTGGGGTAACATACTAACATGCGGTTGAGTTGGCAAAGTGTACACACGTTACTCTTCCATTTCCCTTATTTATTTATTAAAAAAAAAAAAAAAACTTCATTGTTTAAAAATTTCAAGCATAAACTTGCTTGTTATCTCCTACAAAACCAGCGGCAAAAAAAAAAAAAAAAAAAAAAACCATAAACTTTCCATGTCCCAATCATTTGCAGAAGTCTCAAAAACCTGCAAATATTTTGAAATTAAGGGGCTTGACAACGTGAGAATATAATAATTTTTTCAAAGGGTTGGCCTTTATCGACCGCCACTCAGAGTGTTAGATTCTCAGCTATAAATATGCAATATTACAAACCCAACATTCATTCATTCCAAGGAACATAAAAAGTTGAAAGATCAGTGGCTAGGTAGTCATGGAAAGCAGAAGCAAAATTGTTGCCTCATTGATTCTTCTTCTTCCTCTCCTCTTAACTACAGTTTCTGCTCGGACGACTAAGCTCAGACCAAACTTCTATAGTACAACATGCCCCAACGTTGAGTCTATTGTCCGGTCTGCAGTCCAGAAGAAGTTCCAGCAAACCTTTGTTACAGCTCCCGGAACTCTTCGCCTTTTCTTCCATGATTGCTTTGTTCGCGTAAGTGAATTTACGACTTAATTACGCTTGTAATCAGATATTTATGTTGCAATTTTAACTTTAGCCACATCAAATTTATCGCGGTTACAGAAGTACTGAATGTTATTATGATAAACATCAATTGTAAAAAGAATCAAAATAACCATCATAAAATTATATTACGGTCATTATTTAAATTCCTGCTTGATTCTTTTATTCCTTTTGTCTATTTTTGCTCTTAATTAATAAATGAAACTATGAGAATCAAAATGTTACTTTATATATGTATGTATATATAGGGATGCGATGCTTCGGTGTTGCTGGCATCAAGTAATGGTAATTCGGAGAAGGATCATCCGGATGATATATCCCTAGCCGGAGATGGATTTGACACAGTGATCAAAGCAAAGGCGGCTCTTGATAGTAATCCTCAGTGCAGAAACAAAGTTTCTTGTGCAGACATCCTAGCTCTTGCCACTAGAGATGTCATACAATTGGTATCCCATTACGTTACTTACATTCTTCATTTTTGTATTTTATTTACAATTTAAAAGGAGATTTTCATTAAATTCAAAAACAAATAATCAATTATTTAATTAATTATGATTATTCAGACTGGAGGACCGTTTTATACTGTGGAATTGGGAAGACGTGACGGTAGGATATCGACAAAAGCCAGTGTTCAAAACCAGCTTCCTCACCCTAACTTCAACTTAAACCAGCTTAATTCCATGTTTGGCAGCCACGGTCTCGATCAGACCGATATGATAGCATTGTCAGGTAACCCCATTTTCACCCTTTTCTTAGGACATATCTTAATTAATTAATTTCTAAAATTTTACACTTTGCAATCTTATAAATACCGCAAAATTTAAAAGAATGAAGATTAATAATTATTTTTAAAAGATAAAAAATTGTACTTGATAGTCATTCTCTCTAAAAATTTTGAGACAACATTCATTCTTAATACTATTAAATGCAAAGTAGTCAATCATTTTATTTTGGTCTCTAATAATTTTTTATTCTATATTGTAATTTCATAGTATAAATATTTTTTTTGAACACTTTATTATAACATTAATTTCTGATGATAAATATGAAATAATAAGCATGATCCTGTTTTCATGATGGCCATGGGAATGAATGTGTTTGGTCAGGTGCACACACCATAGGATTCTCCCATTGCGGGCGTTTCTCCAACCGAATCTACAACTTCAGCCCCAGGAACAGGATCGACCCTAGTCTCAACTTGGCCTACGCTTTGCAGCTTAGACAAATGTGCCCAATAAATGTTGACCCCAGAATTGCCATCAACATGGATCCAACCACACCTCGTACATTCGACAATGCCTACTACAAGAATCTTCAGCGAGGAATGGGTCTCTTCACCTCTGATCAAGTACTTTTTACGGATCCCAGATCAAGGAACACTGTCAACCTTTTTGCATCCAGCAACGCAGCTTTCCAAAAGGCTTTCGTCACTGCTATTACCAAGCTTGGCCGAGTAGGGGTTTTGACAGGAAATCAAGGTGAAATTCGACGGGATTGCACTCGACCAAACTAAGGAAGACAACTGTTTGTTTCTGCTTCATTTCATTTCCTTAATTTGCTTTTAAATTATCTTTTGAATATAATAAATAAATATCACTCATGTTTAATTTATAATTGTTTCTCGCTCGTTCAATAAGAAAAATGAATTGATTGATTCATATCTTTACATATAAAATATATTTCTTGGTCATCATTTTCTTGTTATATTTCCTATCCAATTTTCTTATAAATATTTGAAAGAACTAGTAAACAAGAATTGGGGAAGTCAAAATACACTACAGGATTAAAATGTATAATTGTTGGCTTAATTTATCTGTCTAAAACAAAATCATGCAAAGGAATTGTTGATGTGGAAATTAATCGTGGTTCTTTTATCAAGAAACCTGCAATATAAAAATGGTCAGCCAAAGTTAATATTTCGGTACACTCTCCGACACTCAAATCAATGTTTGCCCTTAAATTGAGAGAGATAATATCAATAAAATAAAGAGTAAAGAGCCTAGAGTTAGAGAGAATAACTCATTTGCCTCTGTGTAGGCTTTATCTTATATACTAAGTACATGAGTAGTTACTAAAATACAATTAGGGTTCTTTATGGTATAACAATTGTCCTTCCCTCCAAGCACGAAAGTGATTACGTGATCGACTTCAAGCCTTTTGCAAGAATTGTTAAGTAGATTATGCTTGTTATTAGCATTTGTTTGGGCACGCGACTTTGTTGGTATATGTTTGCCATTTTATAATTGAAGTTGATTGCCACCGTCGATCGTGTAGAGATTGTAGCTAGATGTCCTTATAGTTTGGGTAGCTTAATATCGAGAGTGGTGATCTCTATATAGCTTTTTAAGCTCATGTGCGCATGAACGCATAAAAAAATCTGAAAAAGCATTAGAGTTGAAAAAGGCTTTTTGTGAGGTATTTGTCTTGAGAGGCGTTCCAACCTAAAATGGCCTTTAGCGAGCTTGAAAAGACAACTAGCAAGCAAAAAAAAGGCAAAGTGCCTAAAAAGGCAAAGGAGAGTCTAAAAAGGTAATGGAAAGCTTGAAAAGGCAAATGGCAAGCCTTAAAAGGCTATATCACACCTGAAAAAGAAATGGAAGCCTAAAACTACTAAGTGCATAAAAAGATACTATTCGGTGAGAACTGGTCACATGAAAGTTGATCGACAAGGAACAAGTTTGCTTTTTTGAAACCAAAATAAGATTTCGGTTACAAATATATAGCTTGTTAATTCCCATAAATGGTGCCATTTGTTGATGTAAGAATTGAGGAGGGATCAATTAGCTTTTGGAGCATAGGGATCTACAAGACAAAAAGGTTAGAAAGGCACCGAAATTGGTACTCTAGGTGCACGCTAATTTTTATGTCAGTAAAAGGTTATGCAAAGGGAGAGGGAAGGAAATAAGATAGCAAATATGCTAAAGGAATTAAGCTTAGGGTTTTTGATAAAATATTTTGCTTTATATAGTTTTCCCTATGTACCTAGAGTTAACTTATCCATAGATAGGCTTGTTGGCGTAATGATTGCTCTAGGTTCATGTTGAATATGGGCCCCCACAGATGGGTGTAACAGAAATTGTTAAATTTTTCATGATCTAAATTTTTAATGATCAAAAACTGATTTGCCATTTAGGTATTTAGTATTTTTCTTTAATTACTTTCATTATGGCCTAATGATATTGTCTCATTACCAAAAGAAAAGAATTACAACTTACATTTGCTAGTTATTGTATTAACTTGAATATAACTCCCCATAGAAGATGACTTGGTATCACAAGTCAAAAGATTATTTACATAATTGGCGCATAAGAGCATTTTCATAGACACTTGAGTAACAAAACCAAATTGAGTTCTTACAACAAGTCATGTTTAGTTATCTTTCTCACTAACAAATACATATATGCTATCCATTGGTATTATAATACTTCAACCATTTGAGATTTGATTGTGTGCTTTCTGAAGCAAGGTGGCTCAACAAATACGTCTTTAGGCATTGCTAATACTCTACACTTGGTAGTACATCATCATGAACAACATTTGGAAACATGGCTTTGATGCTTATCATGTCTCATTATTTAACACGCTTACAACCCCTTGTAAGACCGTATGTATCTCTTGGGCTTCATTGAATTAGTACTTAATAACTATTATTATTGTACTAACATGATGGAAGACCTTGTATTACTAATGTATAATGATTGATTTGCAATATTGACTGTATATCCCTTGTCCGATTTGATTACCTTAAGACATATACTAATCTCTCCTACTTATACTAGAGACAAACATATTATTCAACTACTACTTATGAGAATATGCTTATTATATGTGATCATCTTTATGATCGAAATCATATTAAACAATTCATATTACAATGAAACCTAGATTCCAATTATATAATCCAATTGTTACTATTAACAACATCTTAGTTTATGAAACACGTACCAAAGATTTTGGCCTCTTCCTTTTATCAATTTACTTTAATCTATTCAATCTTCACCAATCCAGTTCTTAGCTGTTCATGGATCAAGACAAGTTAGGTTAGGCTCAGATAAAAAATTTGCTTGCCTAGGGATCAACACAACTCAATTTCTTGTGCCTAAAAACTCACTTCATTATTTCAAATATATTAATATATTAAAAATAATTTTATTTTAATATTAATATTTTTATAATTAAATTTAAATAAAAATATTTTTATTAATCAAATAATAATTTAAATTAAATTGAGCTTAAGATATTACGTTTTAAACTTTATTCAATTTTGATCTAGGCCGACCATTTAGTTTTTTTCAAAGTGTTTAACCTCAAAAATTTGGATCCACAACGTTTGGATTTAGACTCAACTAGACATCTTAAATGAGATTTGAGACCCAGACAAGTCTTAAGCCCAGTTAGCGTAGCTCAAATTGGCCCAATTTTTATTGAATTTAATGTTTATCACAGGTTAGGATTGGGGTTCATTTCTCAAGTCTTTTTTTTCTTTTTTTTGAAAGTTTTAAATTTGTCTCTTGGCTCGACTGTTCTTTATATCCTGCATGTGCTGTATTTGTCCATAACAATTTAGATTACTATCACCTACGGATTAGACGTGTTAATTCTAATCCAAATTTAAAAATTTTAATTAATTTATTTGAATTTAAATTTGATTTAATTTTATTTAATCATAAAATTTTAATAACTCAAATCTATAATTATTTGAACAATTAACTTAAAATAGCTTTAACTTTAAATAATCAAACAAAATACACTTTAATGTTAAACCTAATTAATTCTAACGTGATTAACTTAAGTGTTTCATCTGAAATGATCTCAAACCCAAAATTACTAAATTCGATTAACCGAGTGTTATATCCATTTAGAGATGGGGTTAAAATGTCTTTGATATCTCTATTACATTTTATTCTCCTAAATTTTTGTTTGTCAAATTTCTAGTATTGAAGTTTTTTTTTATTTGTATTATATTCGTATTTTATATATATATTTTATTTTCTATTCATAATTTATAACTTTTTACATTTGAAGTTTGTTTATCAGTCAATTGGTGTATTTTAGTATCTATAATTTTTAATTTTAATTTTTGAAGTGTAAAGTGGTAAAAGTCTATTATTTCCTCTTATTTTTAACTCGATAAAAAATTATTTTTTATTTTCATTTTTTTAATTTTTCCTTTAAAGCACGTAAAAATATTTTTTATCTCTTATATTTCAAACTTTGTTTTTTAATATTTAGTTTCTACCCTGACAAGCAAAACTTAGAAGCCTCCAAAATTTTCTTCTTTGACATTGTAACAATGCCTTAGCGGCATTTGAGTCTGAGTTCTTCAAAAGTAAGATTTGATTCAAGATTTCCATAAACTTTATTCTCGCTTCTTAATTCTCGATCGATTTTCAAAAATAATTAACACTCGATTATTGTAATTAGTTAAATACCACAGAGTATTTCATCTCTGTTTTTTTTTTTTTTTCTTTTTCTGAATAAAATATCACCTGAAATTAAAGCATTATTGTGACAATATTCAATTTAATCGAATATAATGACAAAATTCAGCTATTTCATAGAAATATTGTAAATTTTTTTATTTCTCAATTTACAGTAAATTTCAAATTAATTCTCGAAATATGCTTTTTTTTTACGTATGCTGAGTTAATTTGTTGACAACTCGCTAGACTATGAAAGAGAAAACTACCGTTGATGGTGAGTTCTCAATGGGTAGGAGCTTGCCGGGGCGAGTTTCCATCCAAGATAACAGAAAAATTTTAAAAAAGTAAAATTAACAAATAGTTATTAAATAAAAGTGAAAGTAGAAAAAATAATTTCAAAGAAGAAAATGATATTTATTGAAATTATTAATAAGGAGATTGAAATTATCTATCTACCTCTTTGGTCTACTAATCGACTTTCCCTCATATATATATTTTTTACATAAATTATGTATGAATATATAAATTATCTACCGTATCAGAAGAAATCTGATTTTCCATACATCTGTCACATCTCTCGGGTTCCAAAAAATCTAGTAGTCATTAGTCAAATATTATCTGTCATGTCAGAAGGTGAGTTCCCAACACATTTTTTTTTTTTATAATACTAAGATAAATGATACAATTTTAGATTTATACTTCAATAAATATTATAGATTTTTAATTTTTGATATGATAGTAATGATATATGCTGATAATTTAGAGTTATTGTGAGTTTTTGGTATGTTGTGTGAGTATATTAAATTAGTATAGATGTAAATATACTAATATTTAAAAATTGGATATAAAAATTTAAATATATATATGGGGAGAGTCATTCAACAAACCAAAGAAGGGTAGATAAATAATTTCAATCTCTTTATTAATAATTTCAATAAATATCATTTTCTTCTTTGATATTTTTTTTTGGCTTTCACTTTTATTTAATAACTATTTGTTAATTTTACTTTTTTATAATTTTTTCTAAGTGAGTTGGCATCATATTTCTTCTCGGCACCTCAGTCGGTGAGTTTTCAATTTAAAAATATATATTTTTAAAATTAAATTAAAAATGACATATAATCAAAAATAAAAAAAATATCAATACTCGTATACAAGAGCCATAAAATTCAACAATGATCAAAATATAATGAAAGATTTAGCCTTAATGCCTTTATTGTTTGGTTGGATTTTATATTTGTTCAATTAAAATGATGTCATTACCTTAATTGATTACCTCTTTAATTAATTAGTTTTGGTTGGAGTTTGCGGTTTTAATCATTGCAGGACAAGATGGGGGCGGTGATTTATTAGTATTCAAGCTATTATTATGGTTTAATATGGCACAGATTAAATGAATATAGATCATTGCCTACCTGCCATTTGTTAAAGACTTTTAAGACAAGATCCAAATCCAATGCTTGACATTGACAACCTAAGAGCACTGTGTTACGGTCTTGAAACTCGAAAGGTAACCAAATTTTGAAGCAAGATTTTATTTCCCAGGATGTTGTCTTTTTTCCTAACACAACCAGATTTCCTTTGTTCTGTCCCAATCGAATATTCAGATTTTATTGAATTTTATTATATACTTAGTATTAAAGAAAAAAAGAAAACAAAAGAAAAATAAACACCCAAAGTTGTTTTTTTCCTGGACCGACAGTTTTTTTTTTTTTTTGGACAAAACAAGATGAGTATTTTCCCCTTACAACTTAAAAAGTCTAATACATACATAGAATTTTGTTATTTCCTTTTACAATGATATATATATATATATATATATATATGTGAATGATTTATAAATGAAAGATACTAGATATAGAATCAACAATTGATATTTACATAAAAAAAATTACTTGCTACGACACGAAAAGAACTCCAACATTTATATGCTACATATAAAATCTTAGACGTCAATGATATCAACATAATCTAAAAAATAACAAAAAAAAATTATAATTATAATAATAAATAAAATTAAAGTATTTAAAATTTTCAATTTTAAAAAATAAACTACTCATTTAAAAAACTACTTCCCTATGTTTTTTTTATTTAATTTTAACCTCTTTTTATTCTAATATATAATTTCCTTAATAAAAAAGATATTATATATATGAACTTCAGTTCTAATAATCCCATAACATCCAATCTAATTCAGGACTCCCTTCGTATCCATTAATATCTTTCTTCACTTTTTTGTTTAGCAGATATTTTTTAACCTTTTCAATGTTTTATCAAGATTGTTTTTATGATTTAATTTTATCTTTTGACATTATTTTTTTATTCAATTCTTCTTGACTCACATTTCTTAAATCATTTTCAATTTTTTTCCTCACAATTTTGATCAAATTGCTACTTAGTAAAGATATATTAATGCTTTTGATACTTTAATTTCATATTTTTGGAATACTTTTTTCTTGACCCACATTTTCTAATCATTTTCAGTTTTCAGCAATATGTAGTTTTGCTCCTCTTTAAATATATATATATATATATATATTTATATTCAATTTTCTTTTCTTTTTGGTACATATTTTAACCTTTTTTCTTTTCATTTTTTTCAGATTTAGAGGAAGAGCATAAAATTGAATTTTTTTTTTCAATTTAGAAATAGCAATGAGTATATAATATTTATTTTTTAAAAAAATAAAAAATAAAATACATAATATCTACCACTGAAAAAAGAAAAAAAATTAATTATTTTTTGTTTATAAGATGATACCTTATATTTTATCTAATCATTAAGAAACATAAAAAAGAAAATGCATAGCATCTATCATGGAAAGAATGTTAATTTATGTACATTTAAATAGATAAAATTAATTTATGCGTATTTGAAGAATGCTAATTTATGCACATATAAAAATGAAATTACTGGCCAGGTATGGAAAGTAGAGATTAATCAGATGGCGACACAAGCGGGCAGAAAAACAATCCAGCCATCTTGAACCTTGGACCGAAGGAGAAATGAGTTAATTGCTTGTGTAGTTATAGATCCAACAATTTGGTGAATTTTTTATCATTATATTTAAATATTTTTATGTATTATAATTATATTTTAAATATTAAATATTTTATATAAATTTTAATATATTAATATTTTTTACTATTTATATTTATATAATGTGATGTTTTATTTTATATTATATACATTTATACGTTAATACCTCAAAATTTTAGCATCGAAATTGCCAGATAGTGAGAAAATTCTTGCTCTTATTTCTTATCCACTTTCAGGAAATAGCAAGGACAAAAACACATTAATAATTAACCAATGGGTTGGCGACTGAACTGTTTTTTTTTCACAAAAGTACACCCAGCAAAATGGGTGACTCAATTATCCATTTATTATTAGGTCAAGTTGGGAAAACTAAAAATTAGGAATCTCTCGAGTTGTGGACCAATTATATTTGTTCATGGGTACACGTGGGTACGCACGTACAAAGTGAGTTAAAAATAAATAAATATATATATAAGTAAATATTTTTCAACCGTTCAAGTCCTGTTTATGTTTAAACCTTGGAAAAGCCAATGTGGTCGTTTCCTTTCCTCATCAACTGTTGCAGTACTAGAACTGCTCATTGAAGTGTTGGGGCCACTGCAGTCCTCTTCTTTCTCTGATTTAAATGAAGCTGATGAATCCAGCTTCCTATGGATTGACTGAGAATTACAACATCCTAGTTCTTGAGTATTGGGCCTAAAGGTCTTTGCCATCTTTTTGCTTGAGCTGCTGCCTCCAATGCTTAGTGTCAGTTCAACTTCACTATCTTCTTCAGATCCGCCTTCAAGGCTCATGTGATTAATTCTGGAGTGCATGAGGGAGCTAGGCCTTGCTTGGTCTTCTTCAACCGCACTTGCTTCAGCCGAGATGTCTTCCGCAGCCGGCCTCTCCAGATCAAAGCCCCTCGCAATTTTCATGGTGTCACCACCAGAGCAACTGCTACTCCTCTCCCTTGACCTCGGATCAGCTTGAACTTCGAAATTGTATCCGCAAGTAGTCTGTGTTGTTAAATGTTGCCGGTTAATGAATTGGGATTGGTTAATATCAGAACTAGTCATAGGAGTAGCCCAGGAACTGCTTTGCTTAATCTCCCTTTTTAGTTCATCCATCAGCATCTTTTGAACACTATACAGCCGATGAAGTTCTCGTACCTGCAATTCCCAGTAGTTTTTTTTGTTATTATCTTTGTTCTTTCAACCATCACGTTCAAATGATAAGTTCCCTTGATTGTTCGTGAAAATACATTCGAGGGATTCGTTTGCTGAAAGCTGAAATATAATGGTTCTTAAATCATGCATTAATTTGAAACTATGGAGGGATACATTGTACGGGGCATCTTGAATGATGGAAAGCAATTATGGAGGGATATAAATCTTCAATTTATTGAAGAATTAAAAGTTATGTTTTCAGAAATTGGCAAAGCAAGTATATTAGACATTAATTGTAACAAAAGATGATGTTTTTCACCGTACCTGGTGTTTGAAGATAGTTTCATGCATCTGCATCGTCTTTCTGATAGATTCCATGTTGTGCCTTTCCAGCGCCCTATCCATAGAGCTTTGAAACTTTTGACAGTTCTCCGTCACCGATCTTGTTCGGAAATAGTCATCCACGAACTGCACAGCAAAGCTGCAACTGTTGCTGTTTTGTGAATTACTTGCTAATGGATTTATCCCACACTTAAGTTTGGTTCCCATGCCTGAAATGGTTTAAACATTAATTAAAACTCTTTACTGAAGGCAGGAAATAACAAACCTTTTCTCCCAATTACAAAGAAATTACACAGAATCATCGCTTGGACATATACAGTACAGCTGAAATCTGCCACCAGCATTACCGAGAATCATAAAAGCGAATAATTTTCCTAGGAACTCCTTTTTACTTTCCTTTTCTTACAACCTTTTCCCTTGTCCGTTGTTAACATACTTACTCTTTTAAAAGGGGAGGGTGTGATTCATGAAAAGCCACTACAATGAAGGAGATGGAGACAGGGTCTAGTTGACCCCAATTCTACGACTCCAAAGTGACATCTGAGCACCAAAGACTAAAGTAAAGATCTGATAAATCTTGAGTCATCTCCAACCTTGCCAATTGGAAAGAAATTAACAAATCCTTGCATCTAGAAAGGGAGGTCTTCAAATTAACGCCTTAATATGTAATTGTATATCTAAAGTATATATGGACCCAAACTTCAGTTGTTCCCTCTTCAGGATACTAAATGCAGGCCATATTTAGAAAGCCTGGCGCCGCACGTGAAAAAAGTGGTTGCTTTGAAACGGTAGAGTTTTTTTGGCAGCAATGAGAGGGGGGGTACAATGAAAATTTTTAAAAAGACTTTCGTTGCTAAAAGTGTTTCGGAAACAGCACTCAGACAATGAAGAAGGAAGAAAAAAAAAGAAAAAAAGAAATAGGATGAGACGGGACAATGCCCACAAATGGATTGTGGGTCTCTCTCTCTCTCTCTCTGGTGGTACGGTCATCACTAGCCTTGTAACAGTGGTCTTAATTCATCTTCAAGAAGTTGTTCTAAAAAAGTGAACTTCTTTTCCTTTTTTTTTTTTTGGTTTTACACCGATCATGATGAAATCTCACTAGAGATTAGGTTAATATGTGATGAAACTAAGCATACAATAGACCCAAAAGCAATAAAAATTATTACATAATTCAACAGTAAACCAGGTATATATGACAGACAGAGAGAGATTCAGTTTATACAGTAATTTGCAATTTAAAGAACTATAAGGGTACAAGCTTCTGCAGTGTTTCCTTCAACTGCAAATTATTATAAAAAAACAAAGACCTTCTCTTTCATTTTCTAGCATCTGAGATGAATTGATCACTATGCATATATAAAACAACAAACTCAGAAACTGCGGGAAAGAGTAAGACAATCATAATTGGCAGCAGCTAGCCTAGCCTCCATGAAAGAATATCTAACAAATCAAAAGGTGTATAGAAGAAGAAGAAGAAGAAGAAGAAGAAGAAGATGGTTTGATGATCCTATTCCTAGCTGATTTTACCTGCAAGAAAAATTTGCTGGATTGTGGTTCTCTACAAAGAAGCTCATTGAAAATATTCCTCACTCAAGCATCTCTTTTCATCCATAAGCCAATCTTGTCTTCAGCCAAGAATACCCAAAAAGAAGTAATTAGTCACCTCAAATGGCAACAACCATGACTTTTTTCTTGGGGGCGTGGGGGGGGAGGGTGAAAGATAGACGGAACTATCCAAGCAGTATGGCTAGCTGTTAGCTTATTTGGAAAAACAACTGTGTAGACACCAGTCCACTCCCGCAAAAACAATCTGTTGTCTGTTATGCCATAGATAGGTCATCTCTTCACAGTTTTCTTAGAGAAACAACAAGGAGCCTCTTGCTAAAAAAATATAATGATGGTGTTAATTATTCAAGCTTGACAGGCTGTGAAAGAGGGAGTCAAGGAAAAAAAAAAAAAAAAGCTGGACTAGCAATGTGTTTTTGTGAATAATACTACTATTTTCAAAGAGAGAGAGAGAGGTGAATTTAATATTTATGCCTATGATTGTATATTTTGTGTATTTGTATTTGCAAATTGTATTCTGAAGGAAGATCAAAGAATGGGGCCACAGTGTTATTTATAATAGAAACAAATAACAATCGCAATTGTAAGCAAAACAAGATATTCCAGACATGTCTTTGAAGGAAATCAAGATATATATACATATATATATATATATACATGAATGATAAGGAAACGCTGGTTTTTCTTTCTTCCTAAATAGAACAACAGTACAGTTGAAAACCCACTTCATTTTCATCTTTCTGTCACACTTTTGTTTTTATTCTCGGGCTTCTTTTTCTTATTTTTGGAAATTCAATGATTCCCATTTGATTATTCTTTCGCGTGTGTGTGTATATATATACATATATACATATGTATACATACAAATATATTATATATATATATATATATATATGTAATATATGTATGCTGCTGTATGCGGTGAACAACCATACCTAGCCCACTGTTATGATTGGAGATTTTATAAGAGTACAAATTCAGATATAAATTTTGTACACTGTCAATAAACACCATGTTGCGACGTTCTTAATGACCAAATTCAAAAAAAATTGAAATGTTTTTGAGAATAAATGCTCATCAATTTCGATTTTTTATTTTTTTTTAAAAAATAATTGATAAGATTAATTAATCATCAATTACACCCTAATTGATCGCCTCTCTTTGACTATTTGTTGCTAATTCTCTGACTCCTGCAGCTTTTTCTTATATATTTCTAGTTAAAATCTCTCAAAACCCACGACCGAATCATACATACCCATAAAATTTTTCTCTAATTTAACCCCAAACTTTGATTTTCGACTCCACCAACCAAAACCCAAATCTTATTTTCAACCATTTCTTTGAGTCGAAGAGCGAAGGCTTTTATTTTATCTTTTTGGCTTGAATGGGTGTAGGTTTTTTTTTATTCTCTTGGATCATATGAAAGCGTATGAGTTGGAGGCATCATAAGTTGTATTGTACGGATGTGATGAATGTTTTTTGGATGTTTTCAGCTCATGTGTGCTTGAGAAAAAAAATTGTACTGATAAAGAGGATTATACCTAACCTAGCGCAGATAATTAATGGTGGAAAATAAAGGTGGGGAAAAAAAAACTAAGGAGGAATTATGACTTGTGACGATCAAAGAGAAACTGAAAAAGTAGAAGGCTGAAAATATCAATATCAGAACTCTTCGCAGCCAAGATAGGGAAATTTGGGGAAAATCAAACCCTAGTTATTGGTTGTTTTCATACTGTTTTTTTTTTTTAAATCTTAATTTTACATATTAAAACTATTTTTTTACAAGTAATGAAGTCTTTTTCAGTGTGAGAAAATAGAAATATAAAAAATAATATATAATGTAATTTTTTGATTTTAGAAAAGAAATTATGGATATTTATTTTTTGAATTTTCACAATTTCAAATTTACTTAATGCACTATAAAATTTTTTAAAAAAATTAAAGACGAGTAATAATTATATTCAAAAAATAAAAAATTATCTCTAAAAATTTTACTGATAATTTTAAAATTATGTATTTAAAAAATTTTGAGATGACATCCGTTACCGATATTATTAAATTAAAAATGATATTCATACTTAATATCATTAAATTTAAAATAAAAAAATAATTTCTTTCACTGTCTTCTTATTTCATCCCTTAAAATATTTTATATTATAGTGACAATGATGGGACAACATATTATTTATTGACATATACAATTTATATTTTATTGTTTTATCAAATATAAATTAATCAATCATTTAAATAATATATATATATATATATATATAATACTGAAGTTAAGCATGGCCATAAAACACATAAAATTACTATTCCGCATGTCCTTGCAGGGCAGATCATTGTTCCATTTCCTCCCGTCGATTAAAGCTCTAAATAAGTAATTTATATTTAAATTATTTTAATTAATTAAACGTATTAAATTATTTTAATTAATTTAAAAATAAGAACCGAGAAAATAACACCAAAATTTCTGCAACTAAAACAAAATGTTTGAAAATCGAGTTAAGCCGATGTTTTGAATAAATTAAGATGATAGAATACATAAATAAAAGAAAACTAATAAAGCGCATAGAGATTTCAGATGGGAAAATTGATACTTCCCATACCTCACTTTCTTCCAAAAGCTAAAGGTCCAAAAAAAAAAAAACACCAAAAACTTACCTGTCCCCATGTAATTAATTAAATTAAAAAGAAAAAAGAAAGGTAAAGAGAAGAAAAATCCCAAACACTTAAGCTCATCACGAATACTGATCCGGAGAAATCACAGCCACACACATCCACATGCTTTCAGCTTATTATATTACATTACATGATACATATATATTGCGAGAGCATGCCTTTGCCTTACCCTGTCTTTAATTTGTTTTTTTCTCCACTAAAGTTCCATTGAAAACATGGCTTTTTCTCACTTTTACCTCGTATTATTTATATTCAAAAATAAATATTAAATATAAATATTATACACGAATATTTAAAAATATAATTAAAATTTGAATAACAAAATTTTTTTTGTCCATTGTTGGTAAAATCAAAATATTTTTACGCATACATGGCGATGAATATGTATGCTCCATTGCGCTTGCACACGTAAAAGCGTGTGATATAATTAGCAATTGCCACGTCACACTCATGTACACGTTTAAGGTTGAAAGTTGGGATTCCTTTTTATCTTTAAATTTCTTGTATTTTTTCTATATATACAGTACAAATTGTACGCCAGGTTCAAATATAATTAATAAGCACCTAATTTACATTTTTTTTTTTTTTTTTTTGTGAAAATGCAATTGTTGGCAGTAAAACTAGCTAGATGATGTGAATCTGGATAGGTGTGAAAAAGGCAGGAGCTGACAAATGCTTTTGTGTTTCTAACATATTTGAACTATTTGAAAGGGACCACTTACCTAACTTATTGCCAAATTTTCATTAAGCACACTTGCATATTATTGGTAGAAGTGGTAGCCGAATGAAGCAGCCCGGCAAGCGCTCTTCAGGGTCACAAATCAAAAGCAACTATTTTTTATGCTTGTTCAAGGTCTCATCACTTTTTGAGCTTTTTTCTTGAGATGATGATGCTTTCAGAATTTGGCTATCTTTTCACCTTTAAATGTACTTACACTAAATTCAAGTGGATGCCACCCTAAGGTGACACTGTTGAAGGCCCTGAACTACACCTTTTTTTAACTTAGATTTAGCGTTAAATCATCGATTATTGATTGACAAGTGCTGGAATTAACCATTAATTAATCTATCACATGGGAAAAGAATAAAAAGAAAACCAAGATTCAGATAACCGTGAAAAATACTCTATCTGGAGATCTCATATCAGGGGATTGTCAACTTAATTAATGAGTGGTGATCCAAGGAGAGTAATCAAATATATACGATCAATAAATTAATGCAGAAATTAAAAAACTGAAACCGTACAATAAGAGAATTAATCAAATTATTAAGAGAGTCAATCAAACATGGTGACAGCACTGCTGATGAGCCAGCCATCTCCACCTTATAATTCCTTTGGTGAAACAAATTAATTGATAAAGAATTCGAAGCTAGCTTTTGAGAGATTGCACTGCTCTCAAACAAAAGAAGCGTATGCATAAATCCCTCCTTTTTTCTTGGAGGATGGTGTCATTTCCTAAGAGAATTTTCTTTCTTTCTTTCTTTCTTTCTTTCTTGTCACGGAAAACGCTGTACTCTGGAATTAGTTTGGCTGATAATCTCTCTTTATTTCTTTTATTTTTTATTTTTTAGTTCTTCCAACGAACGGAGTAAAATGACTCAATACTGTTTGCTCCACTGCTTGATTGTTCAGTACTATAATGAACCCATTGAAGATTTGACTGTTGCCCTGCTCGTTGAAATATCATCGGCCATTTGTCATTTCTTTTCCCCGATACATATATCATTATTTTTTTAAAAAATAAAAATAAATGTATTAAAGAAGAATATTGCTAATTTTTTAATTTTTTATAAAAATATTTGAATTTAACTTTTTTAAACAAGAAAATAATATTTATTTACCCATATAATTAAATGATGAAGTGTCAAAAAAAAATTATCATCGGGCGTTTATGATTGCTAATTGCAATGTTGAACTAAAGTATGCAAAACTTTGATGCTTAAGATTGAGAAAAACTAAAAATTCTCTCTTCCCTTTTTATGATCATATTAAATCTTATAGATGATATGAGTTGCAATGAAATAGATTGGCATTTCTATCTTAGGAAGATTTCGATTCAAATTCACTGGTTAAATCAAAATCAAATTAACAGTGATTAATTTTTATGCTACTTTAGTATCGATGACCAAGCAAAAGATTCAACAATAGAAATTTCTAAGTAAATTGTTCTATTAAGTAAAAAACTTAAAACTAAAAAAAATACTAGGAAAAAAATTTTCAGAATTTTGAGATGGGTGTTCAGTGTTGTAAAGAAAATGGCCTAACCCCATGTTAGCATGGCTTTCATGAATTGAGGATTTTCAAACCGAATTCAACCATGGGACGATGCGTCTACGTATCTAGATTTCGACTCTCAATTTTTGTTTAAAGCTATAGGGGCATTGAGATTACCTGAATACAATCTCAATTTTAGTTTAAAGCTATGAGGGGCATTGAGATTACCCGAATACATATATTGGTTCGAAACAAGACCCGAGACACAACAGGTTTTCTCTTCTACTAGCGATCCACACTAAAGTTTAGATGTTGTGAGCTTTACTCCTTATGATCCTTCCACTTCTCAATAGGTGACATTGTCGACACAACAATTGCCTAAGAAAGTATAAATATTAAAGTCAATGTCTTGACCATGATGACGAAAATTAACAATATGATTCAGGCTTTATGCAACAAGCAACAGATATTCAAGCAATTTTTGTAGTTATAACAGTTGCAGCAATAGTCGCATCAGCAATTTTGATTTCCTAGTGCTGAAGGCAGTAGTGTAGGAGCCATTGGTGGCGAAGCTAATGGTCCTAGAAGCTGTGGTTCCTAATGATGTAAACATGATCATCTAGTTTTCTGTTAGGCTAAATGCTTAATTTAAGATCAAATTTATTATTGTTTGGGTATATCAAGATTAAACCTTTTATTTGAATTTATCAATGGTATAACTTTTTTGAATTATGACAATCAAGGTCTTTTGAGAACTAACGATGCATTTAAGATGCACATGTCGCGGGCTTGAAACTTTTGCTAAGCATCATGCAGTCTTAAACACAAATCTTACTCAATCGTATGCTTAAGTCAACTATCGAACATTTAAATGAAGAAAAGTTTAAGGAACACTTAAGCTAGCAAGTAAGAACACAAGAGAGAATTTGGGAAAATGCTTAGAGCTTGTATTACTCAAGCAATATTCCATGTACAAATGAGAGGCAAGGTAAAACTTTTTATAGGCAAGAACCCTTATATCCAATGGTTAGCATTTTTCCAAATGTACTGTCAAGATATATTATCTAGAATTATTTATCCTAGATGCTTCTGGAAAGAGCTAGCAAGTGTCACATTTAAGCCTCTCTAGGTTTTTCCAGACTTAGTTGAAGGTGGCAAAAGGCTTCTTGGTGCTTCTGGAGCTTGAACTATCTTAGGTTGATAGGCATACTCCTCGTATGCCCCACTCCTATATGGGCAAGCTCCTCATATGTTACTTGTCATATAAAAAGCATTTGAGCGACTATTGGTCTCTCTTCTTGTCCCCTTCTTTGTTGGACTTTCACCTTCTAGTTGGTGGCTTGCTTTGGCCATTTTTGGATCATTGATCCTTTTCTCCTCCACTTTTTCCTTTACCTCCTTTAGGCTTGGAGGAATTGGTCTTGTCCAATTTCTTAAACTCCATCAAAGACTCAGTAACGTTGTGGCATGGGTCAAGTCTTAGACACCCTGTCATTTTAGCTCCTACTTAGTATAGGGCTTAAGTTCAGCCATGAAAGAAAAGAAGGCCTCCCACTTACCAAGGTTCGATATTTGAAACATGAGCTCTGAAAACTTGTACACACTTATGTACCTTTCTGCACTGAGTAAGCCTCTATAGCTTTGCCCGAGCCTCGTCTTCAGTATACTCTGGGTAAAATTATTTCCTGAACTCCTTTTAGAACTCAGTCCACATTCCAATGGCAGCTCTTCCTTGTTTTGGATTGTTACACCTACGACACCACCATAATAAGGCAATGTCCAGAAGATACATGGAGGTAGTGTTTACTTCGGTAGCATAATCTTTGATGCCGATTACATGCAAATATTATTCCATGACCCATAGATAATTGTCCACGTCCTTGGCAACTTGTTTACTCTTGAATTATTTGGGCTTCAAGATCTTCACATGATGTTTTAGTGTCACGGCAAGCATGCCACCTCTAATGCTGCTTTGCAAGCTGAGAGCTCACCCTTGAACTCTTCTTACTCCTTTTCTAGGCCTCGAGGGCTTCATTTCTTTAGGTAAATAAGTCTATAGACTTTTTTAAGTCACTATGCACCTTTTCATGGAGCTTTTCCTTAAGCTTCTCTCGATTAAAGTTCAACTCTTTGATGCGTGACTTGGTGTCCTTGATCCTGTCCATTATACCAACTATAGTCAACTCTATCTTGGTTACGTGGGTCTCTATAAATGACAAGACATCCTTCGAGCTTCCCTTTGAGCTATCTTTCTTGCCTTTGCCAATAGCACGAGTCTCAATTCCCTCACATGCCTGATTCAACACATCAGACTATAACTCCATCACTTAGCACCTTACGATCAAGCCTTGGCTCTGATTCCAATTGTCACGAGCTTAGAACTTTAGTCAAGCATCGTGAGGCCTTAGACATAGATCTTACTCAATCATATGCCAAAGTCAGCCTTCGAGCTTTTATGGGAAGAGAAGCTTGATGTAACACTTGAGCTAGCAAACAAGAACACAAGAGAGAATTTGGGAGAATGCTTATAGCTTGTATTACTCTATAAATATTCTGTACATAAATAAGGGGCGGGGTGAGCCATTTTATAGGCAATACCCCTTGTATCCAATGGTTCGCATTTTGCTAAGTGTACAGTCAAGATACATTATCTAGAATTATCTATCCTAGATGCTTCTAAAGAGTGCTAGCAAGTGTGGCATCTAGGGCATTTTAGGTTCTTTCAGATTTGGTTAAAGGTGGCGAAAAACTTTTGGGTGCTTCTAGAGCATTAACTATCTCTAATGGCTTAAAAACTTCTGGACTATGCTTAGGCTTGGAAGGTAGTGATATGGATCCTTCTAGCATGCTAGGACTTGAACCAAAGCCTCATGTTGATGTGCATGCTCTTTACATGCTCAACTCCCATACAGGCATGCCGTGTCACACGCACCTAATTTATGCTACCATGTAACTATTTGGTATATGCAGTGTCAAAAAATTAAAAGGAAACTCAATAAATCGAAAATATCAATTTATTTGTCATAAAAAAATTAAAACCTAAATAAACCCCCTAATTTCCTCAACTCCATTATTGAACTTACCATGTTGGCACGCCTCTTCCCATTTTTCAATCATAAAGTCCTCTGGCCCATTTTTTTGTCTTTCATCCCTTAAAACAAAACACAAAAACCTAAATCCCTAATTTAAGAACCTCTTGTTTCCTTATCTCCGTCACCCAACTTGTAGGGGCATAGGTTTGTAAAGGTGAAGAAATATTGATACATTCATAAAACAAAAAAAGTTATGCTATAATGCCTCATATCTTTTTCTTTCTATTTATCTTTCCTCAACTTTTTTTTTTTGCCTTTCATCTACCTGAACAGAAACACAATACTGAAAACTTTATTCATATAGGGTTTTTGTCTTCACTTGCTAATAAAAAGAGGGAGACGATGGCAGTGACAAATTAAGATATGTGAAACTCGAACTTTGAAGAGTTAACTAAAGAACAATGGGTTGAAGATTATTGAGATATTAAGTTTGTGGGTCAATATGAAATTGGCATTTGAGATATTAGAATTGCAAAGAAAATTGAAACTAAAAATTAATGACTTTAATTTTTTTTATCATGAATAGTAATGATTCTAGATATTTACTTATTCTTTTAATTTTGATTTTTTATGTTATTATGTTATTTTTTTTTAATTGCCAAATGTGTAAAAAAGTTCTATGTTAAGCATCTTTTATGAACATTACTCGCTACACAGGTGTAAAGTCCTTAATTGCCACAATTCAAAAAAGTTACACTTTAATATACTCAAATAAAAGGTCTAGTCATAAATTGAGCATTTAGCCTTTCTATTATTATATAAAAAGTTTGGATATTTGAATATTGTTACATTTTTATATATTTTTATTTAGTTACAGTTTTTTATTTTTATTATTTTAATTATTTCATTAAATTTTTTGCTATATAACTAATTTTAATTTAATCAAAATTAAATTGAACCTAAATAATCCGAATTCGTTTAAGTCAATTGTCAAACCTGATTGACTTGAACAATCGAACTCGATTAGCCCAAGTGTTAAACTAAATTGACCTGAACTCAATCAATTTGAATGTTGAATCTGATTGTCCCAAGCCTAAAATGACTCGAACCTGAAATAATCTAAACCCAAAATGACTCAAACCCAAAATGACCTAAACTAGAAATAATTTCAAAACGAAATAATTCAAACCCAAAAGTTATTCAAAAATTTAAAAATTTAAATTGACTAAACCCAAATTAACCCGATCCAACTCGATCCCATAGCAACCTAACCTAGCCAATTCCCAAACTAGTTAAGTTTGATGGGGATAATTTTCGGAGTAGCAAAACATGTCAAGTTTAAGGGTTAGCATTTGATCAGTTCAGTTTCAAAATTTATAAAACTGATTAAACCAAATAAACTTTTAGAACTAACAGATCGACCGAAAATATACTTTCAAAGCCGAAATATCCAAACCAAACTTAAGTTGGTCAATTTGGTTTGTTTAATTGGTTTCAAGGTTTTAAAATATAAATTATTTATTTTATTATATAAAAATAATTGTCTATTGTATATATTATATTATATAAATGATATATTCTATTATATATTTTTAAATTATTATATAAATAATATTATAAATAATATTTTATTTATATTATATTAAATATAATTTAAAATAAAATAAAAACATTGGTTTATTTGATCTATTTGGTTATCAATTTTAAAAACCGACAACCAACAAACTAATCAAATAAACCGATTTTCTATATTGATTAGTTTTAAAAATCAAGTAAACTAAACTAAATTAACTGAAATTGATCAATTTGATCAATTAAATTAATTCAAACTAATTAATACTTAACTCTAGTCAAGTTCGATCTTTTCGATCTTGAAAAAGCAACGTTGATGAAAAAAAAACCAAAAAATATTTTTAAAAAAAATTGAATGACATATGTCAAGCAAATAGAATTTAAATTAAATCTCACTGCACTTTCAATTTAGGGGTTATTTCATATATCGTGTATGGATATCCTACGTAGTAACATAGATTATATATATTAACTATTTCTTGAACACGGTAGGGGAATTTAAAGTAACATAATTTATACTTTAAAGGCCTCTTGTCATCAAAAGAAAAGGGTTCTACGTCAATGCATTCAGAATTAGATTGAGTCCGTGAGGAAAATTACAACAAATAAAAATAGGATAAATGGTAGGAAATATCCCTGCTTAATTAGTTATGTATCATTTCTTTATTCTAACGCGTACCATCTCTATACTACTAATATGAATGCCACACCTTGAGATATTTTAAATTAAATAAGATCGACCTACCCCATGTAATGTAGTGCCTAGATTGATATAACTGTTCATAAAAAATGATTTAAGGTTTGGATTTTGTTATCACTATGATATTAATGATTTATATATAGATAGCATAAAGTTTAAATCTCACAAATAAAATTAATGGATTTATATATGTTTAATCATCTATTTATTAATTTAGTATTTTTATATTTCTATTTATTAATAATTTATCAAGTTTTTTAATTTTATTTATAAAATTTTAAAATTTTAAGTAAAAAAAATATATATTTTTTTAAAGAATCCAAACTTTCGTTTATGCTAGAACCGAATTAATTCCTAGCTAGACCCACAACATAAATAAAACTCACTAATGACATTATTAGTTACCATCCTACTGGTTGATTTGAATATGAACCAATGGAAGCTAAATGCAGTGCTGTCACGATCTATAGATTCATCAAGACATAAGAGTCGCATTCAGAAAACTTGTTGATGTCATATGAGCCTTTTGGAGTGTTCAGTGTCTAAAGGTTTCACATCCCAGGGGGTCCATAAATTAATATGTTTTTTTCCAAGCAAAAAAATTAACATTTGTCAAAAACCCAGCAGGGGAAAATGGTTTCCCATTTAAGAACTTTATGTTGATCATCTCCCAAGTGGAGAAAATGTAGTGTTCACTTTGTGATTTGACTTTGATTAGAAGTGGAGATAAGCTGATTAGTTGAGAATCGAGATTCTTGAAGGGGGCATTCACTTTGTAAAGTTATATATATAGGTTGCTGAATAAACAAGCAATTTATTCTTATGTTTGATTTGTAGATAATTAAGCATGCCATGCTTTTAAAGGTAAAATTTGCCATGTTGGTTAGAGTGAAAGGGACACCACTACTTGTGATTAGGATTTCCACCTACACCAATTTTAGTAAATAAATTAGGCCATTGAGATTTCCATAAACCACTTTATTATTAATTTCTTTTTCTTTTTGTGAATTTGTTATTTATTCTTATTTGGTCACAACATGAAAGCTTCTTAAAAGTTATCATTCATTTGTGCTAACCCTAAAATATCATCAAGGTCAATGCACTATTTGTTAGAATTGAAATGATAATAATAACAATAATAATTAATTTAATGAACTTATCAGACTTTAAGCACAAACTTTTGAAAGGATAAAGACATAAAGTTGGTAACTGTCTCTTGCTTTGAGCATAAGTGAACCCATTTAGAACTTTAATGGGACAAATATTGAGATCATTAATATGATTTCCAATAAAATTTGAGACACCATACTTAAGATCTTGGAATGGATTTGGCAATCCATATGTATATCATATTTGGAGTTCTTTTCATATTAACAATCCAAAATTAAATACAACATAGATTATTTGATTTGTTAAAATTTTAAATACAATCTAAAATATGTATTAGATATATTTATTGTATTAATCATGTTTAAACATTTTATGTCATATATATTATTTTTTTTCGTATTTATTAAACATAAATTTATTCATATTTTTGTATCATGATTAAAATTATCAACTTTGCCTTGAAACTTTTTATGCAGCTTGCAAGATCTGCCTATCTTGTATAGGAAACTATCAGGTCAAAAGTTTATATGTATGTTTTTGAGTTTAGATTAATTCTAGAATCTATGAATTAATTGAATCGTGTTAGCAATTCAATTCCTTGCAAATTGTTCTAAGTAACATATTTCAAATCAATTATAAAGAGATTTAATAATTATTCTAAATTAGATGAAAGGCCTTAAACGTGCACATTTGATGATTCTTTTGAATTAGTTTTTTGTTTTTGGTTTTCTTTTCTCTATATTATTTGAAAAGCTAAAAGTTTGTTGTTTTTATTTATATTACTGCTAAAAGTCATAGTGATTATAAATTATAACAAAGAAGCGCATCTCAATGAGCATTCATAGATTCAAGAAACAAAACACCGTACGTCAAGTTTAACACTAAGATTACAAATGCAAAAATAGAAATGAATCAAGGGTTAGAGGTGGCATTCATCAAATACGAGAATCGAATCTCAATAGTGGAACCCTTCTCTTTTCTCATACTATGATCTTTTTTTGTCGGGAAAAAAAAAAAAGAAATAGATACGTGATTTAGTATAAAATGGAGGTAACTACATATATATTTTAAAACATATACAATTTACATTTTTTTAAAAGAGAAAAAAATCCATCATTTGAACTAATTTTTTTAAAATATTATTTAATTTTTATTATTTAAGAAAATATATGAATCATCTTCCGTGTAAAAATTAGCTGCAAGTGAGATTTTCATCACAATTTATTTTGTTTAATTGTAACCAAATTAGTTACCAATCACTCAAAAAGGTGTTCAGTTGACTCATCCCATGTGTGTGTGTGTGTGTGTGTGTATATACACATATAAGAGCATCATCATAGCCATGTGAAGGGGAATCAAGACAAAACAGAACAACTATTAGTTTTGTTACTTGCTTGATATCATGAAGCCCCAATTAGGCAATCAAATTTCCAAGCAATTGAAAAGATACGAAGGAGGGCAAAAATTATGGTAGAGAAAGAAGATTCTAAAAAGGCATCAAATTCTTAAAAATAGCAAAAAAAAAAAAAAAGTGTTGCATCCACTACAGTGCAGTTCCCACATTCATTGCATTTGCATCTGATTCGGATTATGACTTATCAACTTAACTAATCAAAACAACAATTAAATTAATAATTAAACCCAAAAGATTTGAATTGTTTTATTTTATTTTAAGGGCCCAAAGCCGAAGGAATCTCTCTATTTTTGTGCCAAACCCTAAAAGCTTATCCATCTATCTTCTCTTGATCCAATACCATCCCTCATTTTATTAACAATATCTTCTCATCCCACGTTCTTCTCCTGCTTCTTTTATTATTACTTTTTTCTCTAATTTCTTTTCTTTTCTTTTTCTTTTAAAATAGATATTGATCCTTCAATTATTGTTCTCAAAGTTCATCCAAAGTTTTTTTAATCTTCATTTCCCGTTACATGCAAACTACAATGTGGATGCATTATGTAGGGAAGAAAAAGCAACATTTAATATATTGGTTTTCGAAAAATGTTCATATATATATATATATGCGTATGATTTTATTATTACAGGATAAAAGTATTATTTTTTTTTAATTCAGTTTTAGCGATTTAATAATTTTGAAATCACATGCAAAAGTTGAGAGCGACACGTCTAGTTGTGCCTATCTTCACACCGTCTTATTATATATTATAGGTTTTACTTAATTGGTATTTATAGTTATTGCTTAAAGAATATTTAATTATTAATTTCAAAAAAAATATTTACATTTAGTGCATTAATTTTATTGAATTCCAAAAGATAATTTGTTAATTATATATATTTTTTATAATTATTACTTTAATTATAGTGTCACTAAATACCTGATTAATATTTCTCGTAAATTTATTATTAGTTGTTTAATGCAGTAATTGTATTTGAAATAATTAGGATCACATGGAAGAGACATTGGTATCGACAACTATGTATTAAGAATATAAGGGATGGAACAGACAAGAATCTTAAATCCTGATTGCATTGCTCTTAGGGAATCTGTTTGTTTAATTACAAAATAAAATTACACAAAAAGAGACTCCATTTGTTGGATGAGTTACTTATCAGAACCAAATATATATATATATATATATATATATATATATAAATTGCCACAGTATGTGGAGGTAGCAAGATTTTGCTGTCTCTAATTAACATCTGATCTACTTGATTAAATTCATTAATGACTCAAACTACAAAAATATATAAATAAAAAAGAATCCGAATAATTCGAATTTAAACTTAAAATTAATTGACCTAACCTATAAATTTAAACTTCAATGTAACATAATGTGTATCTTCCTCGAAATTTTAATATTAATATTTCAAGTATAGATGATAGATTTTTCAAAAAGATCTTAAATTCTTAATGTATATACTGAGTTTTTTATGTTGAGAATTTATTGTTAAGTACACTTAATAATTAACTTTATGATTTTACAACATAATAAGGTTACTAAAAAGGTTAGGGAATTATTGAATAAAAAAATGAAAAAATTATGAAAAAATTGTAAAATAATTGTCACTGATGTATTTGATGGTTTATATCTACTTGACATTTTACGAAGTTTCATATGGTAAAAATATATCTTGTGGTTTTCGCAGTTAGTTTCAAAAATGTTTTAGCACACAAATAAATTCAGTAGAGGTTGACCACTTGACATAACCAAATTTGTATGCAAGACAATATGCCCTGGCAAGTCTAAACCTTAATTCTCATCAGGTCCAAGGCCCAACATACTAGGTAGATTTGCTGCACAAGAAAAGCCAATAATACAAAACCATAAATTAAAACAACTTTATTTATTTATTTTATCAGACTCTTTATATATATATATATTATCTTTTTTTATATCTGTCCTTCATACATATTTAGATATGGATATAATATTTTTTTTAAATATATAAAAAAGTTTAAAAAATTTTATAAATTCATGTTGAATACATATTCGATCTAATATTCACTCTAAATTCGAATAACACAGATTACGGGTGCAAAGACTAATTTCTTTTTACCCCCTAAATAATTCGTGAACATAAGGATTTTTTTTTGGTATGTAATTGCAAAATAAGTAAAATGCTGATGAACTTCTTCAGAGACAAAAGATTAGTGATGCATTTGGCATTCAAACTGTGATTTGATGTTCGATTTTGTAAAGTTCAAAAAACTTTATAATTTGTTTTGGAACGAACCAGCCAAGTTTACATTAATGTTGTCAATAATGAATTGAAACTTTACCCTTTTTTGTCCCTTGTGTGATATATTAGGGAATCCGAGATAATTTAGCAATCATCGACAATTTGGCAAACTCCCAAATGCAAACAAATATAACTACAAAATGTCAGCAATTTTATAATTTGAGAATAATATTCTAGACTTTTGATGATTAATAATCTGTCCACATATATAGCACAGAAGTCATTCCAAGTATTATTGCACTTCTTCATATTACTTTTCGCAACGAAAATAAGATCATCAGCAATAAATAATTAAATAAATAAATGTGAGGCTTCCTTTTGTCCTACATTAACTTCATGATTGATCTTTAGGGAAAGGTATTCAAGGCCAATTAAGAAGAAAATATAAGGAGAAATGGATCCCCTTATCTAAGACATTAAAAATATGGCTTGGAAGATGATAGCGCAATACTATTCCCAACATTTTTGATAAAGTAAAGGATGAAGACTATAAGGCCCAGGGGCCTTTAAAGCTTTTATGCCCAAGCAGCTTTGTTAGTCTCCACTCTAGTGGGTAGCTTCACAAGAAGCTCTCTAGAATCGTATTATCAATGCTAAGATAAATAGGATTCAATTACTAGTATCCTTGTTGGAAAAATTAAACGAGGAATACAACCTCCGAAAAGGCTTAACATAGCTTATTACTAAGGCTTAATTTGGACGATGATGAGATTAATTTTAATAAGATTAAAAATAATAATGATATTAAGATTAATTATTACAACAATACGATTAAAAATCGTATAAATGAGATATATGTTTAGATTTAAAGTAGTGATTTAATAGGTTATATTTATAAAACTATTTTATTTTGATTTTTCCCATCCTTTCTGGTCATTTATCTACCTTTTTTTACGAGTGAAACCTCATGAGGAATATGGAAAAGTATTGCATGAATTATTAGACTAATTGTTTATTTTAACATGAGGACATTCTCTTATTTCTCTCTTTATACTAATTGTTTTGTTTTTGTTCTCCCTATTTTTCAAGGTTAAGTCTGCGTTCAGCTTCATTAATCACATTTGCGATCACATCATTTCGTTTACAAGTTGGGGCAAAATTTCTAGCATAAGTTTTGATGATGATAACAGTTCGAACTAAAATCTGCAGATAAAACCAATCTAAACTGAATGCTAACTAGCTTAATTGTTTTTTGTATTCAATTCATCTACGTTGAAAAGGTTTCTGATGTGAAAACTGACAAAGATTCGAAGATTTTCAACGCAAAATATGAAAATTCAGTACTGCAAGTGGGTTTTTGCAATAGAAAAAGGAATCAATGTTGCGATATTTTGGCCAACATAGCCTCCTTTTGTGAGTTTTATTTTGTTTCTTTTCTTTTCCTTTATGTTTGTACAACCGAAATATATGATTTTTGACACGGACAAAGCCTTCAGTGTCAGACTTGAGAACAGAAGAAGAGCTCAGTAGCGTACCTTTTTTTTTTAATCAATTTTTTGTGTTTTTCTTTTAGCCTTTTGATCACCATTGAAAAATGGTAGCCCTTGATTTTGACCTATAGAAGTTCATTAATGGCTCAGCCAAAAAAAAAAAAAAAGCTGGTAGCATCCATGGATGATGAGAAGAAACTTTGGAAACCAATCATTAGCTACCCAAAACCATTGTTACAGATAAGTTCTTGCCGCTTAATTGCCAAAACTAAGCATTTGCAATTCCGATGTTGTGAACTTTTCTGATTTGATATATAGTTTACTCTAAGATTACAAGTTGTTGACGTATATAGTAACTAAAAGCCAGCTATTTGATCATAAGTTCTAGACAGAAAAGATTGGTACTTCCTATGGTGCCCAATCTAAACACAGCGGAATTTTTCATGCTTATCATTTTCAAAGCTATTTTCATGGAATACACAATACCGTTGAGTGCTCATTGCAAGGTGAATAAACTTATGTTAATCAGATTCGGAAGCCAGCATTGGATACAGGTAGGTTTCTGGCACATATATGTTCAAATGTTTCTAAGTTTTTCATATAAGTGAATGATCGTACTCTCGTACTCCTATCTGAATATGTGATGAACACGAGTATTGAACATTGATATTTCATGAAAAATGAAGAGTCAAAATAATATGGGGTAAAACCCTAGTCATAAATCAAATGAAAATTTTCGAAATTCTATCCCATTGATGTCCTAGAAACCTTGAATCATGAAGTAAGTAAATAACCATGGGAGAAGTAGATTTGAAACTAGAAACTGTCTAGCATGGAATATTACATGGCTGCTTAACGGATGCCCAACGCATAACCCTTTCCTCCGGCCTTGATCTACAAAATAAGAAAGGAAAAATTAAACAGGACATGAAAATTATACCACAGACATGTTGCATTTTACCTATCTAGAAAGTTTGAACTAATCGGATCTCCTTTGTCTTCATAACATGCACATGTCATTTAACTGCAACCTTTGAATTCAACCATTTTTTCGGTTTCTAAACTGTGTAATGCTGCTGGATTGTATCAATGTCCAGCCCCTTCAGCTTGATCACAAACTCGACATGCCCTTTGAGGGTGTGAAGCTCTCGAAGCCTATAAGCAGACAAGGGGAAAAAAAATCAATAATTGCGCCAAAAGATCTAAATTATAAACATGAACAGTTTTAGCTATTTCTCGTTGTCTAAAAGAAATCTTTCATGCGGTAGTTAGTAAATTCTTAGGAAGAGTAACTGAATGTGTACCTTGCAATCTCTGCTCGTCTCTTGGCCTGCTCGGCAATCTCAGACAATTCTTTATAGCTGCTCTTTTCATTGGAAAGATTACTAGTTTCCGGTGGTTGAAGCCCATTTAGTGTCCTTTGAGCAAGAGCCCATTGAGCTTCTCTCTCTTCCTTTCCATAATCTTTCTTGGTGGTGAAGGCAGTTTGATACCGACGTCGATTTAGTAAAAGCGAAGAAGTGATTGCAAAGTTTTTATCTTTCGAAGTAAATCCAATGTAAGATTGCAATACCTTATTTTCTAGTACGTTGAGCCAAGCTTTTCCACTTAAGCTGTAACGAATGGCAAACTTCATTAGATCCAATGGGCTGTAGAAAACAATACTGTAAAGCCATATGACACCGGCCCATCTCCAACCAATTCCATTAATCTTTGCAAATCCACAGTTAGCATATACAGCTATCAGAGTGGCAACCTAACAATCAGCAGGATTGATTACTAGGTGCATATTTTCGTTGCATCCAAAATTGGATATGAGGAGGAAAAGTAAAGTCTTACTAGCTGCGCAATGACGAAGGCAGTGACCAATAGCAGTCCGGGACGCTGGACATAGGACCAGCTACGTTATCTGGTCACAAATATCAGAGCCTGGCTTACAATGCTCACTGGTAAATATAAAGCAGCCACCATTTCATACTTACTGTCCTTTAGAGACCTAACACCAAATTTGTCCTTCATTCATGAATACAAAATGTTAGTGACTAAAAGAAAAAACTGAACTTTGAATCCTTTAGTAAATATAATATGCAAACTCTCAGCAGCACCTACCGAAAGAAAGTTAGTGTCATGCATAGCCTAGAAGAATATAACAGTCATCAAAGCCAAGTAGCCTCCGAGCACAATTCCGGTAGCAAAAATTTCTTTAAGTTTCCAGCTATCAGGCAAGGGAGATGGCTTTACTCTGTCCTTTGAAATGGTCATAATAGTTCCTATGTAACATTCAAATCGATTGATTTTAATACTTTGTTTCAAGCAAAGTTAAGCATAGAAAACACAAGAACAAGATAAATTATGTAATAATCCACTTTATAAAATCTCACCATCATTTAGGATAGCAATGATCAAGACCATGAATGGAGAAAAGTTGAACTTCCAGATGAGAGCAATAAACAAAAACCCAAACTACAAAAATCAGAAAAAAAAAATGTCACATTATATGAATCAATAACTGCAGGTTAAAGCTATCAATAATTAATTAATATAAATTCATTTCTTATGTACTTACCACAATACGGATTGTGATGGAGACTGCGTAGATCTGTGAAAGTAAATAAAGCAAAGTGATGCACTGCAAAATAGACAACATAAATCTTTAGAATATATTTAGAGAAGTGAGCAACTTACAGTGTAGTTCTTCATTCTCTGGAAAATAGCTCTACTAGCTAAGACTGCGCTGATAATAACACTCAGTCCAGGTTCTGTAAGAACAATGTCCGAAGCACTTCGTGCGGCGTCCGTAGCATCAGCCACAGCAATACCAATATCTGCCTTCTTTAAAGCAGGAGCATCAGTAACACCATCTCCAGTCATTCCACAAATGTGCTTCCTCTCCTGTAACTTCTTCACAATTTCGTATTTGTGCTCTAGAAAGCGAGTGTCATGAAATAGGTGTTATGTTACTCCAGGCCAAGAGAGAGAGAGAGAGAGAGAGAGAAGAATTCTTTTCTTGTGAACAGCCAAGCCAGGATGCCAAAACCAGTTACCTGGAAACACACCGGCAAACCCATCTGCCTTCTCAATCAACTCTTCCACAGGAAGGGTAGCTATGCTTGTATCCTTGTCTTGACCTAACAAAGAAGCTGACGGATACATGTTTGTTCCCATTCCAAGTCTGCGGCCAGTCTCCTTTGCAATGGCAAGTTGATCACCTGGACATAATACAAAAGTATAGGTAAGCAATTTCTTCAGAGAATGAAGTAACACTGAAGGAAGTGTGCATAGATGAAGTCATAAAAGGATTCGATTACCTGTAATCATCTTGACATTCACACCAAGGTTAAGAGCTCTGCGAATGGTTTCTGCACTGTCATGCCTTGGAGGATCAAATAGAGGCAACAAGCCAACAAATTGCCATGGAGCACGAGCACTTTCTTTTGTTTTTTCAGGTACTTGCTGGAAGTATAGCAAATAAGCAAGGGTAAGGGAGCTTTTCAATAAAAAAAAAAATAATAACAGAATAGTGATCAGAACATCATGATTTCTAGAAAAACGTGTCTGGCAACAGATAATGACCGAAGCCCACGATCAGTAAACTTGTGAATGATTGAATGAGCATTCTTCTTAAGATCTTCTTTTGCATTGCAACGGGCCAAGATCTGCCACCAGATAAGAAATAATTCACAGAACGCCCCGTAAATGTTCATATATTACTAGCAGCAATTCATAATAAGAAGGTTACCTGTTCAGGAGCACCTTTGCTTACTCGGTGCCAGTTGCCATTGGAATCAATGTAAGTCAAAGCAGTTCTCTTGTCCACAGGATTGAAAGGGAAGAAGTGAACCTCTCTAATATCTGTTGAAATATTTCCAAAATAATGTCAAAGGTCATATCTTCAAAAGTTGTTTCTCTTAATAGTGGTGCCTCTTAGTTATTTATCAAGTGGTATAACTATCCAAATAGACATATATTTAGAAAAGTTATATCTACATGAAGAGATATTTATTTACTTATAAATAGAACCCTTCTCATTTGGAAGACATAGATAGAAAACTATAAATAGAATTTTGGTAGTTTTATTACATACTGCTTAGTGCATAGTAGATTGATGTCGTTAATGCAAAACGCCGTCAATCATAGGGCTTCATTGTATCTTCAAGGTTTATACGTCAGTAACCTTTTTGCATACCTAATTAATGGTGGGGGCGAATAAAACTTTAAAGAGAATGGCATTGCTATACACCTTGAAGCCTTCGTCAATTTTTTATGTTTTTAATTCCCCACTTACTAAGAATTTTAAGGTTTTATTTGTGTAATTTTACAAGAAATTTGATTGAAGGTGAAGGAAGATATAATGAAAGGTGCAAGACCCAGCGTTTAATAAACCATTGTCTAACATGAGCATGATAAGGTACAAATGTTTGGGGTGACATGGCAAGAGTAAAGAAATCGACATGGCCAAGGTCATATTTTAAAGCCAAAGGGAATCCCCCACCAACATGCCCATATGGCCATATTTTCGCATTTTGACTATGACTCAACGACATTGCTTTAACAATCTTATGTTAGACTTGAGCCTTAGATTTTTTATTAGCATAAAATGCTGCCCAACCAATGAATTCGAGGGAATTTGGCTTCGATGTGTCAGTGCAAACGATATGTGTAAAAGACATATTATGAAGCGTTAGGTACGTATTTTTTCTTTTATATATTTAATTAAATTTGTAATGCAAATAAATTGAAGTGATAAAAGAGACAATCAATGGCGGCTTAAGTTTTCATAATGCTCCACATCCAGGTATATTTTGTGAACTTTTATTTAAATTAATTATTTACGTGAAAAATCCTTGATTTTTGGATAATTATTAAGTTGTATTAAAGTCTCTATAGCTTACAATAAGAAGTTTGTAAAGGTATTTGAAAAAGTTACTAATAAACTTTACTTACAACTTATTATATTGGTCTTGTGATTCATGTTTACTGTATATTGTTGGTGACTTATGATATAGATCTTTGATGAATAATTATGACTATGCAAAATATATATGTTTATTGGCAATTATATATATAATAAAAGTTTATTATATAGATGGACATATAAGGTGGATCATTTTGGTTGACTTAAAATAACCATAAACCTAAATAGATTTTATTTTTGATTACATATTTTAGTAATCCACATTAAGAGGGTTAAATAAAATTATGAGTATTTAATCTATTTTATTGTCACATGAATTTATGTTGGTTTTATGAAATCAAAGGTTGGACTATTTTACAAAATTTATTATCAATATAAAAGTGGTTTTGACTAGAAATAATATAAGTAAAAAATTATTTGTATGATACTTTTTTCTAGTCAAAGTAGAATAATAGGAAAGCAAAAGATTTTATAATATAGTCACTATTCTAATATGAAAATAAACCTTCTATTAAGAATATGTAACATAGTAGTCATTAATTTAGCCATAAGAATTTGGAGAACTAAATGTGACTATATAGTTTTATTTGATCTTATTTAGTATTTAGTATATGCTATAGTGCATATAAATATGATCAAAGTGGATATGGTTTGAACAAGGCTATAAATATGATAAAATGCATCTATATCCACTATATATAGCATTGATAAGTGATCTTCAAAGGAGTTATTATGGAATCATAATATAAGATTTATAACATATGGATGAGTATGATATATAAAACTAATGAAAATGTGGCTTTTGTCATCCATTTATTAATGCTTTCCATTAATCAATGGATGACAAATGTGACTATATAATTTTATTTGATCTTATTTGGTATCTAGTGTATGCTATGGTGCATATGAATATGACTAAAGTGGATATAGTTTGAATAAGGCTATAAATATGATAAAATGCATTTATATCCACCATATATAGCATTGGTAAATGATCTCAAAAGGAGTCATTATGAAATCATAATATAAGATTTTTAAAATATGGATAAGCATGGTATATAAAACTAATGGAAATGTGGCTTTTGTCATCTATTGATTAATGCTTTCCATATTGATAGTTATCATAAGTGGCCATGCTTAAGAGACATATGAAAATATTCATCAAAAGTTGAGCTATTCGGAAAATCATGACTCAAAAATGAAAATATTAAAATGGCAAGAAGAAATTTATTATCCCATTTGGGTGGAGGACAAGGCTTTGGTTATTAACAATAAGATAACTAATAATGTCCTTGATGAAGGATGCATTTATGTAATAGTCATTTGATAAGCCTGGTAATAGTTTGGTAATATTGACTATTGTTCTAAAACAAGATATGAAACACCCTTATACGTATATGGTTTGTTGATAAAAAGTCATGTATTTTGAGTATATATACATAATAAGTTTAAAATCATGCATTGACTATAACAACAAGCTATGAAAAAAAAGCAACAATATTGTCTTATTTCATCAAGGGATTTGAGGCCTCATTATAAGAAATTACTTTGGTTAAAAAAGACAATGTGATGTATGGTTTACACTTTTGGTGATAATGAAATCAAGAAATAAATAAAATAGACAAATGTGTAATCATCATTAAAAATAGATAAAGTGATCACTACGAATGCTATAAAGCAAAGAATTGATATTGTATGAAGGATATCCTTGATAAGTGGAATATTATTAAGAGCATTCCTTAGCCAAAGAATGTATATTCATACATGGTGAGGGTATTGGTCTGTGAACCTTCAAGATACAAATATTTATAAAAGTTCACCATGTGGTATAGAAATTAACATAGCTATGTTGGTAATTTAGGGATGAGGACAAGCTCATAATATTAAATCACCCATTATGGAAACTCAACTCAATGCTTAGTATAACGTCAAGTCCTGAGTTCAATGAGACAAAGTACATCATCTGTATGTGGCTGTTAGCACTATAATATTATATAATATATCATCCTAGGTAAAGTGCTAGGTACCCGTAATGACAAGGAAAGGATGAGTAAATACTCTTAATACTCTTAACATAAATATGTTACAGTGTTATAGTTATAGGAACACTCTCGATAGGATCTACCTATGTGAGTGTGAAGTGTGGCCACTTCTAGGAGCTCAAGGGCTTGGCTCTAACAACACTCATGAAAAGAGGACACAGACACATGGCCATAATAGTGTCCCAAGATATTATGCATTGATTGGTGTTGAAATCTTTGTGTGAGATGTGTTCGGTTAACCAAATAGAATAGCTAGTTCAAAGCATAGTCTACCATGCAATTTCGGTTAACTTTAACATGTTTTCACTAAGTAAAGGTTTAATCGTAAGACACCTTCATTTATGCAATAGATTTTGAAAATTATAAAATTTGATTTATTTTGAAAATGGTGGGGGATTGTCGAAACATTTTCAAAATAATGTCAAAGATTATGTCTTCAAAAGTTGTTTCTCTTAATTATAAATAGTGGTGCATTTGGTTATTTATCAAGTGGTGTAACTATCCAAATGGATATGAATTTAGAAAAGTTATATCTACATGAAGAGACATTTATTTGCCTATAAATAGAACCCTTTTCATTTGGAAGACATAGATAGAAAACTACAAATAGAATTTTGGTAGTTTTGTCAGATACTGCTTACTGCATAGTAAATTGATATCGTCAATGTAAAATGCTGTCAATCATAGGGCTTCATTGTATCCTCGAGGTTTATACATCAGTAACCCTTTTGCATACCTAATTAATGGTGGGGGCAAATAAAACTTTAAAGAGAATGGCATTGCTACACGCTTTGAAGCCTTCGTCAATTTTTCATGTTTTTGATTTCTCACGTACTAACAATATCAACCCTTGCCTGTATGAATAGCATATTGAACAAAAATACTCATCTAAGACCCATTTCCCAAATCATTCTAGCCTTTTAACAGAATGAAAAACAAGAATCAGAAGGGAAAAGGAATGTGTATACCTCCTGAGGGTTAGCAAGCATTCCAACAATGGCAGCATCAATGGCATCTTGATTTTCAGTCCTAGAGGCTTTATCCGCATCAATGGCAGCAAGCAGGACAACATGCTCCTTATCCGCATCCTTTATAAACGCCTCAATCAAGTTTTTATCAACACTCAGCTTGTTGAGTGTCAATGTTCCCGTCTTATCACTGCATAGGACATCTATACCGGCCATTTCTTCAATGGCAGTCATACGCTTGGTGATGGCAACCTGCTGAGACAGCCTGTGAGAACCAATGGCCATGGTCACAGACAAAACAGTGGGCATAGCAATAGGAATACCACCAATCAGGAGAACCAAGAGATTGTCGATTCCATCCTGTAGTTGCAGTGCTGAGTGAGGTACATGACTATGATCTCAACCAACATACCGATGGCTATGGAACAAATACAGTGTAATAATTTAAATAAAACGTACCTCTAGCCATTGTTGATCAAGAACCCAGACTCGCTCCAAATACACAAAGACGA
>JBBYHK010000022.1:6931439-6943351 GCA_038382065.1 Adansonia grandidieri
TAGGAAACTTGTTTCTAATTTTCAAAGTGTTATTAATTGATACATATTTAATTTAAATAAAATATAAAATATTTTTTTATTATTTTTTAAATAGTTATTTGAGATTTAATATAAATATTTTTCTTTTTTATTATTTTTATACAATAATTGAGGATTTAATGTAAAATATTTTTTTATTTTTTATTTTTTAAATAGTATTTTAAAATTTAATAAAATATTTTTTTATATTATATTATATTATATATAATTTGAGATTTACTATAAAATATATTATGTAATATAATATATATAATATTATATATATCATATTATATATGTGTTATATGATGTATATTATATGTAATTTATATGTACTATAGAGGGGGTTGGCTCCTTTACCAAAAGAACAAACTCTGGCATATTATATATAATATATATTATTTTTAATTTTTTAAAAAATAATTAAAATTTAATATAAATTTTTTTTAATTTTTATTATTTTTAACTAGTTTTTTAAAATTTAATATAAAATATATTTTTATTTTTTATACATATTAATATAAAAATATTTTTTATTTTATTATTTTTAAAATAATAATTCATAATTTAATATAATTTTAGATTATTTTATTATTTAAAATTTAATATAATATTTTGTTTATTTTATAAATTTAAAACCTAAAGTAATTTTTTATTATTTTTAATAATATTTTTAATATATATAATTTATATATAATATATATTATATAAAAATATATATTAGGTCGGGAGGTCGGTTTCCTTTGTATGAAACCAACTCCTACTATTTGATACAATAGCGTAGCCCAAATAAAAAAAGTATAAACTAAGGAATAAAAATATAATTATAATTTTTTTATTAATAATTTTAATAATTATTTTTTTAAATTAATTTTTTCAATTTCACGTTATTTTAATAATTTATGGTCTGTCTCTGTCTCTCTGTCTCTGTCTCTCTCTCTCTCTCTCTCTCTCTCTCTTTTTTGTTTTGAAATTTTCCTTAAATTTTCCAACGAGTTATTCACCAAGCCCAGTAATTGAAGACAAAGATCTGAAAATGCATCTAAACTTAGAATGTGGTCTCCCCACTTGGGTTGCTAAGCTTGACACTGTTCTACTTCTCTGCTTCATTCTTCGCTGTCTTTTTTTCATATCTCAGTCCCTCACTCTCACCTTTTTCATCTTCCTTTCCTTTCCATTGCTTCCTTTCAATTTGTTTTTTGTTTGGTCCGGAAAATGCCAATCAATAAAGACCCTTCGACACCCCCGTCCATGATCGGCAAGATCGGCCCCTACACTGTCTTCGTTACCCCGCCTTCTACTCCTACCCCCACTGAGCCAACTGTCTTTGAATCTCCCAAGAAGGTGGTGGCGCCTCCTGCTGCTCCTTCTACGGTCCAGCCGCTGCACCAACAGTTTGATAATTCTTTTGTTGCTTTCGATTCTGATGGCTCCCTTCTGGGTTTCTTCAAAAATGCTGCCTTTAAAGTCCGAAATGGTATCTTCTTTTTCTCACCACTTTATCTTCTTTTTGGAAAAAAAGAAAATTGGGGTTAATTTTAATGCCTTCCTTTTTAAAGTTTAAAATGGAAATGATATGGGTTTATCTCGAAGCTCTACATTAGCATGGCAGATTAGCTACAGTTCAATTCTTTTCATACTTCTTCATTTTGTTGACAATGTGCAGAAAAAGCATTAGTGTTAGTGTCTTGTTTAATGTTTTGCAGCTCATTCAAGCTTGGATGACCATTTAGCTCGCTGGTTTGGCTTAAATCAATCCAAGTATCAGTGGGCATTGGACGATTATTACGACAGCAAGGGATTAGTAAGTGTAAATAATTCGTTTATTGGTATATTTTTTTAGGGGAAATTAAGTTTTCATACACATTCCATTACTTTTAGCTCCTTTATTTTGGTATTATTGCTAGGTTTAGTGAAAACAAAGTATTGCTAGGGCACTTGTGAAGTAGATTATAAGCAATTTCGTTTTTTTTTCTTGTTATAAAACAGTGATTTATTCTTATTATATCATTCAGGTTATGTGACCCAAAAGTGTTGGACTTTGTTATGCTTCAATTTTTTTTTTTTTTTTTTGTTTTTTGGTGTCTCTAGATATAGTTTAAAGTTGGTTGCTTGATCTTAGTTAAGGAAGCTTGATATCATGCTTTCATTCCTTTCTTAGATTATATCAACATGTTATTTGTAAAACTAAGATTGCATATGGTTTTTGGTATTTCCAAAATGACAACTTCAGATCTTTTTGAGGAACTAGTTCTAGATCGAGTAGAAAGGAGGTAATGGGGTTCATGTTTCCGGATGGAGAGAGGAGCTTACTGGTCTCTAATGCAGATCTTATATGTCTAAAGCCTTTCAAGATTAGTATTTAACTAGATTTTGGGACATAGATCAAGTTAATGTTGTTGTTGAAGCTAAAGAATAACATTTAAAACTTGATTTCTCAGCTTACAGATGTAGTCTTTAGTGATTACTATCCAAAGACTCCAGAATATTGGTAAAAAGAAATTTTTTCTTAAAATCGAAGTGATGCTTTGAGGATGCATGATACTAAAATCTAGTCAGTTTATTAGTAAAAGTATAATAACATTTGTCTAGACTCCCTCGTATATTTGTTTAACTTGTGAAGGAGACTTTCATACTGCAATAGGTATGGTAAAGGAGTTGGAATTGCTTTATGAAGGGTAGACATTGGTGCATGATCATTTGTTCAAATTAGGGGGCTTAGTTTTCAACTTGAATTGGAGTGCTTTAGCTGCTTATCCTTAAATCAAACATTAAGGATTCTTGCTGCTTGAAACCACAAGACATTGGACAAAAAAAAAAAGAACCCATTTTCTTTTTCCCCTTCTTTGAGTTGAATGTGAGGAGTTTTTGCTTCTTTTGCATGTAGGATTTTGATGCTGTCTTTGTTTCTATCTTCAGTTCATTTTTATTTGAAACCCAAGGCAAAATTAGTAATCTCTCATTCCATTCCTCCCTTGGAAGGTTATCTTGACCTAACCCCCAAAATCTACAATCTTTTGCTGAAGTTCTTTGCTACTTTATTATCATGCCATATGCACTGTTTGTTCTGAAGGTGATGGAATTTTAGCTAATTACTTGTTGCTTGCTAATATATTGATGATTTTAGCATAGCAGCAAGATACTTCTGGTTGATAGCATGTTCTGAGGATGAACTTTTGGCTATTAAGATTACCTTACTCCTATGTGGCCCCAGCTGTTGATGTTAAAACTTATTTGTATGTAGCTGGTTTTAAGTTTTCTAAATTTAAAGAACTGATAACAAAGTAGTTAAATATCCTCCCTCCCTCCCCCGCATCTTTTTTCTACTGTCAAGATAGTTTTAACATCATATGTCTGCAAAAATTACTACATGGGTAAGGACAAATTGTAATGCTATTATGGTTTCTTATGGTGACCTTGAACAATATTGTGTTTCCTTTTTGGGCCTTGGAGCTTCATTAACTAACCCTAAAAGAATAGACCATACTTTCATAAAACTTTGAATCTTAGAAAAGTAAACAACTAATAATGGTCTGTTTGGGTTTTTATTTTTTATTTTTGTGTGTGTGCTTTATGTTTATGTTTTCACTTCTTTTTTTTTTTGGAGAACTGCAACAATATTATGTTTTGTGAGCATATTTTTGTTTTCAGAAGTCAGAAACAAAAACAGAATTTTGGAAATTGTTGGAAGCAGCAATTCGCGTTTCCAACAATTTCTGAAGTGTTATCGGCATTCTTACTGCATTGGTGAATGGTACCCAGGTGGCTAAAGTGCCAAGTTTTACTTTTTAAAATTTCATTACTGAAGAGAAGCTGAATGGAGAGAGGAGAACTGAACACATCCTTGGATATTGTGCATTGCTTTTAGTTACACTAGAGATGCACACTTTGGAAAGAAACATTGATGTTGCGATGCAAAAGAAAAATATCGAATATAACTGTTTTCACTAAGTTTACTTGTCATTTTCATAACAACTACTTGAAACTTATGATATTGGCTTAAATTAAACAGTTTAAATCATTTTTATTGCAGGAAATGGAAGGTGTAAAAGTGGAAGAAATATTAAGCGAAATACAGAGTTTGTAGCATGCTTCTTGGGCTGGTAATTATTTCAAGTCCTCTTTCTTTTTCCAATGGCTTCCTTTTTCAAATTTGTTTACATAACATGTTAGTGAAGGATGTTTTAGTCACGGTGGATGTTGATGTTCTTCAGAACTTGCATCAACCGAGGAATGGCCAAAAGATATTTGGTTCTTGAAGGGAACTTTGTTGACAGCTGGGGTCCAAGATCAGATCAGAATATATATGCTTCTCTACCTAATATTGCAGCAGCTAACTGAGCTAGTTGTGTAATCTACTTTCACAATCAGTAGTGTATAGCATTGAGATTAGTTTAAACTGTCTAGGAGAGACAAATAATACATTCATGTATATTTTTTTCAATTTTATTGAAAGCATTATTTTGTAGCGCTAATTCCTCGTTTATGCATTTTTCCTCCATGTATGTATGTGCATGTGGGCAAATGAGACATTTACATTATCGGATTCGAATCATGTCTGTTACCTTTTCATCTATCCATTTTTAAATATATCTATCATTTATCATTTACATACGTAAAATTTATAAGTGAATTATGAAAATCATACTTGTAATAGTGATTAAAAGTTACGTCGGACAAAAATGAATTAAAAACTAATAGAAGAAATCCGAATCTAATCTTGTTGACCAAACTGTTAACTATTGGCACATGGCCAGCAATCTTCATGGGTCATGCTGGCTTGACGTGACAAACATCTTTGTAAAGGTTTTACATACGCTAAAAATCAATATGTTAAACTGATTAGTATAAATACAATGGAGTAGAATGGACATATAATTTAAGTGATTCATCAAATGCTTAGGGAAAAAGAATTTACTATTAAGAATAATATTGAAATTTACAATCATTGAAAATCATCTTTAAAGTTCAAAAAGGAACAATAAAAAGCTCACACTGAAAGATTAAAACAGAATATTATAATATGAAAATTGAAACATTAAAAAAAAAAAAAAAAAAAAGAGAAGTGGGCAACCAAATAACATGATTATAAATGTGTCTATTAATGATTTAAATATTTCATAAATGGGTTTATATGATATATTTCGTTTTATAAATTGCCAATATGAAGTATACCATCAAGAGTATTGTTGCAGGAGTTAGATCAAATGAAACAAATTCAAGCGTCGGCCGGCGAGCTAAGCTTGTTTGTAGAATTCTTGGACTGATACTTGGCAAAACACCTTTTTTTTACTTATTTGTTGTGTCGTGTTGCCTATTTGCCACGTGTTGGCATAATTCTTGATTACCAGTCCAATGAACTTAAAGGCTCATTTTAAGTGGGATTGAATATAGGGAAATTAAAAATAATGAACCTAGTTAGATTAAAATTAGTGATGGTATATATGTATAGATTTAAATGTAGTAGTAAAATAAAATAAAAATAAAATTTGATCGTTAAAAATATTAGATTGAAATGTAAATATATAAATATTTATGAAATTAATAAATAATCAAAATTTATTAAAATTATATATATGTAAAATAATTATTTTATCAATAAATAATTGAAAATCAATAAAAATTTATCCAATAATATTTTTGTATTTATTTTCATATTCTTTACTAATTATTTATTTTTAATTAATTCTATAATAATAAATTTTATACATTTATCATATTATTTTATAAAATAAAATAGTAATACATACTTATTCATTTAATTATTATATAATAATTAATTTTATTATATATGTTTATTATTTAATTCATAAACAAAAGGTTCAATTAGTCAAATGGCCCTCCAAACGGAGGGCCTTTACCCATCGGAGCATTATGCTCCAAGGGGAATTGAAGTGGGCGTGCCGCACCATTGTGTTTCAAACAGAAAAATAAACCCTAACCAAATCATCTCACCATGGGCCAGTTAGATCCAAACGGCACCTAAATTGGTTAGATTTGTGAGATCTAACCCGAATTTAAAATTTATAATCAATTCATCTAAACTTGATAAATATAAATTTTAAAGTAGCTTGAATATAAAATGTTCATACTCAAATTAATTATAATTTAAAATAATCATAACTTAAATTATATAAAATAATACTTTTAAAAATTAATTTAATAAAAATAATAATTAAAATGTAAATTATTGTTTTATTTAAATTTTATAACTCGTAATTAACATTTAAAATATTATAGAGTATGCAATTATCATTTGATATATATAAATTGATTCTATATATATTATCTTCTCTATATACATGTTCAAATACAGTACGAGATTTATGATTATACTAATTACTGTGATTAGTTGAAATTTCTTAAATTGTTATTGTTCTTCATTTTTTTTTCTGTTTTTTTTTTGGGGGGGGGGGTGGGATTGTTTGGTGATGAAAGGCAAATATTGATAAAACATTGTTTTTCGACCATTTCATCACTTGGATCGATGCATGGATCCAAGAACAAAATCCTTATATAAATTTGGAGGGATATTACACAAAGGCGGATGAGTCTTGCTCAATTGATTTTTCTAAAGATCAGTATCAATAATTCTTAAACAAATAAAGAATATTGCATTAACATGTTAATTTTTCACTAATAAATTGGAGAACTTGTAATCGAAAAAATAGAAATAAACTTTAGTTATATTTTAAAAACATTTTTTAAATACATAATAATCTTTTAAATAAATTAATAAATTATCATGTTAATTATGATAATCATATAATGAGATTTAAAATAATTAATTCATTTTAATTTTCATGGATGTAATTATATTAATCTTAACATCTTTATGATATACTTCTAATTTAAATTAAAAGTATTATTTTTATTTTAAAATATATACATTCTATTCTCATGTGATTCCAAATAAAATACATAAAATAGGTTGCTAATAATCATTTTTATCATAATGATTTGTAATATATGTTACAATAAAATCTATCACGCATGTAGCCCAAATTATACAAATTTTTATTGTTTTGCTTATAAATGTTATTTTTTGTGGTAAAGTATTGTTTTTATTTTAAATTGCTATCCATGTCCCTCTCCCTTTCAATTTTATGTTTTTTTTTCTTCTTATTTTTGGGTTTTATATTCTCCCATTGAAGTATTGCGTTTTGGAGAAGAAAGAAAGGAGAAGTTGGCCCACTCCAAGCAGAAGACCCGCATCTAACCCATTTTTTTTATTTGACCAGAAGTTGGATCAAGCCTACTCTAAAATCAAATTTGGCCCAAATAGACTTGCTTTGAACTTAGTGCCATATAGTTCTTTTGGTTTCTTTTTTCTTTTTATTACATTTCAATTTTAAATTAGATACATGTTTTAATTTTTTTAATTGGCAACAATAAAAATATAAAATTAAATGTGATTTAGTGTAATTGAATAATTGTAAACTTTATTTTCTTTGTATTAATATTTATATAATTTCAGTAAGTAAAAAAATTAAACTAGATAATTGATTTAAATTTAAGATTTTGCTATAAATATAAAAATCGATCATGAATCCTTCATAAGAGAAGATTAGTTCTTTTGAAGATGAGGAAAATTTTTAAAAATTTAACTTAAAAAAGTGAAAAGAAATCAAAAAATATTTTCAATATTTAAACACTCTAATGAAATTTAAATTATTCCTATGATGAAGCCTCTTAATGACAAATGGTTTTCTTCCACGATTTCGAAATGAAAAAACAAATTTGAATAACTTTAAGATTGAAAAGAAACTAAAGGAAATTCCCAATATTTTAATAAATAATAAATTTAAGAAAAAATGGAACATTTTTTTTAGATTATTAATTTGGTATCGTCCTTCCGGAATAGGTGTTGTGAAGGTAATAATTCTTTTTCACCCATTATCATATTTTTGAAGTAGTTCTGGTAACGTAAACTAGAACTTATCTTTTTAAAAAAAAAAAGTCTATTTTCACCATCCATGCTTCAGCATTTTAGTAGAAAACCTCATACTATGACACTTATATCTCCTATATTTTTATTCCATTTGTCACAACCTAACTCCATTAGATGTTAGTGTAAAATCACTGTTATACCATTGAGATTGATGTAGAAAAGCATCCTTGTTTTTCTTTTCTTTTCTTTTCTCTCTAATTTCAAATTAAATTTTCTCTTCTTTCTTAAGTTCAAACTTTGATTTAAGTTTTTTTTTTTTTTTTTTTAAGTTTTTAGGTTGTTAGGATGGTAAAAATTTCTCTTCTCTAAGTTTGTTGGGATGGTAAATATTTCACAAATATTTTTCTTCTCTTATAAGTTTTTTAATTTTTTTCTAAAATTTGTTGGGGTGGTGAATTTTTTTTTTTAAATACTTGATTTAGGATTTTTTACATTAGCTTATGTTCATGAAATATTTAATATCCTAAGAGGAAATTCAGGTTGTAGTCGTACCTGAAAGTGAAGCATTTTTTAAGATGAAGAAGAATAAGCCAACTTTTCTAAGTTTGAAATAAAGATAAACCCATCAAAGAAAATATCTTCCTTTTTTTCTCTCTCAAAGTGAACTAATTTTTCTAGGTTTGAAATAAAGATATATTTTTTTTACTAAATATTGGATTTTTTTTGTTTATTGTTTTAGGATCTAAGATTATTTGTATACTGGGGATAAGGGTTATAGAGTTTTGGTCTTGACATAAGGTACTTTTTTTTTTTCTCTATCTTTGGTGTTAATTATTGTTTCATTTATATTTTGCTTGACTAAGTGATCATTAGGTATTTTTTATATATATATATGTTGCTTTGTATCATGAAGGACAAAAGAGGATTTAACTAGATTTTGTAAATTTTTTCTTCTTTTTAAATTCGTTTTAGCTATGAACTTAAGTGATTGAATTTTGGAGTTTTGAATATGTTGTGTGCAGGATTCTCATCTTTAATATGTGATAAATAGTATTTGTCAATTTTAATTTATAAATCTTAGAACTTAGTGCCATAGTTTAATGGAAAGTGGTATTCTTCAATTCCAAAAATTAAGAAATTGATTAAGGGAAACATCAAGATTGTAGGTATTTTTATCACTACACAAAATATTACCATAAATTGAAAAGTTTCATAGCTATACAAAATATCTTAGGATTTATAGGTAAAATAACTAAACTATAAAATTTTTAGAGATTTGAAATTTAGATGCTGAGTTGTTTTAATCCCGAGTTTAATTAAATTGGATTTTGATTATTAATTCAAAATAATTGAGTTTCAAATTTTTTAGGGTTAAGGTTCCATCAAGAAAGAGAAAAAGATGAGAAAAAAGGATATTTTTGGTATAAAATTATCAACTATGGTTAAAACTAATGATGTTGCCTGCTTTTGTTATAATGGCCAAAACATAGAGAGCTAGGTGTAAAAAAAAACACAACGGATTAAGTATTACACGGGTCAAAGTATAAAAGGTAAAAATGGACTTTTTCTTTTTTAAAAGAGCTATTGTTAAGCTTAGTATTTCTTTTAAAACATGTAGGTTTAGTTAGACATTCAATCACACATAACAAAAAAGATTGGTAGCAACTCAATTTTGTGTTTAGCAATAGAATTTTTGAATTTGCACGTTACAACACATTACATTACAGTAATACATATGTAAGCAGATTTAGAAAATGATTTTAGATATATAATAATATTTCTTTAAATAAAACGGATACTTGAGTTTAAAATATTACTCGATTATGTTCGAAAATTGAGTCACATAGTTACTTAGTTTTATTAAAAATTATAATTTCTATATTATTTTTAAATATTATTTATTATTTATTATTTATTTGAGAAATTATCATTGCTAGTGGAGTTTTTATAGTCTATAAATAGGATTAGAAGGGTGACACATACCTTCAAAGTATAGTAATAAATTTTTTAAAAAATGGTATATTATAATTTTTTTGCATTGCTTGTGGAGTTAAAAACAACTTCAATCTCAATGTATCAAAGGCAAACCTTATTTATTTTCTATATTTTGATAAAATACTAATTAAATATGATTCAATCAAAGAATTTTATTTAGATTTGATTTGACGTGACCTAAAATTAATAAATTGAATTCGAATTATCCAAACCCAAATAACCTTAAAAAATAAAAAGACATGTAGCATTTTTTTAATCCTATTTGTGAAGTGAAAAATTCAACTAGCAATTTGTCAAAGACAAACCTTATTTATTTTCTATATTTTGATAAAATACTAATTAAATCTAACTAGATCAAATAATTTTGTTTAAAATTGTTCTAATGTGATCTATAATTAATAAATTGAGCTTAAATGATCCTAACCCGAATAGTCTTAGTGTCAAACTCGACTATTTGGACCCAAATGACCCAAACTTGAATAACCCGAATGTCAAACCTAATGGACTTACATCCAAAATGATTTGAATTGCAGAGAATCCAAAATGATGTAAACTTGAAATGACTAAATTTAAAGTAATTTCAATATAAAAGTTCTAGATTTTAATTAATTTAACTCAGAACCTATCTAATCAACTCAACTGATGAATCTATTCTAAACCTATAAGGTGCAAGTGTTACAGGCTCGGACTTTAGCTGAGCAAACCGTGTGGCCTTAGGCTTGGTATTTGCTTTATTGTATGCCTAAGTCAGCCTTTAAAACAATAAAAAAGAAAATCTAAATTCTCCGAAGGCACTAAAGCTAAAAGCTTAAAAGAATAAAGCAGAAACAAGGTACACGAAGAGAATATAGAGGAATACTCAATTATATTTCTCATGTGTTTGATGATACAAATGAAATTAGGGAGACCTCTATTTATAGTTGAATTTTTCATACATCAATGGCTTAGATTAAATCTAATAGACGGCTAAGATTTATACTTATCTACAAAATCTAAAATCCCAGATAAATTTAAACTTTAGTAACTTTATATCTATCTAGTTTGAAATAAGATGGCGTAGTTGTTTTTAATTGTATCTCCAAGCTTCTAGAAACTGGATATTCTAAAATTCTCTAAGGTTTAAGCTTATTTTGGTAGGCCAAGGTGTTTCATGTAACTTATGTCTTTGGGCTTAAGCTGATTAGTGCGGCCCACGACACAAGCATAGCACATGAGCTGTGCGGCATAGGTCATTACTTGAACGATGGGTTATGCCCAACACCGTGCTAAATTGGGCCGTGCTAGGAGTCACTAGGCCTTCTTGACACTTATACCTAATTGGTTGCAAAATTGATGAAATTCGTATATATGCGATGACACTTTAGCTAGCGATTCATGGTCTTTGCCAACGATGCTACAGATAACTTCGAGATCCTAACTTCAAGTCCTGTCATGGATGGATTTAGTTCAATTTTATATTAGATTTATCTAATTATATTTTGATTTATTTATTTGCTTATTTAGTAAATTAGTAATCTTTTATATAAATATATGTGGATGTAATCCTTGATTAAAACAGGATCTGTTAGGTCCACTTCAAATAATTCAGCAAACTTATTGCCAATAACTTCAAGTTAAAATGGAAAAAAATTGAACAACTCAAGTTTTGCTTGGCAGTTATTTCCCATCTTAAAAGACTATGCTATAAGCTCTTAGGTTTGAATTTCAGCATGCCCTTGTCATTTGTCCGCTCACATGCGTCAAAGTATTTTTTTTTATAGAAAATAAAACTCCAATAAGTATCGCAAAGTCATAATTTTAACCCAATGCAAAATAATTGGGCTGGACCTTTAGCAAGGGCCTCTTGTGTTTCAAAAAAAAAAAAAGCTCCGTTAATTTTCAAATAAAAAAAAAAAAAACTAAAATACCTATTTTCAATTCTCTACGAGCTCCACAACTTGAGATGAGAGTTAAAATTCCTTACAATCTATTGAGGTCTTTTTAGATATTCTGGAGAAGGGCTGGGGAA
>JBBYHK010000022.1:6948030-7009603 GCA_038382065.1 Adansonia grandidieri
CCAAAACTCAATTTTAACTCATTTCTTTGCATCAGGAAAGATTAAAACACATATCATATTATGAATTTAGACTTTTGAATTAATCATAATATTTTTTTAAAGTCTGAATTGGATAAAAAAAGGGTCAACATCACATGATCACCCAACTCCCTAGCTTGTTAACCAATATCACCATCAGCCACCCTATTTGCTGGAAAAGTATTTCAGCATTTAAACCAGCCACCCTATGCCCATCACATTGGCAGCAAGCTACCTCCTACAGCCACCCTATAACCACCATGCTGACATCACCTTGTCCCCCTTTTGGAAATGGCCAGAAACACCTTTAATTTGGCTCCAAAATGCTGGTATAAATAGACCACTTCTATCTCAGCTAGAAAAGGTGCGATTCCAGCTTATTTTACACTTCCAAAACACATTCAGACACCAAGAAAACCAAATCCCGTAGCTCTTCACCCACCACCCAAAAACAGCCCCAAAACACTTACTTTTATCCACTACACACTCCAAAAAATCACCCTCATCCATACCAAAACCAAAACCTCATCATCGTTCTCTTTTTCTTGCTTATTAACAACAAGGAAAAGACAAAAATTCAAGCCATCTCTACTGCTCAAATCATTTGGCCAAGAAGTGAAGTTTTGTTGGTATAACTTCTCACTTTATCATTTTCATTTTCTGTTTTTCAGCATCTTCATCATTTTAGGGAGCTCTCCATGTTTCCATCACCCTTTTAGGATTATCATGCATTGTTGTGGTTTTTGGTTGTGGTAGTTTAGGATTTGGATACTTTAATGCTCCTTTTTATGTGCAACATACCTCATTTCATCCTCATTAGTTTGATATCTCATGCTCATGCATTTTATGCCATGTCCTTGCATCTTGTTATCCTTAATCCATTTATGAATCACTAGCCTAACACATTTCAAGCACATTTATATATAAACTTGCATGAATCATTGTTATTTTCAGCATCCATAACATTTTCTTGTCAAAATGCATAACACTTTCTTTGTCTATGCCAATAGTAAAATTAGCATCCCCATTCATGTTATGTGCCATCCCCTTGTATGTTTGTTGTCAAAATGCATGTTTGATGGTTGATAAAAACTGATTTTTGAAGCCCCCTAAGCCAAGTATGTTAACCTCAACCAATGAGGATTAGCATGGACTTAGCACTTTCCTTAAAGCTAGCAAATATCTTGGGGAAAATTAAGTTTTCCAGATCTGGAATCTTCGTTGACAAGCTCAAATCTTCTGATTTTGAAATGAAAATGGTCTTACAACTATTCCCTAAATGTTTGTGCCTTTTTTTTTAGTCAAAACCTTGAGTGGTATGATCAATGGGCTATTTCATCGTCCTAACCTACTCTGGGGCTGTGCAAATTAGTTCGTGACGCTCATGCCACTCTTTCCCTTCAGTCATAGATGCTTGAACATCAATAACTCGAGTTTGGACCCGTAGACAAAAAAATGAGAAATATCTCCTGCTTTGCCTTGTTCCCTGCTGGCATCACAACTGTTGCAAATTGAAAAATCACTTTAAAATCATAAACGATTTTTCATGAATTTTTTGATTTTTTTTTATCAAAACATGTCGAATTATCTTTAAAACGATGTCTTATTCACCCCTGGATCATTCCGGATGAGAGAGTTATGACTTCTCAAGTCTAAACTGTCCGAAACCTCTAGAATCCAAACATGTATTCTAGTTGGGCCATTCACGCCTACTAAATGACTTTTCAAAAATTTTCAAACATTTTTCCTAAAATGTTCATGAAATTCTCTTTCTGGAAAGGTATTATTTGCAATTTTTTGATACCAAATAAGTCCCAAATGATTTTTTAAATTTTGACACTCGTTGTCCCTCATATGCTCTGCTAGCAGTACAATTAATCCGAATTTGAAAATTTATTCCTTTGGAAAATGACTTCTTAGGACATTGGGAATATTTTTAGATCGACCCTCATCGAATTACCTTTCGAACGATATCTTGTCCACCTTCTACATCCTTCGAATCAATTTAGAATAAATTCGGGAAATAAGATAGTGCGATGTCGTCCCCTGTTTTTGGTTTTAGTCAAAACAAGTTGTTTTCCCGGGTTTTGTCTCGAGACATTCAAATGTCTCTATGTCAACCGTATTAGACTCAAGAATATGCTTTGACCTCCTATAGGCTCGTATCAAGATACAAACACATTTTACACCTTCACCATCCTCATTCACAATAATTTCTTTCACCAAAAGTCATCAAAATGCTCACCCGTCTTCTAAATTACAAGGTTTTATCAACTAAAATTTTCCAACTCGACTTCTTTAAAGAGTGTTAGATGTGTCACTTTTGGGGATTTTCTAACCCCGACATTCTGAGAGGATACTCCAACCTCGCTTTTCCAAATTGTCAAGATCTAAAAATCTTCCTTTGTCAAAATTATTTGTCATCTACGAGGACACTCCAACCCTGACCTTCTAAGGGGATACTACAACCTCGCTTTTCCAAATTGTGAAGATCTAAAAATCTCCCTTTGTCAAAATTATTTATTATCCATGGGGATACTCTAACCCTGTCTTTCAACTATAATTAATCTTTTTTTTCTCCTTCTCAGACTTCATGAATGTATCAAACAAACCTTGTTTAATCAAGAAACCCAAATGCATCTAAAAAATTATCGATTCGGTTATTCCTAGATAATCGATGCCAATAGCGAGATAAATTCTAATAGTACATTCCTTTTCTTTATCATTGCATTGAATGATCCATGTCAGGTTACTTCATTTATTGTCTTACTAACACAATTTCTTTGTGATGACTATGTGCATTCATGTGTTCAAAACGTTTCCAAATAAAATTAAAGGTAATGTTCCGAATGGGTATCTCTTCAGTGCCCAAAGTGAAACATTCCATTTTCAAAGTAAAATCCAGAGGTCATTTTTTATTGAAAATCTCTGCATTCCCCATCTCTCCAGGGCGTATATGAGATTAAATCATTTTCATCAAAACCTGGATCATTTCTATAAGATTCATGCATTCGAAGAGGGTTATATCAAAACAGTGACAAGTCAGGATCGAAAAAATCGAAACTGAGATAAGACATAGCTAGTTAGCTACCGATTTCGGGCGTCGCGAAGAGGTTCGTACCTCATCACGCTTAACTAACTTTCGAACCTAAACGGAGAATCTTTGCATTACATAGACCATGGGATCGATGTTTTAAGTTTTGTAACTCAGAACATAGGTTTCAATAGGCATCCGATCATGCCTAGCCCGAAATGATCGATGGCGACTCCAAGCATTGACCATTTCATGATAGTCATTCGAGACCAATAAGATGAGTGATTCATCTTATGGTCCCTTTCACTGTACCACAAGTCGAGAATCCATACATTTTTGTTCTCATCACATCGCCAAAGAAAAGTTTCGGTCAAGAAGACATTTCCAAGCCAGGAAAATATTTTAAGTCATACGCACTCATAAAGCCACGAGGGTCCACCCTGGGGTACGTTGCGACACCATGTTTATTCTATAATGCATGCATAGGGCATTTTCCAACCCATAATAAAAAAATAAGTAATTAAAGCATGATATAAATAGGATAGTTGGATTTCTTACATATGATATGACAAAGGTATGGCATGAAAACCCCCAAAAAAATTGACCACTAGTGGCCCTTGAAAGTGATGCCAAAACCATTCTAAAAGGGAGGGTAGTTGTCATCTTTTTTTCACCTGGGAGAGTTAGACATATTTTGGAAGCTTGAAAGGAAAAAAAAAAAAGAAAAAAAGAAAGAAAGAAAAAGAGAGCTTTGTCATATTAATAAAAGATAGGTCATTACAGATTTTCTTTATTTTTTTTCATCTTCTCATCTTCATCTCCATTTCACTTTCTTTTTTAAGTTTTTTTTTTTAACTTATTTCTATGTTTATTATTTTTTTTACAAAGCTTGATGATCCTAAGCTTAGGCTTAGGTGATGGCTTGAGTTAAAGGTTTTCAAACCTTTTTAGTGACCAAACTTGAACATATCCTTTCATTTCATGATCTTGTTATATTATGTTTGTCATAATTTCTTTAATATTTTAGTTATTTTTTACAATTTTGTAACTTACTTTGCCTTATTGCTATTGTTGTATTATTTATTATTTTATATTCATGTTGAATTACTTTATTTTATTTCCACCATCATTTTTTTAATGTAACTTGTTAATGTTGAGTTGGATACTCATGTTTTATGTTTTAAGGTGGGATTTAGGTTTTCAAATCTAGATTTGCCCGTGACATTTTCCCATGATGTCGCATTTAGAAAAAAACATTTTGGACATCTTTTCTAGCATTGTCCAAACCTAAAGAAAATGTTTTAGTAATTTCCAAGTCAAGCATGCATTATTGAGGGCATTTCTTTAGCTTGGCCAAACTTATGGGGTATTTTGGTTATTTTCGAAGTCAAACATGCATTCTAGGGGTATTTGATCTTTTAGCCAAATCTAAAGTCAAAATCAAGTCACCGAGGTAAAAATTGAGTCACTAAGGTCAAAACTAAGTCAATTGTTTTTAAATATCAAAATTTAAAATCAACTTTAGTTAAGATTCATGATAACTCGTGATTAAAAGGTACCAATTTATGGGCGTTGTGATGGTGCTCATCCTTCCCCACACATAATTGACTTCAGAACCCTATTTCTCTCTAGTTTTTAAGTGGACTTTAGAATTCATTTTTGAGGGTTTCATAACCTTCAAAAGGTGAATTCCATAGCCCAAAAAGATTAGTGGTGACTCCCAATTTATTAGCTTTTTCATAGCAACCATATGAGAAAGTTGGGCGAGCAATTCGCTTTGACACCTTGATCACAATTGCCAACAAAATATTTTTCATCGTTCTGATGTACCGAATTTGTGTTTGGCATGTTACAATAGCTTTGATGTATAAAGATCCTATAATTGTAATTTATTACAATTTTTTTTGCAAAGGCAAATGTATTCCATGGGTTTCATCCAATTAATGGTTCATGATTCTTATTCATGATACTAACATGAAAGAAAACTTTGTATCACTTGATTAAGTGATAGAGTTACATTATTAAACTAATATATGTCTTATCTAAGTTGATAGCTCTAGGTGTCATTTTTTGCCTTTCTTGTTTTTGTTTAATTGCTTTTACCAAAATTATATTTATATTAAATAATAATTCAAAATTATTAAAACTATATTTATATTTAAAAATAAATATAAAAGAATTTAAAAAAGAAAAAATAATTGAGGGTAAAAAGGGAATGACCCTTTCACTAGAGGTTTAGTTACTCATTAGCCCCCATTGGGGGTGTATCAAATACACTCCTGATAGGGCTATTAGCTAGTAGGGGGTTTCTCTCTCGCATAAACCTTTGATAGATGTGATGAAGTCCGAGGGAGCCTGAGTAAAAAAAAAATAAGGGGAGAAAATGGGATGTATTTGCCATGCGTCTTTTCAGTAATAATTTAAATAAAAAATATACCTCTAGCCATTGTTGATCAAGAATGCAACCTTGCTCCAAGTACATAAAGATGAACACCCCGTATAAGTCTTCTAGTCTATTTCCTTTCTTAACGATTACCTTATAATGGTGTACAGGCAATTTATATAGACTAGATTAAGGACTATACTAGAAGACTAATTAGAGTTGTATCCTACCATCAATGAATCTATATTCTAATTAGTTATTGAAGTTGAGTTTAACTCTTATCACTAGAGTAGTTAAATTGAATTAGTATTTACTTTATAATTTCACCTTAATAATTTGATTTAATTATCTTGGTCCATTTATTATCATGTGAGCCACATAAAGTCCAACATTCTCCTACTTGGCCCATATGATAAACAAGAACTTGAATAGGTGATAATTAAATTCAAAACTTTAACATGGCCATAATTTACTCTAGCCCGACTCCCACTTAATTAAAGATTTCACATAGCACGAATTATAGCAGTAGCATTCTAAAACGAATATTCCCTTCTATGTATTACAATGCATGATCATCTCTAAAAAAGCACTTTATGAGATAATACTTTATGAATGAATTTTCTATAATCATTCAAGGTCTACTTAATATGTAATCTTTATGTGCACAAACTGAAACATGTCCATAAACTCTAAGAATGTGAAATTAACACAATCAATGAAGCTAAAATACATCTTGACAAAATTTAATTAGCCATGATCCACATGAATTTTAAACTATTTTATCGACAATGCTTTAGTCATGAGATTGGCTATCATTAAATTTGTATTGATGTGTTAGGTATCCAATTCTTGCTTCTTTTTAGAATCTCCAACAACAAGCTACTTTATATCTGTTTGCTTGCTGCGACTCCTACTTTTATCATTCTTAGAAAAACATATTGCATAAGAGTTGTCATAATATATCTTTAATAGTCTTGCTGACAACTCTCAAACTAGAGATAAAATATCTCACTCTTATTGCCTGTGATATTACTTTATAACATAACTCCTTTAGAAGCTTTCATAGTCCAAGGCCAGAATTACTTTAATATCTGCCAAGCACTTCTACTATAAACCTTATGTCAAGTTTCGTATAAACCTAATCATATACAAGGCTCACAATACTATATGCATATTTAATGCCTTTCATCTGCTCTTTATCCAAATTATTTAGAGATATTGGCTCAAATTGAAATGTTTTTATCAGTGAATAGCTTTGCATCTTAATTCTTCCCATAACTGTTTTGATATAAGCTTCCTGAGATAGACTTAATGTCTTCTTAGACCTATCTCTATGAATCTTTATGCCTATGAAGTTTTACTCAAATTCTTCATATCAAAGTTTTGAGAAAGAAAAACTTTGTCTCATACAACAAAGCCGAATCACTTTTGCAAGGAGAATATCACCAATATATAAGAATAAAATTAAGACTTTACTCCCACTGACCTTAAGATATAAATAATGATCAACATTTTAGTAAATGTTAAACTTTACATACCATTGGTGGGATGCTTGTTTTAGTCTATATATTGATCTTTCAAAGAAACCTTCAGGTAAAATCATGTATGCCTCTTCTTAAGATCCCTGTTCAAGTAAGTTATTTTCACAACCATTTATTGTAACTCTCAATAAAAAATGAGCTACAAAAGCTATGTAATTCTTAATGAAACTTTCATAAAAAAATTGGAGAGAAAGTTCATGGTAATCAATACCTCCTTTGAGTGAAACCATTGACCACAAGTCTAATTTCATATTGTTTAACATTACCAAATGGTAATTTAACAAGTTACTAGACTAGATTATTAGTCATTGGTTCCATCTCTTTTATCGTAGCTTTCTGCTAAAGTGTGAAATTTTCACTATTCATGGCTAGTGAAAACGAGATCATCTTTATGTCTAGTATCAAAATTAGACTTCTATAGGTACACAACCAAGTCACAGACATGGCTAGTTTTTTACTTATTGGATCTCTTAATTCTATAATCATTTGTACATTTTGTACACCTTTAGTCAATGAGGTTAATGATCTATTGTAAAGGTTGTACTTGATTTGATTGCTCTCTAGTTAATTCTGTATGTATATTTTGAGAAACAATCAAGTCTTTTACAAAAGATCAGTCTAAATAATTTATTCCTTAATATCAATCTTACGAGGAAAGTCACTCATACTAGACTCATGATCTATAAGAAACTTAGCATTTCTAGCTTTAATAATTCTAATTTGAATAAGAGAGACATTTAAGACCGTTACCCTTTAAGTTAACTACGTAGCCTATAACTACTAACTATTCTTGGATCCATTTTCCTTATATTTAAGTTATAAGCCTTCACTTTAACTGGATAACCCAAGTTCGAAATGTCTTAAGCTGGATTCCAACTATTCCATAATCCTAAGAAAGTTTTAGAAAACAACTTAGTCGGCACTTTAATGAAGACATCGATAGTAGTTTTAATGCATCAATCCATAAACTTAAGGGAAGGTGTATGATCTTTAAATATTATAATGCTTTCTTTAGGTCCCTTTAGTGGACTTGTTAGTTTGCTTTTTCCTCAATGTAACTACTTTAAGTGTTAAACTCAAGAGTTTCAAGAACTCCATCATTGTCAAGTCTTCTAAATTTTTATATGAAGATAGGACACAATCTTTATACCATAACTTTGAAGGAGTTTTATCTGTAGCACATCCTTATTACTAGAAATCATGTAAATAGTTAACAAACTTATTTTCACAATCAGGATCCAAGTTAAAGATGAAAAATCTAATAGAAAAATAATCCTTTGAAATTTCAACAATAGAATTTAAAAGTTTAAATTTAAAACTCTTTTAATTAAGAAAATTTTCAAAATAAAAGATTAAACCTTTTTTAAGTTTTAAAACAAATTTTAATTTAAAAAATGATCCTGATAGTCCTTAACGATTTCTATGGTAGATGTTCCTCTCACTTTCCTTTGGTTTCCTTGACTTTATGAAACCTTGAATGGTTATAGAAATATAATTTGTTGAACATAAGTTTAACCACCACATATTATTAAGAACATCACCAAAAGAGATTTATAGAAAATGAGTTTACCTTTATTTTCGTGATACTTTAGGTAATCTTTCCTTATGTGTTTGAACTAAAAAAAAATGAAGGACTTGATGCCATTTTTTTTTATTGGCCTTTTTCCCTTCTTCACATTTATAACACATTTGCCTCTTTATCACTTTTTACCTTGAGTCACTAGGCTAACTGAATCTAGTTTCTCATTCTTTAATCTTTTTTCCTCTTGAACACACATAACTGAAAGTTCATTGATAGACCATTTTTTTTATATGTGTGTCTCATGGTCATACTCGTTAGGAAAAAGTTGAATATGAAAGTGATAAGAAATTTACTCGAAAAAACTCAATTTTGAAGATTTAAGTTGAGCAACAATATCTCTCAAATCCCATAATGTGCTTATGTACAACTTTTAGAATTGTTGCACTTTATTCCTGAAAGCTTCCTTATCAAGGTGATAGCCAAAACTCTATCAGATCTAACAATCTGGTCTTTAGTGGCTTTGCAGTAATCTTTGACCTTATAGTAAGTAGGATGAAATCCAAATTAATTTACTGAAATAGAATTTGATGTACATCATCCTCAAATGGTTAGATTACTCCCACTGTACATCGAAATCTATTTACTTTTGTGCACTTTATTCATTGAGGACAAGTTGTCCACCCGAAACTCTAAGTTAAGATCCTTATACAAAAAAAATAACTTAATATTCTCCTTTATTAGAGTAACTTTTCATCACCAAATAGCATTTCATTCTAGCAACCTTGTTAATCACAATAGTAAAAATTGTTGCAAGATGCAAGAAACTATACTTTAATTGAATAAAATACTTTATATTCAAAATATAAATCCAAAAGTTCCTATGGGTAGAGGTGCATCATGCATATGAATTTACACAACTTTAACAATAAAACAATAACTTTAAAAACACCAAAATTAAATAATCCATACTTGTGGGCTTAGGAAAATTTAACTTTAATATGATATTGTTTCATCCTTTAACCGTTTTACAAAATTAATTATTTCCCCATGGGGTCGAATAACTAATGTCATGGTCTAACACTCTATGGATGTCATTTTTCTTTATGTAGTTCTAAATAACTATTATTTTATCTAAATCAATTAACTAAAGATGCTGTGACTACTCTTATATTAATGATTTAGAGCTTAGTAATAACATCTGACGTGTATGCATAAAATTTATTGCATATGACAAATAAATACTTTATCGATGTCATTTTCTTGTGTAGTTATTTAAAGGAAATATTATTTTAAATAACTACTAATTGTCATCTAAATCAACCAACTTAAGATGCTATGGCTACTCTTAAGTTAGCGATTTAGAACTTTAATAATGATATTCTTAATATATGCATAATTCTTTATTGTAAATTAATAATTATAGCGGAATATAAATCATGTTAACTTATTGCAATTATAGCATAAATAATTACATATAATATCATCTTCCGTATGTAGTTATTTAAAGAAAACTTTATTTTAAATAAGTACTAATTTAATTAAATCAATCAACTTAAGATGCTATGGCTATTCCTAAGCAATTGATTTAGATTCTTTATAATGACATAATATATGTATACCATAAATAATTGCATACATGATTTAATAACTCAAATATATACCAAATAAATTCATGGCATATAACTTTATTGATGTTTACCATATGAAGTTATTTAAAGAAAAATTTCTTATTTTAAATAACTAGGAATTTATCTAAATCATGTAACTTAAGTTGCTTTAGCTAATACCAAGCTAGTTATTTAGATCCTTAATAACATCGATTCTTTATGTAGTAAAAAGTTACATACTACAACAAAATTTTTAATTGTAATGCTATAACTGATATAAAAAATCATGGCATAATATATGACATGTATGTTTAAGTCACATAAAAATATGCCTAAGATCATAACGTATTTATTTCACAATATATAAATGTGCACATTTACATTGTAATTCTAACAACACTTTATCATACATATATACACTTAACTTTTAGGCTGAGAGTATGAATTTTTCGGACACTATCTAGAAATAGTACACTGCCAAAATATTTCCAACATATCAAAATATTTTATCATGAAATAAAATCACAAAATATTTACATATAAAAATATTTATTATTTAATTAAAAATCAATATTAAATAATAAATATTTTACGTAACCCAAAAGATCCAAAAAACTCACTAAAAAATAAAAAATCATAAAATATTTGATTCTAAAAAAGTTGGGACCAAAACAGCCCTGCGAAGGTGGCATGTGCACGTGTGGGATTTTCTTCTTTAGCTGGGTTTTTCTTGACCTATTCAGGTCTGTTTGGTGTTTTAGGCCAATTTTCGTGTTTCTTGATCAATTTTCACACAATTAATAACCTAAAACTGTGATTTTATGCTAAATTTACATGACTTATGCATCAATTTTATCAAAAACACAAAAATCATCATCAAACATTCAAGATTACTTGAATTCTATGAAAAAAATAATAGACCCATTTCAATATACAATAAATTTTTTCTTGTTTTAATCATATTTTCGTTAATCTTAAGGCTCAATAACCTTTATAGATGATTAAACTATTAAAATCCTTCATCAATCTTGGTATTTCATGAATTAATCAAGAATTTCATGAAATTTTAATACACATAATATATATATATACAAATTTATGGCACATATGTATAATATGTTTCAATATATAAATACAAATTACGAAATTAATCATAACATATTGAAAATTCAGTTTTATGCTTTTACTATATTTATTATAACTTGTTTATCCTTAATACCAATTATTTAATCATTTATGCATGAACAATATATGCATAAAAAATTTTCGTTTTTAACGAATCTCACTGCATGATCTGAAGAACAAGGCTAGAAACCCTATCTCTTATGCCACATGTAGTAATTTAAATAAAAAACATACCTCTAGCCATTGTTAATCAAGAACACGATCTATTTCCAAGTACAAGAAGATGAACACCCTGTATAAGTCTTCTAGTCTATTTCCTTTCTTGATAAGTACCTTATGATGGTACACAGGCAATTTATATAGACTAGATTAGGAACCTGTACTAGAAGACTAATTAGAGTTGTGTCCTGCTATCAAAGAATCTGTATTTTAATTAGTTACTAAAGTAGAGTTTAACTCTTATCACTAGAATAGTTAAACTAAATTAGGATTTACTTTATAATTTCACCTTAATAGTTTGATTTAATTATCTTGGTCTATTTATTATCATATGGGCTACATAAAGTCTAACATTTTCTTTTTCATCTACTTATTCATTTTCCCCTTTCAGTTCTTTACTTGCTTCCCATCTTATTCAGAAAGTAATTTGATTTTTACATCATTCATTTACTTTCTTTCTTCTTTAGCCTACCCATGTCATCCGTCACTATTCATTGCTCCCTTCATTTTTTTATTCCTTTTTATGTTATATTGCCATGCTTACATGAGAAAAATGAGAGATTTTATTTCATTATTTCATATCTCTTACTCTTAATGCATATAGATACAAATGGTCCAATGGGAGCAAGAATTTCCAGAAGCATTTGAAACATTTCATTTCTGAGCAGAAAAGCCATTTTCAAGTAGTGTTCGATCGATTACGTATTAATCAATATTCGATTGATTGGTCTGAGGTTATCGACAAAAAATATTTGTCTAAGTCACTTCGTTTCTTTTTGTCCAAATTGCTTCTCTTTTTGTCTAACTCACTTTCTTTTTTCTTTGTGAGTTTCGGGAATATCCCTATTCATAGGTCTAAGATCCATATCTATGAATTGAAAGGTTTTCTTTTTTTCCTCTCTTCTTCTTTCTTTTTACAATTGTTCAGCTTAAACAAAAAATAAAAGATATGAAAGGTAGACAAATAGAAGAAGTGGCGAGAAAAAATGGGTTTTCATTCCATTTTTCCTTCTCCCATATTTTATTTAAATTTTTTATCATTTTCCTTGTTATTTCCATTTTCTTCTTTTTCATTATCTTTTTTTTTTATATATATTTTATCCCAAACTTCCATATAAAAAGATTGAGAAAGAGAGGAATAAGTTCTTTCACGTTTGGGCTCCAACCTTTTTTCTTGATTTGTCAAACCAACCTTGACCTTGTTGAACTTGATCCATAACCTGATGATAAGATTATCTCCCATGCTTCTTTAGGTTCCTATATTACCTTTATCTTTCAATCCCTTCAAGTTTATTTCTTTATTTTGCATTGCTCATGAAAGTGTCTATTTATTTGTACGTGTGTATAGATATATATGTAGCTAATTTTTAGCTTAATCTCTGTTTTGTCTTTATTTCTATATCATTGTTTAAAGTTTTTTTTTTTTTTTTTCTAGTTTTTGAAAACGATTTTGTTGAAAATCTAGGCTTTTTTTTCCCTCCTTCCCATTATTTTTTGGGTAAGTCAAAAGCTTTGATTTTTTTTTTATTTCTTTGTTTGTTGAAAATAGTTGCCAGAGTGATGTTTATAATGAAAAGTATACAAGCATTAAGGATTTTATTTTCAAAGTTTAATGGTAGAGGAATGTGTTTCATCCCTGAAAAATGTAAATGTACAAGGAAGTAAAATATATATAAACAATAGGTGATAATGATATTTTCTTTTACTGGAAACTGCTTATAACATAGCTGTTTTTCAATATTTTTAACCTTCTATTGAATGATGATGATTTGATTCTTCTATTGCAACACTAATCTTATACACATTGATATTACTACAGTGAAAAGAAAAAAAAAAGAACTACAAATAATGGACAAATACAAAAAGTAAAAATCACCAATAAAATGGTGCTTAAGTAATTTAAAATGAATGAAATCTAACGTGTTTCAGATGTTACTACAATTGAAGGGATTATAGCTATTAATTTTTTTTTAATAATTTTTAAGGACATATATCTTCTTGGTTGCTTTCAAATATATTCACCATTGGGTAAAATATTTAAAATATTCTTCAAAAAAAAATATTTATTTAGTGATCATGTTCTTTTCAATGTAAGCTAGTAGCTGCTGGAAGACTAATAAATCTTGCAACAATTTTGTACCTTAATTCTCTCAAAGTAAACTCCTTGTTTTAATATGAATCTATGTATTACTATGTACCTTAGTTCTTGACTATCTTTTTAATCATTTGCTCATATGGCTTATCAATTTAGGTGCTAACCATTACTATATATGTCACCGGTGCATTTTTCAACTTTCAAGTTCTTTTTGGTATTTATAAGAAATTAAGCCAACACAGAAGGTAGAAAATAGGAACTACTCAAGTAATATGTGAGCAAATCTTATTCTTTTACACTTTGTGCATGTTTTAAGTTCATCCCTAATTTTCATAGTTAAGGTATATTGATATATGTAGTGTAAACGCAAAACACTATAAGGTTTTCTTATGATTTAAAGAATCAGCAGTATTCTTTTTTATACTTGAATTAATGAAAAAGTTAAATTTATTATCATTCTTAAAGAAACAAATAAAAAGTAAGACTACTACATATTTTCTTTGCTATGTCTTTGATACGGAAGAAAAAATTTTAATATATCAATGTACAGTAATGCATGCTTTCAAATTATTAGCCTTTGATAGGAAACTGTTCCAAGGTGTCTTTACATTTGTCATTGATATACTATATAAATTTGCTTTATCTCCTAAATGTTGACGCAATCTGAATATTGTTGAAATGTTTCTTTTTCAAGTTTTCTTTTTATATATTATTTTTTTTTTTTGAGGAGAAGTAAGAAAAAACAAAACAAGTAATATGCAAAAAACTTTCCTTTATACCAAAATAATAATAATAATAATAATAATAATAATAATAATAATAATAACAAAATCTCACAATTAAATGGTGTTTATTTTAACAAAAAAGTATAAAAATTGACATAGATGCCTACAAAAAATTTAATTAACTATAGAGGGAAAGCAAAATCTCATCATCTTATTAAATTAAAAAATGCTTCCCAAACAAATGAGAATGGAAGCCTGATCACAAATTATGTAATTAATTAACAAAAAAGTTGAATTTAAAATTATTTGTTATCTTCTACTGTTTAGCTTGTGAGAGAGCTTTCTAAAGCTGCTTCTCAATTTTATTGAGTTGTTTTATTTTAAAAATGCTTTGAGAACACATTATCATATGATAACTAATGGGCATTCTGATAGTTAATAATTATATACTAATGATTACATATTTTAATTAATTTCATAGAAAAGCTTTGATTATATATATTATTATATCCCGCATGTGACGATTGCCAAAACGAACGATCGTCAAAACGGCACAGTTCTATAATGTCGACCGTCAAGTCATACTTGACAATGAGTTGACCTGCCGGCAGCAACATTAAATGTAGAGTTGACCTACCGACAGCAACATTAAATACGGAGTTGACATCCTGACTGGCGGCCGACTGACGGAACAGACCGATAGGCACCATAGCCCGACACCTAGCTCGGCGATGGTCACATCGCTACCAAATCATCTGACACAATGTCCCCAAACAAATCCTATAAAAGGGGCAAGACCCGTTCGCTGGTAAGGATTGGAACTTTAAGAGAATTACCAGAATATATTGTATAAAACACTCCTCTGACTTAACCATCGGAAAGGGCTCCCGGAGTATAAACTCCGGCATCCTTCTGACTTTCTTTGTGTCACAGGATAGTGCTCGACTTCAGACTCCCAGCAAGAAGACATCAACAATTGGCGCCGTCTGTGAGAAAGCGATCATAAAAGACCATGGCTGACCGAAATGTCGATATTCCATAAAACACTTCATCACCCACCGAGGCAACAAGCCGCACCGAAGTCCCGGCAGTCCCAGTAATACCCAGCTCATCAAACGCCAAACACCCCACATACCCATTCCATTGCCTTCATGGCTGTCCCACTCGCCATTAACATATCACCAAAATTTATTGGGGTTGATCCCACCGCTGACTACTTCTACTCCACACCTAGGACAGGCCGCTGGCCCTAACACCACGGCCCCAGCGACCATTGTCACCACAAATACCCCACACGGATCTTTTGACATCCCATTACCCCCTTCACTCAGTATAGTACACCCACACCGCCTAGCCAACTGGATTATCACGTGCATTACCAAGCCCAATTCCAAGCCATCACCAGCCAACTGGCCGCCATCCAACAAACTCAAGTCCAACTGGCACAACTTGTCAACTCCTAGACCAACCGCCAAAACACACAAACTGTCAACCGCCCAAACCAACATACTGCAAACACTCCAAATTTTGACATGCAAGAGCGATATGTCACAACCGACCGACCAACTCACCCGATTGTAGTAGAAAGCTCTTGCTCTAGCCCGAACCAATGACAAATGATGCAGGGAGCCTCCTATCATACCAATAGCCATCACCCGTCAGGATCGACTCCCGATCTTACCCAACAGGTAGTAGCCTTGAAGCAAGAAATCAAGGATCTTAAAGAGCCATGCAGAGACAATTGGGAATGGCTATCAGAGGAACATAATCCTCTCTCACCTAGCATCCGACAAGTGCAGGTCCCTCAGAAAGTTAAACTCTTTTCAGAAACTTACGATGGCAAAATCGATCTAGCTAACCATTTGAATCATTTTCGCGCTTCCCATAATCTGCGCGATGTGCCAGACGCCATCCAGTGTCGCATTTTCCCTATGACGCTCTGAGGACCAGCACGAATCTGGTGGTACTCCCTGAACCCAGGATCTATTACCAATTTCGACCAACTGGGGAGGCATTTTTTTGCCCACTTCAGTAGTTGCAGAACAGCCGCACGAACGTCCGCCAGCTTAATGGCGATCAAGCAACATAATGATGAGACGATCCGCAACTACCTGAAGCGTTTTAATGCGGCCGCCCTAGAGGTTCGAGATCTAAATGACAAGTAGGCCATCCAAGCCTTCACGACTGGCGTCCGACACAAATACTTGAAATATGCCTTGACGGATGCCCAGCTTACAAAGTTGTATCAGCTTTATGAGAAAGCGCAGAAGTACGTGGAGGTAAAAGAAATAGAAATCGCCAGTCGATGGATGGATACATAGGATCGAGAGTAGCAGGTAGGTCGTGGGCCAAGGTCCAACCGGTTTACTGATCGTTCAAATAATCGACCCCAGAAAGAAATGCCGGCTGCCACTTCACAATGAAGCCCCATTAGGAAACAGATATGGCCTGCTCTACACGTAAAATATGAGTCCTACACGCCTCTGACAGCCCCTAGATCCCAAATCCTGAATGCCATAATGCGAGAGGGACTCCTGCAGTGCCCGCCTCCAATAAGAAGCGATCGTAGTATGCGCGACCCTTCAAAGCGATATAATTTCCACAACGACATCGGGCATACCACTGAAGACTACTATAGCTTAAAAAATGCCATCGAATAGCTGGTAAGAAAGTGAGCGATTCGGCAATTCGTGAAGAAGGACCTGCGCATCAAAGATCGCACTCGATCCCTCAACGAGCGCAGGGAGACTACGCCCAAATGGCCCGTCGCCAGAATCATCAATATGATCATCAATCCAGCAGAGACTTGGGCAGTGAGCAAGTCCAAACGAAAGTCCTACGTTCCGTTCAGTAATAGCAGTTGACGTAGCATCCAAGCGCCCTAAGCAAACAGATTGGGCGATCCATTTTGATGATGACGATTCCTAGCTCCTGTCAGATCGTGAAAATGATCCCATCGTGGTCTCAGCTACCATAAGTAACTATCAAGTCCACTAGATCCTTATTGATAACGGTAGTGCCCTGGAAATTTTACACTGGGATGCCTTCCGTCAAATGAGCTTTACAGAGGCTAACCTCACCCCATCATCCCCAATATACAGATTCACCAACCAGCCAAATCCTGTCAAAGGGACGATCACGCTTCCAGCGACCGTGGGCGACGGGGAACATACTGTAACCACTATGGTCGACTTCCTTGTTGTCGACCAGCCCTCCGCTTACAATGTCATTATCGGTCGACCATTGATGAAAAGACTAAAAATGGTCACCGCCATCTACTGCCTGACAGTAAAATTCCCCACGCCCACGGGGATTGGCTATATACGTTCTGACCAACGTACCGCACAACAATGCCATCTGTTGTCAGTTGAATAACCACACGCCACCCAACCATAAATCTAGAAAGTAAGCCTGGACCAGCTGTTCATACTATCACAACGGCAAAACCAAAGGCAATAGACCTGGAATAACTAGACGCCAGGGATGGTTTCCATGATCAGAAACCCCAACCGACAGAGGATACCGAGAAGATTCCCCTCTATGACTCAGATTCGGAGTTGACTACCAACATTGGCTCTGCTCTTGACGCTCAAAACAAGAACTTCCTCACCAAATTTCTTTAAAGGAATGCCGATGTCTTCGCCTGGTCAGCAGCTGACATGCCTAGCATCGATCCAACTGTTATCCTACACTCACTCCATGTTGACCCAGGCGCCTTGCCAGTAAAGCAAAGGAAGCGCAAATTTGCTCCTGAACGACTCAAGGCAATCCGGGAAGAGGTTGATAACCTATATACGTGCTAACTATGTCAGGGAGGTCCAATATCCATATTGGCTCGCCAACGTCGTTATGGTGAAAAAGCCCTCAGGAAAATGGCGAATATGCGTGGACTTCATCGACTTGAATAAAGCCTGCCCCAAAGACAGCTACCCTCTTTCCAGCATTGATCGCCTAATGGACGCATCCTCCGAACATAAACTCTTGAGTTTTATGGACGCCTTTTCTGGATACAACCAAATCAATGGACCCCTGCGACCAAGAAAAAATGGCAATCATCACGGAAGATGATACCTTTTGCTACCAAGTTATGCCATTCGGCTTGAAAAATGTGGGTGCCACATATCAACGCTTGGTCAACAAGCTGTTCAAGGGTAAATCGGGCGTTCGATGGAAATCTATGTGGACGACATGCTCGTCAAAAGCGCCTCTCTTCACTAACACCTCAACGATCTTTCGGGGGCGTTCGACGTACTCCTTAAGTATAAAATGAAGCTTAACCCCTTAAAATGTGTGTTTGATGTGTCTGTAGGGAAATTTTTGGGCTTCATGATCTCCTCCAGAAGTATTGAAGCTAATCCTAAAAAAATCGATGCAATTCTGCAAATGGGCCCGCCTAAATCAACCAGAGAAGTGCAGCGCTTGACAGGACGAGTAGCGACGCTCAACCGTTTTATCTCCAAGTCTGCAGAAAAATGTTTACCATTTTTTCGATTGCTGCGAAAGGCGACTCGGTACCAGTGGACTGAAGAGTGCCAACAGTCGTTCGACCAGCTCAAAGCCTACCTGAGCACTCCCCCTCTACTCGCCAGTCCAAAGATTGGCGAACCCCATTTTGTTTATCTTATCGCTTCAGACGAAACTGTCGCTGCTGTCCTAATCCGAGAGGAATGAGGACTTCAGTTTCCTCTCTACTATGTTAGCAGAGCACTGCAGGCCAGCGAACTTCATTACAGCAAGCCAAAAAAAATAGCTTTCGCACTCATCATCACAGCACGAAAGCTGAGACAATATTCTAAGCACACCTAATCAATATCCTCACCGACCAGCCCCTTAAAGACATCCTAACCAAAGTCGACTCTATTGGACGACTTATCCGTTGGAGCATCGAGCTTAGTGAATTCGGGCTCAACTATTATCCCCACAAAACTATCAAAGCACAGGCACTCGCCGACTTCATCACCGAGTGTACCTTTCTCTAATCTCAAGACAACATCCTAGAACCAGTTCTGCAAGGCAATCATGTCAGCACTAACCTAACCCCAAGTGCCAAACTTGATGTATGGCAAATTTTTGTTGATGGATCTTCTGGACAAACCAAAGGTGGTGCCGGATCCTCCTGCTCGATCCTAAAGTATGTGAATGGCATTACGGCCTCTTCTTACAGTTTGCCACCTTCAACAACGCAGCCAAGTATGAGTCTTTGATCGCCGGCCTGGGATTAGCCAAAACTTTGGGTGCCAAACATCTAATCACCCACACAGACTCTCAGCTCGTCGCCAACCAGGTGAATGGTCTATACGATGTGAAAGATGAGTTACTCACCTAATACCACAAAGTTGTACTCGCCCTTTCTCAGTAATTCACCCAGGTCACCATTAAACAGATACCCAGGGGGGATAACACCAGGGCCGAGGTCCTGTCCAAGCTAGCTAGCACCCTCGACATCTCTACTAGGGGCAAAGTCCTCATTGAAAGCCTCTTAGAACCCAGCTACAGCAAATCTGTCCATCAGATTAAGACTGATGTCGAAGCAAACTGGATGACACCAATTATTTCCTTTCTCAAACATAACCAGACTCCCATCGACCCGTCGAAAAACGGTGATTGGAAAAATGAGCATCCAGGTACACGCTACTCGACAACCTTTTATGCAAGAAATCCTTCACTCTTTCACTATTGAAATGCCTTAACCCATCCGAAACAACTTACGTCTTGAAAGAGAAACACAAAGGCGTTTGCGGGAACCATATGGGTGGACGATCGCTAGCCCTCAAGGCCTTATGGCAGGGTTTTTTCTGGCCCACCATGAAAAAAGATGCTGCTGCCCTTGTCAAAAAGTGTGACAAATGCCAACGCTTCGCCCCCATTCCCAGACAACCAGTAGAGGCACTTAAACTGATCTTCAGTCCTTTGCCATTCTGTGTCTGGGGCATCGATATATTGGGGCCATTCCCTCTGGCTACCACTCAACAAAAATTTCTACTGGTCGCCTGTGATTACTTCACCAAATGGGTCGAAGCAGAGCCAGTCGCCACTATCACAGCCCGGAATATGAAAAGTTTCATTTGGCGCTATATACTTTTTCGATTTGGCATTCCCTATGTCATTATAGCAGACAATGGCCAGCAATTCACAGCCAACAAACTCCACGATTTTTGCTCTCGCTTCAACATCAATCTTGTCTACACCTCTGTCGCCCATCCCAAATCAAATGGCCAAGTTGAGTCCATGAATAAAAACATCCTCCAACCCCTAAAGAAGAAACTAGACGATGCCAAGGGCGCATGGGTAGATGAAACACCCGGCATACTTTGGGCTATCAGAACAACCACAACTCAGGTGACTGGAGTTACTCCTTTCAGCCTTGTTTATGGAACAGAGGTCGTCATACCCGCAGAAATGGGGGTCCACAGTGTCCACACTGCATACCCTGATCCAGACCTCAATTTTGAACATCTTAAAGCCAACCTCGATCTACCGAGGAAGCCAGAAAAGATGCCACAATCCGCATGGCTGTACGTGCACATCAAGTTAGCAGGTATTATAACCGACAGGTCTAGCGACCTCATTCTCCGAAACTGCGAAGCCAGTCAACCAGCCGTAGATCGAAAAAAACTTTCCCCACACTGGGAAGGCCCTTATCAAGTCATTCAAGTCCTAGGTTTTGGCGCTTACAGGCTAACGACGTTAGACGAACGCCCCATTCCTGGTACATCAACGCTGCCCATCTAAAGAAATACTATTTTTAAGCTCACTCACCAATAATATTTTCTGATCGCCATCATACACTCTTGTCTTACGTAGACACTTTGTGGATCCACCGTCTATTGCTGTCATGCAATCGCCAAGGCACATACTTATTACAAATTGCTATAAACGCAATCGCCGCCAAGCCTGATCTTTTGTTACTAACACTGGCAATCGCCAAGTCTTCATACTTACTACAACGCAGCTGCCCCGACACAACACAATACAAATTGCTACAATGCAATTACTGTCGGGTGTTATCTTTTATTACTAGCACAAGCAACCGCCCAGTCTTCATGTTTGCTACAAAGCAATCGCCAAGACACTATACTCAAACGCCTTCGCCACGAGGCTTTATATTTACTACAAAACCTTCGCCATGACACGACTTGGATAAATCACTACAAAATGAATTTTGTCGGGAATTATCATTTATTAAACAAAACTCCCCAAGGTAAAACTATTGATCGCCATCATCACGCTTTCTTTCTTAACAAACGCCACCATGGCACGAATAACTCAAAGCACCAATGCAATTTTCATATAAACACCTAAAAAAAAAAGGGCACACATCATACAAGCAACAACAATTTTATTCACATTCAGAATTATGTACAAAATTCACAATTACAACACTACTCGTCCCTAGTTGATGAGATAGTCTGGGCACCAGCCTCATCACCAGACTCTCCCTGCTCAGATTCCTCAACCACCGGGGTAATCAAGGCTGCATCCTTGACCCGCCCTGCATCTACTTCTTGCTGACTCGAGAGTAAAACATTGAAGTCCGAGGGAGGCGAATACAGGTATCCTAAGTCGATCACCCGTAAGTTTAAAGGCCCGCGCAACAGTTGGACTCCATACAAAGCACTTCGCCAATACGAATCCACAGCAGCAAAAAGCTTATCAAAAATTTCCTTCTGCTGCCGCTTCAACTCACCCTCATGGCGAGCCTGTAGATCGCCCAACTGGCCCTCTAATTCCACCACTCTAGATTTCGCGGATGCCAACTAAGCATCACGCTCCTCGAGCTTCCTCATCGATTCAGCTGCAGCCGCTTCCACTTTTTCACCCCTTAGGAGCAGGTCGGCTATCTCTGTCATGCGCCTCTCTTCAACCTCCTTCAGAGATGCCTCCAGCTTGGCATTCGCGTCTTTTTGCTTCTCGACCTGAGCGTCCAGTTCAGCAATCTTAGACGCTTGCTGGTTAAACCTTTCCTGCCAATTTGCCATTTGGCAGGTGTACGTCGTCTGGCAATGCAATGCCTCCACCAGCCCTACCATCGCGGCATTCAGATTTTACGCCGGACTCCTCCTTAACAAACCCTCTCAGTCGCTGGCTGCCACTTCCTTCATAGTCCACCTTTAGCGCGGACTTAAAGTCTAGCACCCTATTGTTTTGTACAATGCCAGGACCACTTGCACTGGGCCCCCCCACGGCTCACTTGCGGCCTCAGAGATGCTGTGCTTGGTTGGGAAGTCGACCCAGGCACCGGCCTGCCACTCGACCTAACGGTCTCTGTCCCCGGTTATGATGCGAGTATTGCTGCCGCCACTAAACTCGTAATCGGCGCTGCATTCGGGTGACCAGCCATCGCGGTATTTGCAGCCACACCCGCTTCCTCCTCTACCAATTTGCCTATCTTTCTTTTCCCCTATCTCTGGCGCGCAGTCGCCCTCTCTGCAGCAGCCTGCCTAGCCGCACTCTCTGCCAATGCTGCTTGCACCACATCCATTCCTGCATAACAGATAACATGTCAGGTCAGTATCATCGTTCATCTCTTCATACTTACGAGTACTTAGAACAAATACCCTTTCCCATTCCCTGACTCGATTAGCGGTCACCCCCATCTACACTACCCGTCCGCTCCGCCCCATTCGCCCTACTACCCTTTCCGTCATCACCCGCCACCTCTGAAGCACCCTCCTCCTTCCACATCTTCAATCCTTTCTTCCGGTACATGCTCCCCTACACAAGATAATAGAACATATCAATACTTTAGCTTAACACAAACACACGCCACACTAACACTTCGTTACTCACCCTGGTCCTCCTTCCCCAATGTACCGGGAACCCTCATTTCATTCTCGCCCTCTTCATTACAACGAAGAATTAGTCCCGATGCATGTGGGCATTCGACAGTAGGTCTACCACCAACCTCCCTTTTTCTCTCGATTGCAGATAATAGAAACAGGACTCCCCCTGTTTTAGGAAAAACAGTTCTCTTACCACCCCTACCGATGGTCGCCATCCTTTCCCCTTGCACACCAGAAAATATGTTAACAGGATTACCCAACTGTTCGGCTTCACCTGGTTGGGCGACAGGTTAAACGCCTCGAGCACCTCGCCAAAAAAAGGCTCCAGCAGTAGATGGAAACTAGCTTTGAATATGTACAAGTAGAATGCTGCACTATCCCCTACGGCGAATGTCGCTCGCCTGTCTGGACCCGCCTCAGCAATCTGGTACATCTTCAGATTAACCCCCTATCATACACCATCGCCATACCACCTCCATATTCACCTCCCCTACATGCCTCTCTACCGCCGACGTGTCCAGCTCGGCGCTCACCCCCACCTCAGCATTTGCCTCATCAGCCTCCTCCCCGGTGACTGCACCTTGCATATCCTCTTCGCCAACCTCCCCTCGACCTCTTCACCACCTGACTGTCCTTCCCCTTGGTCTACTCTCTGTTCGGTGACCACTCCTCTCATCTCTTCCCCTTCCTCCTCTGATACTACACGCCTGGACTTCTATCCCTAGCTCAAATGCCCTCCTATCGCCCTTACCTTGTTTCCCACTTCTTCCAATCTCCCCCTTTCTCGCCATAGACTTCACTAACATTCTACCCCCCTGACCATGCGCTACAAACCCCTACCCAAACCTCCCAGTAAGGAAGACCACAAACTTACCAGACAACGATTCTCTTTTCTTGTAGCGTTCCTCTTCGTGCCTCTTCCTGCATGTCCACTGCCAACCACGGCAACCCGTTACCATCGCTTCACACACAACGACTCACCTTCTCAAACAACCTCGCTTTTCCCTTCTTTCTCACACAAATTTCTCAAACTTTTACTCTGCTTTCTTTTCACAACTGTGGAGCACCCCCTCAGCCCATCCCCCCATTATAGTCGTGCACTCTTGCTCCTTCCACTCCCCCCTCGCCATGTGTCACAATCTTATTCAATACAATAACTACCCCGCGCTGACACGTGGTCCCCTCACCCCTTTGAATCCCCCAAAATGTGCCCCTACAAATCCCCTGTCAGGACATGTGTTCTCCCCTCATTCCCCTCCCCTTTCCTATGCCCTTTCATTACCCTGTCATTACTGTTAATTGTACCTTATGTACCTTCTCCTCTCCCGCGTGTTTGACTCCACACGCCACGCGCCAACTCCTTCTGTCACACGTCCAAAACGTCAGGTCACTTTGTGACCACCTTTTTGGACCTTGGGGGGGACTATTGTTATATCTCGCATATGACGACTGCCAAAATGGATGACTGCCAAAATGGTACAATTCTATAATGTCGACCGCCAAGTCGTACCTGACAATGATTTGACCTGCTGGCAGTAACATTAAATGCAGAGTTGACCTACAGGCAGCAACATTAAATACGGAGTTGACATCCTGACTGGCGGTCGACTGATGGAACCGACTGATAGGCACCATAGCTCGACACCTAGCTCGGCGATGGTCACATCACCACCAAATCATCTGACACAATGCCCCCAAACAAATCCTATAAAAGGGGCAAGACCCGCTCGCTGGTAAGGATTGGAACTTCAAGAGAATTACCAGAATATATTGTATAAAACACTCATCTGACTTAACCATCGGAGAGGGCTCCCGGAGTATAAACTCCGACGTCCTTCTGACTTTCTTTGTGTCATAGGATACTGCTCGACTTCGGAGTCCCATCAAGAAGACATCAACATATATAAATTAATAAATTAATACGTAAAAATGAGTTAAATGAAAAAAATTAATTTTTTGAGTGTTGAAGAGACTCATATTTTGCCTTTAACTTCAATGCCTCTAGGTACAAAGTCTATTGAACAAGAAAAAGAAAATATTCAAAGAAAGTGTCACAAGGACTGTATATTAATATGAAAAGTTTATGGTATATATGAGCTTTAACTTTTAAACAAAATATTCAAAAAAAGTGTCAAAGACTGGATATTAATATGAAGAGGAATTAAATTATATCAGGAACTTAATTGATGCTTTTATAGATATTAAAGGTTGTCATCATCTATTTTTTTATGGTCATACAAGATCTATTTTATAATTATTTAGTAGTTAAAACTTTTTTTTGGTAAAAAAATTTGGTGACATTACTTTTGGTGGATGTTATATTTTTTATTTAAATTAATTCATAAATTGATCATTAATGACTAAAAGAGCAATAACATTTCAATTGTTGACAATAATCTTTTTGCTCGTGCCATATTATCAATGATTTAATTTAGTATTTTGGTGAGGCCAGATATCTTTGGAGGTAATATTTATAATATTCATGACTTTTTCTTTAGTATGAAAATTTTTAATTATTCAATCTCTTTCATTTATGCATGGTAGGTTTAGGATGGATGATCTATAAAAGCATTGTCATAATGTGACAAATAAAATTCGGCCGCTACACATAAAAGATAGGAGTAGCCACTAATCCTTTTAATAGGTGTGATTAGATCACCTATATGAATCTCTTCTTTTTTAAGATTATCCTAAGCTTGACTAAGGCACCCTAAAAGAATAGGCTTTGGTCTATGTTTAAAACTAGATTCGCGAGTTCGGTAATGTGTGGGGAAGGATCAACACCCCATAATGCCTGACACAAAGATAGTACCTAGTTAGCCTAATATTGAACTAAAGGTTATATGGTTTAAAAGGTCTTGATTTATTCATCGAATATTTAAGTATTGAAAATATTTTCTAAGGAATTCTCCATTATGTAGGTGGAATGCTCAGGAAAAATTTTCTCACCTCAAGAGTTTTTAAGGAAATCCATTTGCTTCCTTAAATTAACTCCATCGTCAAATTCATATTAATATTTTATGAAAAATAAAAAAAATTAAATTTTATCTAAACATCTAATTTATTTCTTTTTAATCAAAAATTAAATATTGAAACTATTTTTCAAGAAATTCTCCATCATGCTGGTGGAATTCTGAGAAATATCTCCTCACCTCAAGAGTATTCAAAAAATCTATTTGCTCCCTTGAAATGGCTCCATCGTCGGATTTATTTTAATATTTTATGTAGAGAAGTAAAAATTTTAAACTTTTATTCCTATTTAATTAAATTTTTTATTTATAAAAATCAACTAAGGCTTTTAATATTTAAAATTATCTACTAAACTCTCCATCATGCTGGTGGAATTTAATCGAAATTTTCTCACCTAGGAAACTCTTATAAGTCAACCATTTGCGACTTATTTGAGTTCCATCATCGGAAAGATCCTAATTAATTTTAATTAAGGTAAATTATTTCCAAAATGCGAATAAACTATTATATGAATTTTTTTATTACTCATTGATATAAGCATATATATGTAATTTAATTATAAAAGATTAAAAGAAATAATTAAATGAACAAGAAAAATAAAAAAATAAATAAGGAAATAAATAAATAATTATGGAGATAAATTTATAAAAAAAATGTACATGTATAAGTAAAAATAAAGTTTAAAGAATACTAAAATAATTACACAAAATTATTCACAAAAAAAAATGTAATAAGAATTTTGTTTTAAATACCTGTATTTGAAAAAAAAATAACAATATTTATAATAAACAAATAAATCAATCAATACTTTAAGGTTGAGACCCACGTGGGTCATCAGGGATCAAAGTTAAGTCCCTTTTATTCCACAATTTTTTTTTTTTTTTTACTTTTATCATGAAGAAAAACAATGCTCTCAACCTATTTAAACTTGCAAAATAGATTTTGAAGAATTGCTTTAGTCAAAAATTTCATTCAATCGCCATAAACTTCCAACTTTCCAATTTTTTAAAAAAAAGCTATGATAAAATTTTTTATAAAACTAAGAATATTAAAAATAGTTTGATGTTGTAAACAATAAGAAAAACTAAATTAAAGAAAAACTAAAATATTTACCTAGAGAATAGCCAAGCTTTCTTTCTAAATCCAAGCTTTTTAGAACAATTTACCCAATAATTTTTTCTTTTCTCTCTTTTCTGCTTTTTTTTTGGTGTGTCCTAATCAGAATTCTTAGGTCCTATTTATAGGGGAGATTGGTGGCCCAAGCATTAATGATGGAATCAAAAACCCTAATTCCCTTTCAAAATTTAAAATTCAAATCCCATATTTTAGCTATGTCAACTCTAATTTTACAGATTTTTGGCAATTTGATTTTAATGAGTTTTGACCAATCTTCATCTCAATTCAATATTGACAGATTTAGTCATAGAATTGGAAATTTGCAATTTTAACTTTTTTTGCTTTTTTTTTTTTAAAATAAAGATACAAATTTCCAAAGGGATATGTGCTTTCCAAATATTGGATTATGGAACTCGAACCTAAAATTAGGCATCTACAACTGCCCCTCTTTGTGCACTTGCTGTAGAACAAGAAGTGTACAAAGACATAAACACCCATATCTTAGACCTTATTACAGTCATTGATATTTTGGGAAATGTCTCCTCAACCAAGCATAAACTTAAAACAAAAAAATTTTAAATGAAAAAACTCCTCCACCTAGGCTTCAACTTTAAAATTTTGAAATAACTCCTCCACCGATGCTTCAACTTTAAAATCTATAAAAAACTTCTCCAATGAGGCTTCAGCTTTAAAAATTTGAAAAAAACTCCTCCACCGAGGCTTCAACTTTAAAACTTAACCAAGCAAATTCGATACTGATGAAAAATCACTCTTAAAAATCAAATCTCTGCTTAAGATGTTATGAATGCTATGAATGGAATGCTATAAATCTATAATGAAACACCATGATCATGAACCCAAACACTCCCAAATCATGATAACAAAATGATTCTTAAGCTCATCATTTTGTTATTGATTAAAAAATGTCTTCATTTTCTCATCAATTCTAATTTTTCAACTTTCATTTTTCATTGATCAAACTGACTTGCCCCATCTGAGTCACACTGTACATTCTTATTTTCACAAATATCAACTCCTATTTTATTGCTCCTACTCCCATCCTTTCTACCATGTAGTTCTTTATTTCCTTACGAAAGTAATGAAAGAATTTTGTAGTAACATCTTTATTAACTTATCTTTTATAATTTCTAACTTAACAATAACCAAAATGCATTGTACATTTTCTCAACAAGAATGCGGGAAAAGATAAAAAGGAGAGCAATGTAAATTAGGAAAAATAATTCTCTATTATTATGAGAAAAGGAAAAAAAGGAATAGAATTTAATAGAAATTCAAATAGGCCATTTCCCAGAAAATTGCAAAGGAAAATCTAGATAAGATAATTGGTGCTCAAATAATGAACATCCAATTAATCATGGTTAGTCCAATCCTTGACTTTTCCTTGAAAGCTTGCTCGATTGATGCCCCCAACATGTTTCAGACTGGAATTTGCCCTTATTCTATGACCTTCAACTGATGTTGATGGTCAAAACTGTCTTTTTCAGGTTTTCAATTTTGAGGATTTTGCCCTAATCATGAAAGCTTTAAACTATGTTGGATTTTATCTAAGTCGCCTTTCCTGGTTTTCAGCTTAGATCCCACCAATAACTTAAATCACCCTTACGAGTTTTCAATTTAAGTTCTCATTTTTCCTTTTTTTCTTCAAGAAAATTTTTTTTACAGTATCTAAATTGATCAGGTTTGTTAATTAATCCCATCCATTTCAGTTAAAATTAGTGCCCCACCTAAAAAGGCCTTTTTTACAATATATAGACCCTCCCAGCTCAATGTCCATTTCCCTCGATGATCATGCTGATATGAAAGAATTCTCTTTAAGACCCATTCTCTTTCTCAAAAGCTTCTAGGGTGAACCTTCTTATTATGTGCTCGCATCATTCTCTTTTGATAGAGTTGGCCATGACAAAGTACTGCAAGCCTATTCTCTTCAATGGGGTTTAGCTGCTTGTATCGTTCTTGTATCCATTTAGCTTCTTGCAATTCAACTTCTTTCAATACCTTTAAGGATAGTATTTCCACCTCGACGGGTAATACAGCCCCTATCCCATACACCAACAAAAATGTGGTTGCCCTAGTAGACAAATGCACTAGTGCTCCATAAGCATGTAAGGTAAAAAGCAAATTTGTATGCCAATCTTTGTATGTCTCAGTCATCTTTTTCATAATTCTCTTAATATTTTTGTTAATTAGCTCTATTGCTCTATTCATCTTTGGATGATATGGTGCAGAATTATGGTGTTTAATCTTGAATTGTGTGCAAAATTCTTCCATCATTGTGTTGTTCAAATTACGAGTATTATCTAAAATGATTATCTCTGGGAGTCCATATCGACATATTATCTCTTTTTCGATGATTTACACACAACTGTTCATGTAACATTTGCATAAAAGGTTGCCTCCACCCATTTCATGAAATAGTCAATGACAACAAGAATGAACCTATGCCCATTTGACGCTTTTGGAGTGATTGGTCCTATTATGTCCAGTCTCCACATTGAGAAAGGCCATGGTGGTGCCAAAACATGCTGTTCATTTAAAGGAGCATGAATTTTTAGCATAAATCTAACATTTATGGCACTTTTGAGCAAAATCAATGCAATCAGTCTCCATTATTGACTAGTAATAACCTACCCTCATAACTTGCCTTATCATCATATGGCCATAACATGTGCCCCACATGCCCCATCATGTACTTCTTCCATTATTGTCCATGCTTTTGTTACATTCACACATTTCAAAAGGACTTGATCTTGACTTCTTTTATATAGCACATCACTATCGAGGAAAAACCCATAGCTAACCTATGAATGAATTTCTTATCATTATTTGATGCATGCTCAAGACACTGCTGATGCTTAATATACTGCAAGATATCATAGTACCATGGTTTCCCATCAACCTCTTCCTTTACCTCAGAATAGTGTGCAGGTGAGTCTTTTATAATCAACTCAATAAGTTGATGTTAACATCAGTACCTACTTTGAACATTGAAGCCAATGTAGCAAGAGCATCAACGATTTGATTTTCTTCTCGAGAGAGATGTTAAAAGTGAACCTTTTTTAGTCACTTAGCCAATCCTATCACATGCTTTTGGTATAGGACCAACTTTGAATCCCTTATCTCCCATTCTCCTCAGAGTTGGTAAATAACCAAAACTGAGTCTTTGTACACATCCAACACATCAATTTTTCTACCAATCGCTGTTTATAAGCCTATAATGCAAGCCTTATATTCAATTATGTTATTAGTGCAACTGGAAGCCAATCTAGCAGTGACTGGAAAATAATTCCATTTGGGATACCAAAATTGCATCAATCCTATGCCCCAAAGCATTTGATGCTCCATCAAAATATATTTTCCATGTTTTCTTCCCATATCCTTCTTTATCTTCTTGGAGTACTGCCATCAAATCTTCATCTGAAAAGTCAAACCTTATAGGATCATAATCTTCAGCGACTCTATCACTGAGGAATTCTGCTATTATACTCTCTTTTACAGCCTTTTAGGTTACATATACTATATCATATTCAGAAAGCATGACTTGACATCTTTCTATCTTTCCTGACAAAGATGGCTTTTCAAAAATGTATTTCAAGGGATCTAACTTTGCCATGAGCAATGCAGTGTGGTATAACATATATTGCCTGAGCCTATAAGCTGTCCAAGCCAATACATAACACATCTTCTCTAGCGGTGAATACTTAGACTTGTAATCAGTGAATTTTTGCTCAGGTAATAAATGGCTTGCTCTTTCTTGCTCTCTTCATCTAATTGCCCTAGCACACATCCCGTCAATCTTTCCCATATTGTTAAATATAGAATCAAAGGCTTTCCTAGGACTGGTAGTACAAGAACAAGCGGATTTGATAAGTATTCTTTGATCTTCTCAAAAGCGTCTTGACAATCACAATTCCATTCTCCTGTGTTGTCTTTGCACAGAAGCTTAAAAATGGGATCATATTTAGACGTAAGTTAGAGATGAAACGAGCAATATAATTCAGCCTTCCTAGACAATCTCTCACCTCTTTTTGTGTACTAACAGGAAAAAAATTTTATATGGCTCGTATCTTATTAGGATCCACCGTAATCCCCTTTTTAATAACTATAAAACCAGTAACTTCCCAGAATTGACACCAAACATACGCTTGGTAGGATTCAATTTGAGTTAAAATTTTTTCATCCTTTCAAACAATTTTTTGAGGTGGTCTACATGATTTTCCCCCTTACGAGACTTTGCTACCATATCATCAACATAAACCTCAATTTCTTTGTGCATCATATCACGGAACAATGTCACCATTACCCTTTGATAAGTAGCTCCAGCATTCTTTAGTCCAAAAGGCATAACTTTATAGCAAAATGTTCCCCACATGGTCACAAAAGTGGTTTTCTCTTTGTCTTTAGGAGCCATCCTGATCTGATTATAACCTAAGAAACCATCCATGAAAGAGAGCAAAGAATATCTTGCAGTGTTATCTACAAGAGTATCAATATCAGGTAAAGAAAAATTATCCTTTGGGCTTGCCCTATTTAGGTCTTGATATTCCATGCATATTCGTACTTTCTTATCTTTTTTAGGTACTAGGACTATATTGGCTACCCATTCAGGATATTTGGCTACTTCTAGAAATCTTACATCCAATTGCTTTTTAATCTCTTCTTTGAGTTTTAACAGCATCTCTAGTTTCATGCATCTCATTTTTGGTTGCACTGGTTTACATTTTAGCTTTAGAGGCAACTTATGCTTTACAATGTCGGTACTTAAACCTAGCATATCTTGATAAGACCATGTGAATACATCCAAATATTCTCGAAGCAATTCTTTCAGCCTCTACCTATTATCAGATGAGAGTGATGTCCCTACTTGGACCTTTTTTTTAATTTTTTTATCACCTAGATTAACCAGTTCCATAATTTTTGATAAGGTTCCAAGGACTTCTCCTCTTGTTCCACTAACCTCAAAAAATTAGGTGATAAGGTGTCATCATCCAAGTCTTCTTCATCAAGTTCACCAACATGAACAGAGTTTTCAAAGTCAAATCTCAAATTATCATTATCATGATCGCTTGTATGTTCATTATTTGTAGACCTAAAAATGGTTGAAAAGGTGTATATTGGTATATATGCGATATGAAAATGAAATGAAATGGATGAAGAGGAAATGTACTAAAAATGTATTTCATTTGTTATTGAAATTGAAAATAACAAAAGTAAATTAGCCTATACATAAGAAATTCCCTAATGTTCTTGGGCATGAACCATTAAGGAATAGATTATTAAATTACATTGGTAAAGGTTCAAGAATAACAAGCAATTTCATTATCTTCTAGTTTTTCAGATCAGCGTCTGAAGGTGTCGGATACACCAAGGGATCTTCTTATTGACTTTCATTTTCTACCATATGAATTGATAAGTCCAAAAGAGCTTTATCTATTTTCTCGATTAGTGTTTTCTTTAGAGTATTTAGGTTGATAAATCCTCTTGAATGAAAAGTGTCATACAAGTGAGGTACATTCCATCATTAAATCACTGTGTATGGCTCATGTAATGAGCCATTCCTTCTCTCTTTTTATTTTTTATCTCTCCTCTCTCTTCCCATGTTAGTCTATATCCCAATCCAAATCTTTCTTTATTCACCGGTATGATTGGCAAGTTTTTGATTCCTTGTAATCCTTTCCTAATCCAGCTTCCATTCACCAACCTTTCTTGATAGTTTGATTAAACAACATCTGAGCTATTTTAGGCATGCGCATCATTTTAGATCCTTTACCCACATATGTTGCATTAACAAACTCAAATGACCTAAAAAAGTATTCTAGGATTTCTTCAATAACTTCCACATATGGGATTGACGACAGCTGAGTGACCAGTAAATATTCTTCTCTAGACACACAAACTTGATTATTTTCTACCATAAATTTGACTTTTTAATGCAATGATGAAGGGATAACCCCTGCAGCATGAATCCATGGCCTCCTTAACAAGCAGTTATAGGATGGTGAAATGTTTATCACTTGAAATTTAACATTAAAAGTGCAAGGACCAATCTGTAAAGGGATCTTAATATCACCCAACACCTTTCTACAGGTTCCAGCAAAAACCCTTGCCACCATAGTACTGCCTTTATGTAGGATATGTCCACAGGTAACTTGGTTAGTGTACTCATAGGCATGACATTAATCGAGGATCCATTGTCAATGAGCACCTTAGCCATAGTGTAGGTCTTACACCTTGTCGTAATATGTAAGGCTTTAGTACTACTTCATCCATTTGTGGGTATCTCGTCATCATTGAAAGCTATATAGCTGGAGGTCATTAAACTTTCAACAATATGGCTCACATTTTTAATAGAGATATCTGAGCTACTTAAGCATGATTTAGTACTTTCATCAATGTATTTCTATAGGGCTCAGAATTTAGCAGCAATGACAACAGAGTGATATATGCTAGCATCTTATTCAATTGTTCCACCACACTATACTCGCTATGCTTAATCAGCTACAAAAACTCATAAGCTTATATTTTTGTCACAAGTTTATGGTATTCCAAATCAAAGGTCTTTATTGGGTCTTTCTCACTTCCCAATTTTTTTTCCTTTTTAATTATTCTTTCTCACTTTTTTCTAATATCTCGGGAGAGTAGCATCATCCACTCTTATTCATTCTCCCTATACCAATTATTTATGCCGAATTTGTAGAGTAACTCAATCTTGGCTCAGTAGTTATGGTTACAACTTTGCAATCATACTTCCACGGTATAGCTTTATTATCCAAATAAGGGAATAGACTCAGAACATTAAAAGTAAGGATAGGCTTGTTAATTGAAGCTGGCTTTGGCTTCTCATCATAATAAAATGTCACCGACTTGACCTTGAAAGATAGCCCTGATGATGCTTCTTCATCAATAACATTTACTCATCATTCTTATGATCTTCCAAGAACTTTACTTGGAATGAATCCATCAATCATTGCACCTCTTACTAAAAATCAATGCACTCTTGGATCGAATGACCTACGACCCCCATATGGTAATTGCAGGTTTTAAAGGGTTATATGTCCCGTGATAAGTACTTAAATTTACTGGCACAAGGTAAATCATATCAGTTTTGACTAGAATGCCAAAAATTTACCTTAGTGGGATTATGATATCCTCCACCTTTCTTTTAACAATTTTTGCCTTCTTATCTCCCAAGGTATTAACTACAGGTCTTACACGATCAGGTAAAGGATTGCTATTGACATTTGGCTTTTCTTTCTTTTCAAAGTTTATTAACCCAACTTTAATTAGGCCTTACACCTTATTCTTCAATATAGTTCAATTCTCAGTATAATGTCTAGCATTTCCTGCATGGTAATCATATAGAGCATTGGATTGTACCATCCAGGGTATAGAGGTTTCATGGGCTTAAGGTACACAAGTGCAATTAAATGATTCTTGATGAGATCCAGGAGTAACTGAGTGTAGTTTATAGGGATAAGGTCAATGGAAGTTCTTTCTTAATAGGGTTATGGTGCTTTTTAGTTGTTTGGTAATTGGGTCGATTGGGCTAATTGAATCATAGGTCTTGTTGGGGGGGATAGGTGCTCGTAGGCAAAAAGTTATTTGAAAAGTGGGTGATAATGCAGGTGGATGGGTATAGGCAATGTTGTTTGAACTTGGATAATAGGTTTGGTGGATAGGATACAGACTGTAAGGTGTAAATCCACCATGTGGTCCTCCATAAGTAACTGCTTGTACCTTAGATTCTTTTTTCCTAAAGACTCCTCCTTTTTTCACCCTAGATGGATCTCCTACCTTTAATTTCCTACTTTTGATAGCATTCTCGATAATTTCCCCTGTGATCACCATATCTGCAAAGTTTTTCATAGCGTTCCCTATCATTTTTTCATAGTAAGGAGCTCTAAGAGTACTAATAAACATCATGGTAGTTTTTTTCTTGATGAAAGATGATTGGACTTGTGCAACTAGGTCATGCCACCTTTGAGCATACTTTTAGAAATTTTTCATTGGCTTTTTTTCCATTACCTGTAATGCCAACCTATCAGGAGCCATGTCTATAATATGTTTATGTTGTGAAATAAATGCCCTAGCCAATTCTTTCTATTAGCAGATGCAGGTTTTGTCCAATTATACATACCATTTGGCAGTTGAGCCTATAAGACTATCTTGGAAGACATGAATAAGCAACTTGTCGTCATTGGCATGAGCTGCCATCTTCCTGTAGTACATTGTAACATGTGTTATAGGATAAGTTGTGCCATTATATTTTTCAAAGTCTAGAGTCTTGAACTTTGGTGGGATTACAACATCGGGCATAAAGACAAAGTCCAGCAGCATCTATGGATCTAAAAAAATCAATTCCTTCCACAGCTCAAAGTTTTTCTTCCAGAAGATTTATTTTTTGAGACCCAAAGTCATTTTTTGCTTCCTCTTCATTAAGTTTTAACTTTTTCTATTCCTCTGGGTCATCTAAATTAGGGACTTGAATTAAGTCATTTGGCTTTGGCCCCATTATAGAGATAGTAACCTCTGGCATTTTAGGATGTGCAGTGGGGATTTCCTTACTAACCAACTTGTACACAAGATTTTGGTTTTCTTTTTCATCATGTCTTCATCCATTTTCCCTTTCTCCATATTCATTTCTTTCATCATTTCCATCAATTGAGCTAGTTGCTCTCTCATTTCCTCTTGAGCTTTCTTCATCTCTTAATCTTGTTGGATTGCTCTTCAGCCATGATTCTTACTCACGATCGGGTAATGTAATGGTACAAAGCAAATTGCTCTGTGAATTTTAGCCGACAAGCTATCCTTGAACCTTTTTGTTACCAAAATATTAAGAAGTTAAGGTATCATGATCTAAGTCAATTATCACATAGTTAGTAAGATGAATGCATGAATGAGTTATGAAAAAAAAAAGAATATTTACCACATAACAATTATTGATAGAAAAAAAACTTTATTATTATTCTCAATAATGTTTTAAATAACATTCATGAAAATAAATCCTAACATCTATGGCCTCCAAACAAACTTCATTATCTGTCTATTATGATTCTGAGCCTCTTCTAAGAGTTCAAATAATTTCTGGCCATGAGGCTGGAATGGATGCACACTCGCCTTCAACTCATTGATTTGATCATGTATTTTTTTCGCTTTTAGGGCACCAATGCAAATCTAGTTGAACAAATGCCTAAGATGCAGTTCTCTTCTCGAACTCATGTCTTGGGCTTGTTCATATTCTTTTTCTAACTTTTCAAGTCTAAAGGTCAACTTTTGACACCTTTCCTCCCATCTCATATATTCTATGCATGCTTCCTCATTTTCCACCCTCATATGCTCTGGCTCCAAAGTCTTTTGAGTAACCACATTATCAAGTTCTTTAAATGCAGTCTTCCACAGGTCACAATCTTGGTTCAGCTTCTGAATCCTCTTATTTTGCTTAGATCAACTTTTTTCCTGATCTTCTCTCGTAAGTTTTTATTTTTTTGCTTTGCCTCATCTTTTTCTTCTTGCAGCTTTCTCTTAGCCAGTTCTATTCTTATCATACGGTCATGAGGGATAACTTGGACCAACTGACTGATGTTGTCTTCAGAAGGTAACACTACGTCCTTGGCTTATTTCATATGCCACACCGAATATTCAAAGGAGGTATTATTTATGAATTTCCCTCTCTTCACTCAAATTATTTTCTTCCAAGCTTTGATGACACCTACTTTCTTTCCTAAAGCCCCTTTATCTGTGTAAGCAAAGCCCATCTGATTGAGCCCATGAGTCATTGAGATAAATTGCTCTAGCCTGCTTGCTTTTGAACCATAGTCAGTGCGTAACTGATAACTCCTCACAAACCTGGGAATGAAACCCAAAGCTAATCGCCACACTAGAATAAAGTCTGATTGTGACACATCCACAGAGCCTTCTATACCACATCTTGACTTGTCAACCTTTTCAAAAATGCTACCCATTCAATTTTCGTTTTAGGTTCCAGACAAGTGCTATCATGAAACTCCTTGATGGGAACATTAGTAGTGAAAAATGGTCTGTGAAATTTGCTTTCCTTGCACTTGAAGTGGCTCATCATCTAAATGTGTAACAATTTTGCACATCCATTAAACTGTCCTTCCCTATTTTTACCTACAGTAATTCAAAGACCTAATTGTTTCTGCCAAAATAGTTGGTGCTGTATTTATTTGGTGTTCAACTTGATCAATGAAGTCTACCATAGCAATTTCCATATAACCCAAAACCTTGGGAAATATGACTATTCCATAAATAGCCAAAGCCATCATGCTCGTGACCTTATCCTCTTTGGGATTTTTGGTGATATAATCTTGAAAGAAACTCTAAGGAATGCAAGTATTTCATTCTTTTTTGTTTTTCATGACCTCTATTTTATTAATCCCTATCATTTCAGTAAACATCTGATGGTAACCTATTTTGTTCTTCTGAAATATCTTATTACGGTTTAGAGTTTGAAGTTGTAACAATTCTGAATATTCTTCAATAGTTGGGACCATATCTACGCCGTTGAATGCAAAGCACATATAAGAAGGATCCCAAAATTAAACTATGGCCCTATCAAATTGTTGTCCACTTTGATCAGAAGAAGTAATGCTATGTCCCCATATTTTACATGAAAAGCTTCTTGCTTAGATGAAATCCATGATCCCCAAATGTTCATTAGATCAGTTAGGTCATTTTATGCAAGATCAAGGTGGACTTTTTTTGGGAGAGATGAGACATATCCTGCTGGTAAACAATCACCTTCTACTAGCTGAGTCATTTCTGATCTAACCTTTAAATCATCTGAGGACTTGTACTGGGTAGATTCAGACTTGGGGAGGCTTGCCATGGATATTACTTGAAAGTTCCATTTTTACCAAAAATAGTTATATAGCAAGATATTCCAATGATGTCATGATGATATGAGTGCATAAAGAGAAAAAAGTAAAGTAAAATGGTTAGAAAACTATAAAAATAATATTAAAAGCATAAGCATAAAAAAAAGAATATACATTTTGAAAAAGGAGAGATATGTTTCTTTATGTGTCTTATCCTAGGTTATTTCTATACAAAGGGGTTGCATGGCTTTATCCTAAAGTTGGCTTCTTAAATGTTATTTACATGCTGGGTTAGGATATTTGATGCGTCTAAAAGGGTCCCTAAATTGTTCCTTACGTCACCCATGGAGGATGAGCAAGGCACCCTGATCCTCACCCATTATAGGTTTCAATCAAAAAGGGTTCAATTTGAGTGTGAGTATTTCCCTAGCCACTGCGAAGGTTATTACCTCACGAAAGCTTTGGTACTCTACAGCCTAAGAGTGCTTTGCTAGCCCATGTGGAGGTTGACACCTCACGAGAGTGTAGTTACCTTACCCTCTCCTAAAAGGACGAGCTCGAGCTTAAGGCTTTATGATATGATTTGTGCAATATGTGTAAATGAATAATTCAAACCCTTAACATTTTCATGTGTATTGAAGCAAAGAATAAACAATAGCAGAACAACAATGTAATAAAAATTAACAAATAAACAAAAACAAGTGATCATTTTAAAACCAACTATGATGACCTATAGTATCATAAGGCTAACTATGGTTTGACTCTCTAACATCCCTAGTAGAGTTGCCAAACTATCATAACATGTCAAATATGAATTCGGCCGCTAGACATGAAAGATAGGAGTCACCACCAATCTTTTTAAAAGGTGTGATTAGATCACCTATATGAATATATTCTTTTTTAAGGTTATCTAAGCTTGACTAAGGCATCCAAAAAGAATAGGCTCTAGGCTACGTTCAGAACTAGATTGGAGAGTTCGGTTACGTGTGGGGAAGGATCGGCACCCCCATAATGCCTATCACAAAGAGAGTACCTAGGTAGCCTAATGTTGAACTAAAGGTCCTATGGTTTAAAAGGTCTTGATTTATTAATCGAATATTTAAGTATTGAAAATATTTTCTAAAGAATTCTCCATTATGTTGGTGGAATGCCCAATAAAAATTTTCTCACCTCAAGAGTTTTTAAGGAAATCCATTTGCTTCCTTAAATTAACTCCATCGTCGGATTCATTTTAATATTTTATGAAAAATAAAAAAATTTAAATTTTATCTAAACATCCAATTTATTTATTTTTAATCAAAAATTAAATATTCAAAATATTTTTCAACAAATTCTCCTTCATGTTGGTAGAATTTCGAGAAATATCTCATCACCTCAAGAGTATTCAAAAGAATCCGTTTGCTCCATTGAAATGACTCCGTCGTCAGATTTATTTTAGTATTTTATATAGATAAGTAAAAATTTTAAACTTTTATTCCTATTTAATTAAATTTTTTATTTATAAAAATTAGCTAAGGCCTTTAATATTGAAAATTATCTACTAAACTCTCCATCGTGCTGGTAGAATTTAATTAAATTTTTCTCACCTAAGAAATTTTTAGAAGTCAACCATTTGCAACCTATTCGAGTTCTATCATCTGAAAGATCCTAATTAATTTTAATTAAGATAAATTATTTTTAAAATGTGAATAAACTAGTATATGAATTTTTTTTATTTCTCATTGATATAAGTATATATATATATATATGTAATTTAATTATAAAAGACTAAAAGAAATAATTAAATGAACAAGAAAAATAAAAAAATAAATAAGGAAAATAATTAGTGGAGATAAATTTATAAAAAAAATACAAGTATAAGTAAATATAAAGTTTAAAGAATACTAAAATAATTACACAAAATTATTCACAAACAAATGTAATAAGAATCTTTTTTTTTTAAATATATATATTTGAAAAAAAGATAACAATATTTATAATAAGTAAATAAATCAATCAATACTTTAAGGTTGAGACCCACGTGGGTCATCAGGGATCAAAGTTAGGTCCCCTTTATTGCACAACCTTTTTTTTTATACTTTTATCGTGAAGAAAAAAAAATGCTCTCAACCTATTTAAACTTCCAAAATAGATTTTGAAGAACTGTTTTAGTCAAAAATTTTATTCAATCACCATAAACGTCCAACTTTCCAATTTAAAAAAAAAATTAAAAAAAAACTATGATAAAATTTTTTATAAAACTAAGAATATTAAAAATAGTTTTGATGTTGCAAATAATAAGAAAAACTAAATCAAAGAAAAACTAAAATATTTACCTAGAGAATAGCCAAGCTTTCCTTCTAAATCCAAGCTTATTAGAACAATCTACCCAATAATTTTTTCTTTTCTCTATTTTTTGCATTTTTTTGTGTGTGTCCTATTCAGAATTCTTGGATCCTATTTATAGGGGAGATTGGTGGACCAAGCATTAATGATGGAATCAAAAACCCTAATTCCCTTTTCAAAATTTAGAATTCAAATCCCATAATTTTAGCTATGTCAACTCTAATTTTACAAATTTTTGGCAATTTGATTTTAATGATCTTTGACTAATCTTCATCTCAATTCAATCTTGATAGATTAGTTACAAATTTGAAAATTTGCAATTTTAACTTTCTCTTCTTTTTTTTTTTTTAAATAAAGATAAAAATTTTCAAAGAGATATGGGCTTTTTAAATATTGGATTATGGAACCCGAACCTAAAATCGGGTGTCAACAAGCAATTTTTAGCTATACTTTCTATGTGGTCATTAGGCTGGATTTAATTTTGAGAGCTCACGGTTGGAACAAGCTGAGAAATGATTCAAAAATATTTTTATTCCATGAAGGTTGAACATGCTCTTGGTGTTATTTTGAGTTGTTATTTAAAACATGTAAAATATTTCAAGCATATAATCATATTTATTTTAAAAGAAAAATGATGGTAATTTCTTTTGCTGATAGATTTTCATTTTAATAAAATTTTATTTGCTTACGTTGTTTAGTAAAACTCTTGAGTGTAAAAAAATAGCATATTGCATATTATATAAACATTGAATATAGGCAAAGCTTTACCTTAAATCCAGTAAGGGTAAGTGCACATTAATGTTTAAGAAGATTTCTTGCAAGTTTTAGGGGACTCCATTAGTGCTAGCATTATTGAGAATTTTCACAATGTATGCAACATATTAATGTAGATTTCTTTTGCCATTGAACTATTGAAACTTTGGTAGTTGATAAATTTTTAGACATCTTCATGCAATCAATCCTTTGAGAATAAGGTTTTAAATAAGTGAGAGATGGCAAAGCAATACTTTCAACCAAGATCTTTGACGACTTCTTTGATAAGCTTCTTGAGTTAATCAGAAGAAACATTTTGAAGTTCTTCTTTAATAACTTTACTAGAAATTTCTGCAACTACTTCAAGAATTTGATGTTGGTTTAGGTTTGCAGCATCTTGGTTGTTTCCACTTAAGCTTTCAAATTTCGCCATCACAAAAGTAATTTGATCGCTATTCTCTTTAATGCTTCTTACAAGGGATTTTACAAAATTTGCAAAAAAAAGCCATTTTTCTTTTAAGGAAGTAATGCTAGTTGTCATCATAAGAACAACCTCCAAATTGGATGATGTAATTTAATAAAGTGATATTGTAGTATTTCTTCCTCTAACTTTTGAGTTGGAGAAGACTTGAGATTTATATTATTAGAAAAATTCATTTGAAAGGCCACTGAAATTTGAGAGATTTTACTTAGATAAAAAGACATAGGAGGTTGAGATGGTCACACCGAGCATGTTGAAAATAAAAAAGAGAAAATTTGGAGTCAAATAACAATTTAGCTATCAAATAGGGTGTTAAATATTTGAGAAATCTTAAAAATAAAGAAAATTCTCTAATTTTTTTAGTTGGGAATAACGCAATGGCTTAGAAAAATATCAACAAAAAAGAAATAGAATAATATATAATTTTAACATGGTTTAACCCTTTTGGCCTACATCCATTAACCCTAAAAAGATTATAAACAATGCACTAGTCAAACTTATAACTTTTGCATGGATAAAGTTACAAACTCTCCTTACAATCAGCACGCCAGTAGTTTTTGCACGGAGAAAGCCATAAATCTTCCTCATAATTAACACACTAGTATTTTTTGTATGAAGAAAGCTACAAACCTTTCAACAAATAACCCGTAGCTTTTGAACGGAGAAAGCTACAAACTGTCTTCTGAAAATGAGATCTTGCAAGGTTTACATCTCTTTCATTCTTGATTTTAAATGTTTACACCTATATGCATATTTATAGGGACAATTACTTGGTTACCAAGTTATTCACTAAGATTTCTTTCCTTATTAAGAATATTTACCCATTAAATAAACTTAATTACCAAGTAATATAAAACTAATAGAATTTTAATAGAATTCAAATTGATTGCCAATTTGAATTTGGGTCAAGTACTTAACGTTTTCTTTACAAGGAAATTAAATTCAAGAGTTTCTTGATAACTTGATCTTGAATTGATGAAACTTAATTCAAAGATTTTTGGATGAGTTAGTTTGGAATTAGATTTGTTTCAAGGTCTTAAAGACTAGAACTTGAATTAGATTTGTTTCAAAGGTCTCAGAGACTTGGTCATGAAATTTTCTTCAAAGGTTTTAAGACTTGAACAAACATGATTTGTCTTATTTCTTTGATCAACACAAAATCAAAAAGTAATTTCTTTGAACTCAAATATGGTATTATTGAAAATTTTTTGAATTCTTCATTTCTTAGGGTCTAACTTGGAACTTTGGAGAGGCATCGAGCCTTCAAAATCTTCTTTTTATCTTAGGTTTGAGAATTGTGATAAATGACTTAGGGGAAGTTCTAATTTGTAGTGCTAACTTGCTAGGTGAAAGTGAGTTTTTAAAGGTATGTTTATGAGAGTGCTAAGAGAACTTTAATTAGATGTCCCATGAATTCTTACAATTTGATTGATCAAAATCTAAATTTGTTTTTGTTTAATTTAAAGAGGATGACTTATAGTCAAACTCCAATAAAAAAAAAAAGAACTTTTAATCAAAAGATATTTTAATTGAAATGTATCAATTGATAAGTGACCAAAATTTTTTTCCTTCTAAGCGTCGATGAAAGAACATTTTAGAAGTATAGACACTCTATTGATTTATTGTCTATGGTCTTTAAAAGATGCAAGTGTATCGCATTTATTTCCCAAAGGGTGCCTTGGCTCTCGTAATCTTATAAAAATACGAACCAACAACAAATGAATTTTAATTGTATACTTATTTATATTTATTTAATTTATGATTATTAATAATAATCAAGTTCGAAGACTAAACTTTAATTCAAAAAATAAAAAATAGTTCATAATCCGAACTTCCACTTGGCCCTTAGTTTAAAAGATTTTTAGAGGAGATTCTATCTTGAAAGCCCTCTGTTGGTTAATAATATTGGGAAGATGATGGAGGTAAGATTGAATAGCCTCAAAATTTTCTTTTTGTCTTCTTAATTCGCTAAATTTGACTGCTATTGTTAAGTAGAAAATTTGAAATAACCAATTGTGACAATATTCAACTATGAAGTTGAAAAAAATTGTGTGGAATGTATATAGATTGGCATTAAATAATCGAATTTAGAGTGGGAATATAAAATTCTTATCCTAACATGTCCACTTGATTGTTCAACTTGAAACCCAGCTACCAAACAAGTAACAGTTGCACACGACCCTCAATCAACAAATCAACAAGTAAATAAATAAAAATTTTGTTCCATTATTTTTTTTATTTCACAAACGAATTAAAGAATTATTATATATTTTATTTTTAAAATGATTTTTTAATATAATTTTAAATGATATTTGTGTTAATTTATCTTATGAACTTTAAATAAACTATCATCAAATAAATTTTCATATATATACATATATATATAGAGAGAGAGAGAGAGAGATGAAAAGGAAAGAGTAAAGTGAAGGCAGAGAAATAGTATCCAAAGAAAAGATCTAAAGAGCGCATCTATATGGTAGTCTAGAGTGTAAACCATTAACATTATCATATAATCTTCCCTTCTCCCACTTACCACTTGTTCGACTCAGCTGTCCCCTTCTTCCACTCCTTTTCTGTCTTTTTTTTTTTTTTTTCTCTCTCTCACCAGCAATTGCCATTGCCAATCCTTCCCAATCTCATTCTCTCTTTCTCTCTCAACACTTACTTTTTCCGTCTTTCTTTCCATTTAAAAAATGCCAATCAAAAGAGACCCTTCTATTCCCCCGCCTATGATCAGCAAGATTGGTCCCTACACTGTCTTCGTTACTCCACCTTCTACCCCTACCCCCACTGAACCAGCTCTTTTTGAGTCTCCGAAGAAGGTGGTGCCGCCTCCTGCTGCTCCTCCTCCGGTCCAGCCGCCGCCCCAACAGTTTGATAAGTCTTTTGTTGCTTCCCATTCTGATGGTTCCATTGTGGGTTTCTTCAAAAATGCTGCCTTTAAAGTTCAGAATGGTATCCACTTTTCCTCTCCACCTTTTATTTTTCTCTTTTAAAAATAAAAATTTTGATCATATTGCATGAGTTTCTTTTTTTTTTTTTTTTTCCCTTTAAGTTTAAAACGGAAATAATTTTTATCTATGCAAGCTTTGCATTGGAATGGCGGATTAGCTACGGTACTATTTCGGTTTGTTGACAATAAACAGAAAAAGTAATAGTATCAGTATATGTTCTTGTTGATGTTTTGCAGCTCATTCAAGCTTGGATGACCATTTGGCTCGCTGGTTCGGCTTAAATCAGTCTAAGTATCAGTGGGCATTGGACGATTATTATGAGAGCAAGGGATTGGTAAGTGTAAATAAATTCGTATAATGGTACATTTTTAAGGCAAAATTAAAGTTTCAGATCATAACTTTTAGCTCCTATAGTTTGGTATTATGGCTAGGTTTGGTGAAAACAAAGTATCGCTGAAGGTACATGTGAAGTAGCTTATAAGCAATTACATTTTATACTTTTGCTTTTTTGTAGACAATGATATATCCTTGTTATATCAATCGCATTATGGACCCTAAAAATTTGGATTTATTTTTTATGCTTCGATTCTCGTGGTGTCTCTAAATATAGTTTTAATTTGGTTGCTTGGTCTTAGTTAAGGAAGCATGGTTTCCTGCTTTCTTTCCTTTCTTGGATTATATCCACATGTTATGTATGAAATTAAGATTCCCTGTGGTTTTTGGCATTTCGGAAACGAAGAAACATTTGATATCTTTAGATGTTTTATAGGCACTGTTTCTAGATGGAGTAGAAACGAGGTAAATGGATACATTTTTGCAGATGGAGAGAGGAAGGGGCTTACTGGTCTCCAAAGCACCTCTTATACATCTAAAACCTTTCAAGTATTAGTGTATGCCTAGCTTTTGGGTTCGTGGATGTACTTCTGTCATTCATGCAACTAAAGAATAACATTTAAAACTTGATTTCTTGGCTTATGGTTGTGGTGGTTAGTGATTACTATCTAGAACCAGTTCTGTAAGACTCTAGAATATTGGTAAAATGAAAATTTATAATCACAAAGTGATGCCCCGCAGATGCATTATAGATAATAAAATCTAGTCAGTTTGTTTATTGAGTAAAAGCGTAGTAACATTCATCAAGAACCACTTACAGTTGTGTTTAACTTGTGAGGGACACTTGCATGGTGCAGTATGTATTCTTATGGAGTTGGAATTACTTTACGAAGTTAAGCGTTGCTGCATGATCTTTGTGAGGGTTTGGAGGTCATAGTTTGAACTTGAATCAAACTGTTTTAGTTGTTTATCCTCAAATCAAACATTAAACTGCTTGAAAGCCAAGCCTTTGGATAAACCGATTTTAAATTTTGTCCTTCTTTGAGTTGAATGTATAGAGCTTTTGCATCTTGTGCCTGTAGGACTTTGATGTACCAACTCTGTTTCTCTCTTCAGTTCATTTTTATTTGAAACCTGGGCAAATTCTTTAATCCCCACTTGCATTTCTCGCCTGGAAGGTTATCTGGACCTAAACCCAAGATGTATCACCTTTGTCTGAGCTTAACTACTTTAGTTTAAAGTCATGTGGATGGTTTGTTCATCAGGGTTGTACGCAGTCAATGTTTCCTCAGAATCTTCATTTTCCTAGAGTACCCGTATTTAACTCTTTTGTCCGAAACAATTTGGATATGGGTGTGGAGGTATAATCTTCCAAATATATGTAGAAGCTTAAGAAAAAAAAAAGCATACTCCTGTCAATCACATACCCATATCCAACACTCACCCTTGAGCCTGGGTAACATAGTCCTCAACAATACAGAGCTTGTTGTCATTATCTGTCAAACTCTGTAAATGTGATGGAATTTCAGCTAATTAGTTGTAGCTTGATGATTGCACAGCAGCAAGATATCTTTGTTTTGGAAACATGTTCTAAGGGATGAAATTTCTCAATATTAAGGTTACTTACTCATGTGGCCAAATCAATTGATGTTTAAAAACTTATTGTATATAGAAAGGATCTAGTATGGCAAAATATCCTAGATTCCCCCCCCCCCCCCAAAAAAAAAAATTGTTGAAAGTATTTTTAACATCACCTGTCTGTGATATTACTAACTGGGATGGTTTCTCATTGTAACCTGGAAAATAATTTGTTTCCTTTTTGGGACTGGGAGCTTAATTTGTTAACCCTAAAAGAATAAACCATGGTTTTACTTTCACTTTGAATCTTATCAAACTAAACAACTAAGTAAACTATTTATGTTTGAAAGATGTCTTAATGGCTGGATTTCCACTCTTTTGTGCATTTTATGACATGGAAAGGGAGCATTTATAACATTTTAGATCTGCTTTAGTTAAGCGATATTCAATCCTGATTGTTGTAAAGCTTTAACTTTGTGGTTGGAATTGCTAGATAAAGAGGGAACCAATTAGAGAATAGAGATAGAACAGAAGCATGGGCTTGGTACACTGTATAAATATCCCGACATGTCTTACTTTACTTGCAATACTTTTATATGCACATATTCTTTGTGATTAATGCAGAAAAGTTTGAATTTAATCTGTGGTTTCCGTATTTTATCTTGTTTTCTGGAAGTGCTACTCTGATTACTCTATGATGTTACATGGTCAACTTGATGGCTGCTGGTGATAAAACATACTTAAGTGCATTGCTTTTAGTTATACTAGAGATGCACACCGTGGAAGTAACATTGTTGTGGTTATGCGAAAAGCTGTTCAGATAGTTGTTTTCACTGTTTTAAGTTTACTTGTCATTTTTATCACAACTACTGGATGGTTATGATATTGACTTAATTAAACATTTTGATATATTGTTATTGCAGGAAAAGGAAGGTGTAAAAGTGAAAGAAATATCAAGCAAAATACAGAGTGTGTAGCTTACTTCTTGGGTTGGTAATGAGATATTTGAATTTCCTTTTCCTCTTTCTCTAGCTGTTTCCCTTTTTCAAAAGTTATTAATATATATGTAATGAGGATGTTTTAATCTCAGTGGATGTTGCTGTTCTGCCGAACTTGCACTGAGTGAGAATGATTGTCGTGTCTCCTTTCTGTATTATATCTATATACATAATGCATGGAATGGCCGGACATTTGGATTCTCGAAGTGATCTTTGTTAGCATCTCTGGACTGGGGATCGCATCAGATTATATGTGTATTTCTACCTATTTCTGCAGCAGCTAACTGAGCTTGTTTGTGTACTAGGCTAGGAGTTATGTAATCTCCTTACTTACAAAGTCAAATTCTAGCACTGAGATTACTGTCTACTATTGGAAGACATACTCTTTATGTTATTGTATTTTTGTTTTTCGAAAAGCAGTATTTTGTACATTAGTTTCTCTCATTCAGGCATGCATGCTTATGCATACTGGCAAGTGAGACGTAAAACAGGTTCATTTTGTTGGCCAAACAGTCAACCATTCGATGGTTTAAGACCATTGGGGTGACTTGCTCAGTGTAGATACTTAATTTTGGTTACTTATTATGATATCTCTTCTTAGAAAAATGTTTTTACAGAAAATTACACTTACAAAAATAACAGCAAAGGCAACCTTGAACAAGTGATCGTATCGCTTCATCGGTGTGGCCTCACTATATGTTCTTTTCTACAAACACTTGTTCAAGAGAACAACTATTGCACAGAATAATTGTTACTCAGAACAATTCTAATTTAAAATAGTTTTTGTTCAAAACAGATGTTACTTGTAACAATTTTCATTCAGAACAGTTTTTATTTAAAACAATTATTTTTTAAAACAGTTTTTGTTCAAAACAGCTCATATTTAGAACAATTTATGTTTAAAATAGTTGTTATTTGGAACAGCTCTTGCTCAGAACAATTATTGTTTAGAACAGTTTTCGTAAAGAATAGTTCTATTCAAAATAATCTCTGTTCATAACAGCTATTATTTAGTATAACTCTTATAAAACAACACTTTTGTGAAAAGCACTTTCACTTGGAGTTATTCTACAAAAGGCGTTTCACTTAATACTATTTCAATGAAGTAGAAGTGGAAATAACCTCAAACTATGGTAGAGTTTTTAGGTTAGTTTCACTAGTTGGATGTTTTGGAAAGCTTGACTTGGTGGATCAAATATGTAGATAGTTAAGAGATTTTCTCTTAACCTTCTTTAAGGTATGAGTGTTTTTTTCTTTCCTCTAGAATAAACAGTAAACTTTTATTCACTGTTATTATTAGTAATTTAAACCCATTAAACAAGATATTAATATTAGAAACTGACAACCTTTTATTATACCTATTAAATAACAATATTTTGTAACTTTTATTTCAGAATTTATAAATAGTAATCTTATTTTGGAATTTATAAATAGAAGTCTTTGCAACTCATTTGAAACTTTTGGAACTTTTGTTTTGATAAACTTTTTCTTTCTGATATTCTCTCCGTAATCTTCTTCACTCAAATTATCTTGTTAGCCACTTTTTCCATTTTACCAACCATTATTTATTGCTGCACTCAATGTCTTAAGGTCTGTTTCAATCTTCCTTTTTCTCGTTTCTCAGCAATATCCCGTTCACCTATTTGCAACGCTTTCTCCTAGAACCCTATACGCTCAGTTTCATGGTTTTCTGGGCTTGGACTTTTTTTGGTTGAAATGCTTCACATTGTTTATGATTGTGTCAAGATGAAAGCTCCACTTAATATTTATGAGTCACCGTACAAAAAGAAGTTAGCGAAGTATCATTCTCATTTTGCTTTCATTAGTTCCAATTAAGGTTATCTGGACTGGACTATTGTCAGAGAGTATTAAAAAAAAAAAATCAGAGAAACCACATAAGCATGTCTTTCATAACCTAGGGGTCGAGCCCAGGTTCCAAATGTACCCTAGTTTTATGTGGTTCGATCCCCTTCTAAAAGGAATCCGACAAATAACTTATAGAAAAAAAAAAAAAAAACCCAAAGACTAGGCAATTAGCGATTCTTTATTTTGTTTGATTCCTTTTGTTAGAGAATATGCATAAAAATCATCCAAATCCAATCAGCAGTACCTAGCAAGTTACATGATCTACTGCCCCTAAAAGGGCTACTTTCCTCCATAACAGAGTTAAGATTTTATGCTGCATTTTAATTCGTAGCACCGTCCAAATTTATCTGTAAACGATGATGAACAGCGAACTATCGTCATAGTTAATTTAGGTAAGCTTTTTCATTCCATTTTTTTTTCTTTTCAGTTCATTTCTTATCCTACTTCCTCTCCCCCCTACTCTCCTCCCAATCTAGTTGCCCTCCATGATCCATCATTAAAAAAATGAAATGTTCTTCTATGTCTTTTGTTACCTCCTTAGAAAAGAAGAGTCCGCTGCCTCTTGTTAGTGCTCAAATGATTTTCCTCGCAAATGAAGTTTCACTTTTCTGAGAAAGCAGTTATTGCGATCTTCTTGAGGTAGTGGGATTAGAACCCGGGGCTTAATTCAATTTGTAAAATACAGGAATAATTTTCACAGGCATGAAATAGTATTTAATGTAGTAATTTTCTATTAAAATAATGAAATGATATCCTTTAATTTTCTTTTCTTTTTTTTTTTTTTAATTTTTAATTTTTTTATATTTAACTTTACACAAGGAGTTGATATATAACCCACTGAAACTTTCGCTAGCTATGCTACTGAAACTCCTCCCCCGGAATTCATTGCCAACATTGGAAATGATTAAAGCTCAACTCCTATCATTCGGAAATATAGATTATTAAAGTGGTAATCAATAAAAGAAATTTCATATCACGTTAATTAAGTTTGGATATCCTTTGCTCATAAATATATATATATATATATAATAATTATTACTTCATTTATAACCAGTAAATTTTAAGTTGAGTGCTATCTTAAACGTTAATATAGTATTCAAGCATGTTTTCCCCGTTGGTTGGACTGTAGATAAGTGTTAAGGCATACCACTTCATAGGAAAACTTTGGTTTGAATTAGCAGTAAAACCAGAGAGTTAAGAATAATTGTACCTGAAACTTATTGGGAATTGGTAACCATGACCTCGGGCAGCAGCAATTCTCCCCCTTGATTTTGCTTCTTTTATTTCGTTTCATTCTTTGTTAAACAATCTGTTAAGCTAATCGTATTGGAAACTGCTCAGAGGAAACTTCGTAGAATCTCATTAAAATTTTTTTATTAATTTGTTTTTACCTTTTAAAAATGTTTTTACCAGTAGTCACTATCGTTACATCGAACTGTTTCCATTTGCTTCTGCTAGATACAAGGAGACGGAGGTTGAAGTCTGGCTACTGTATTACTCTCAGAGAAGACAAGTGTGCCTGGTAAAAAAGATACTAAGAATGTTATCATGCATTTATCTTAGTCAGATGGTCCAACAAATACTTTGTTTCACGGCCGGCCTTTCTTTTATTTTTGTCATCGGTTGGCTGACCGATGACACATGGAGTTCATTTATATATATATTCCCGAATAGAGGAAACCGTTGCACGAGAACAGGAAATCACTGGTAAGGGCATTGCTCTACATCCTGACATACAGATGAAGTTTGTACAAAGTTTTTGACTTTGTCTCCTTGAAATTTCATGTTTTAATTCATTAATTTGCTCCATAAAATTGTTGGTAAATATTTCTATTTTTGAATGTTATATATCTAAGATATTGCTAATTGCATCTGCTTGTCTTGGTGCCTTCTCCTATCATCATCAATGTCTTCAAGGTCAGGAATTGTATCAACTGGTATGGTTTTCATTTTCTCTATATGCTGCTTCTAGTTTCTTCTTTTTCATCCTTGTCAAATGAACTGATAAATTATGGATTTGTAATGGCTTCCTATATGATCTGCGGTAATCATCATCGTCGTGATTTGTAATAATGCTTGTTATTGGTTTAAATAGAAGAGCTGAAGCTATTAAGAACAATGCTCACCTCTCCAAATTTCTGACAATAACCATGGATAAATTCCTCAATGACGTGGAAAAGGAGAAACCAATCAGATTTACCTCTCGGGGGCTAAGTAATGCATCTGATAATTCTACCAATTTGTTAAGTTCGGGGGGTTTTGGAGCAGTGTACAAGGGAGTTTTCAATGATGAAACCATTGTAGCTGTTAAGTTTTTACACGGAAGCTCCGACAAAAAAATTGAAGAACAATTCATGGTGGAAGTGGGAACAATTGGTAGAGTTCATCACTTTAAACGGGTTCAACTCTACAGTTTTTGCTTGGAGAGTAACCCGAACCAGGATCCAAATAGTGGCTGCAACGTGATGTTACAATTATTATTTAGCAGTTTTGACATACTCCTTTACTGATATCATGATCGATATTTGACTATAATTGATCGTAAGAATATTTATTATGTCCGCAATTACAATAAACGCAATGCTATTAAAAATACGTTTGCGGCCGTTTTTTAAATCTTTGAGCCTGAGGGCCCTAGTATATGACTGCATGACAAATGGCTCGCTTGACAAGTTTTTATGTCGTGAAGAAAAGATATTAGGACTTTAAAAACTTCACGAGATTTCAATAGGCACGGTAAAATGGATTGCTTACTTACATGAGAAATGCCAACAGCGAATTATTCAACGTGACATAAAGCCTTGAAACATTCTCCTAGATGCAAACTTTTTCCTAAAGTCGCCGATTTTGGTTTGGCCAAGCTCTGCAACAGGGAAAATACTCATGTAACCATGAAAGGAGGTAGGGGTACTCCAAGATATGCAGCACCAGAACTTTGGATGCCTTATCCTATAAACCATAAATGTGATGTTTATAGCTATGGAATGCTAGTATTCAAAATCGTTGGTAGAAGAAGGAACCTTGACATTCAACTTCCAGAGAGCCAAGAGTGGTTTCCTAGATGGGTGTGGAAAAATATTGAGAATGGAGATTTAGGATTAGGATAGTTAATGAAAGTCTGCGAGATTGATGACAAAAATAGAGAGACAACCGAGAGAATGATCAAAGACCGCTTTGTAGTCTGTCCAGTATAGACCTGTGTTGAGGCCTCTGATGAGAATGGTGGTTAAAACGTTAGAAGGAGCTGTCGAAATTCCAGCACCTTCAAATCCATTTGCACATTTGCTGGTGGAGACTCACATTTCTAGCATTTCTTCCCTTAACAACATGGACTGATGATCCTCCTGCTGATTCCAACTCTACAGTGCTGACAGAATCCGAGTTAGAAGGTGCAACTCCTACCATGGAAAGTTACGAGGTTGAAGCGGGTTGTAGACAGTTCTACCTAGGACATATCAACAACACCACCAACTCCATAGGACCTCATTTTAGATAGACCTGTCGATTTAGACCCGAACTCGAAAATTCCGATTAATACACTCGAATGCTAACTTGATTCAACCCGATTTGACAAAAAAGTCGACAACCCAAAATCAAATTAAGTATAATTTTCTTTTAAAAATATTAAGTTAATAAAAATAATACTTATAACATAAATTATTAATTTATTTTAATTTCATTGCATGTGGTTATCATTTTGGATTGCGACAAGGTAATCAAATATCATTTAGTATGTATTAAATTAATCATATTCTTATTTTTGTCGCATAAAGTAATGCCATACGTAGATATTGCACAAAATTTAAATTATGCTATTATGATAATTTTTTAACATGTGATTAGTTTAAAATTTTGAATTGTTGTTGTAATTTTAAAATATATTATATTAGTTGGAATAGAATTGATTTTTTTATAATTATAAATAGTGTAAAAAATTTATCACTTTTTTTTTATTTCAATTTTTTAATTTTTAATATATCTTGTGAGAGTACACTATTATTTTACTAACTTTATTAGTGAAATCTAAAAATTCTAATTCTTTATTCGAATAATTTTTTATTTATCATAGTATAAAAGCGTGTTAAATGATAATATCCGTTTAAGTAAAATAGATACTTGAATTTAAAAAATTATTTGATTATGCAAAAATCACAAAATCAAGTGAGATAAATATTTATTTTTATTAAAAATTATGATTTTTATGTCTATTTTTAAATATTATTTACTTTTTATATTTAAATAAAATTTTAATTAAATCTGACTTAGTCAAATATTTTGTTTAAATTTGATTTGATTTGAATTTAAAATTAAGAAATTGAACCCAAATTATCCTAAATCGTATAACTCTAGTGTTAAACATAATTGACTTGAACATCTGAACCCTATTAACTCGAGTGTTAAACTTAATTTGATTCAAACTCGATTAACTCGAGTAGTAAACCTGATTGACTCAAAATCCAAATTATTCGAATCTAAAAATTTAAAGGCCCGAAGTCCAACCTACATTGGCTTAAGCCAAAATCAACTCAACCTGCCCAATTGACAAGTTTAATGTCAGTATTTAATGGTAGACATTAGTCAAACTATGGTAAAAAGATTCACTTATAGCCTAATTCTAGGCGAAATTATAATAGTGAATTAATCCTTTGTCATCTGTCAACTCCTCAATGTCTACGTTGAATTAAAATGATATTTCTTTTTCACAAATAGGTTTTATTTTATAACTAGTATCATGCCCATGTGATGTTACGAGAATTTTTGTGATCATTTAAAAAATGGAAGCAGAAGCAATATGAATTCATAAAATTTTGAAATATGTATTTTATAAGCTTTAGCAGAGTTATTTATAAGGAAATAATTTCACTATTTTATAATAACAATAACAATAAAAAAATAGAAATATATAAATGATAGGAAAAATTTGTACTGAAGTTTGACAAATAATTACAAAGACTTAGCTATCAAATAACAAAATTGAATTAACAAATTGATTTCATGCCTTTAAGATATTTATACATATTTTTATCATGGAACTCAAGTTCAAAGAAAAAACAATTCTCATATTTTTAAAGATAGCTATGACAAAATATAAAGTATTCCATCAGTTAACAAATAAAATGAAAACCAAATTAATCTCTTATGCATTGTCACCTTTTTTCTCTTTGACTTAAGCTTATGGTATGCTCTCTTTTCTTTTTTTTCTTCCTCTCAAACTTTTAGACTTCGTTTATTACTTTTATGAAACTTAAATATTAATTTACTTAATTCCAAGTTTAAATCAGTTCCTAAATGTATATGAGGAGAAGATTAGGGAATGATATTAAAGCTTTTCATATGCAAATTGATTACAGAAAGGCTACTCAAGCCAATCACAATATGTATTTTATGTTTCAAATTTCATGATAGAGTTTTACCTTTTAATATTTGATGTTGGTCTGGTGACTTAATGCCCCTTTGAAGCTGAATATTATTCAATTTGATTTGTTAATGGAATAAGTGACTTTATTAGGAAACCTCCCACTTGATCAATTTTGTATAAGGGAAAGAGGAAGGTAGGCATAAATTCTAGCAGGACAAAAATCTATTCAACCATTCAACAAAATATAGCAAGTGCTAGTATGACCTAAATAGCACAAACCGGTGACCTTGGTAGATAAACAACGGCATCATGAATGTGCCTTACCTCAAAGTGCAATTATGCAAAATACATGCTAATTTTAATTTACTTATAAGCTAAAAATTAAGCGACTTCAAACTCTTAAAGGCATAAAAATAATGATTAATTATCCATGATTATATAATTCAAAATTAGTAAAAGAAAAGTAAATATACCATTTTTTTATTTCAACGGTGACATCAATGTTCCAACTTTATGCTTGTTTGATTTACTAAACCTTCTTAAATCCATATTAAAATTTTATACATAAGAAAGGGAAAACCATAATATTTTTTCATGAACCTAAAAATCTAGAGTAGATATGATTTACCAATAAACTTATACAACACGGAGAGTGCTAAAGCTCATGTTAGAGAATATATTCTTTTAGTGATACTATAGGTGCAAATCCAATTTCAAGGAGTAATAGTAATTTTAAAGAAACCAAAAAATAATTACCAAACTTTCAAGTTAGTTTTTTTTACAATAACTAAACCTAAACATTGAATAAAAACCTCCGTAAACCATTCAAAAGCAATGCCTCATCCATTTGTACCTCTACAAATCAAGCTTAAAACTATTTTTTTTTTTTAATTTTTTAGGCCAAGGTACCATATCAATTCTTTACAAAAATGTCATAATAATTCAAACAATTTCATGAAGTCCTTATTATCATATATGTATATGATTATAATGCTTCTTCTTATTGTAATTTATCTCATGACATTGTATTTGATTGATTTTAATTTCTTTATTCTCAAATTGTTTATGTATTAATTTGAAAACAAATGAAACAATCAATTCTAAAATTTCAGTTAGTTTTCTCATAATATCTGAATGTAAATATTATTTCTCATAATATCTGAATGTAAATATTAAATAAACAACTCTGCAAACCATTTCAAGATAGTCTCTCATCCCTTTTTGTCTCTACAAATTAAACTTAATATTATACTTTTCATTCTTTACGCTAAGGTAATACATCAATTAAGATTGAGAAAAAAATCAAGAAAATTGAAAATTGATTCGAATCATAGTGTTCAATTTGTTTTAGTTCAAATTTGATCAAACTCGGTTAGGATATTAACCATATATATTTTGATTTAATTCAATTTTTAGTTGATAAATTTAAAGACAGCAATTATTCGAATTAAACCGAATTCTTTTTTTTTTATTTTTAATTTTTTATAACATGAAAATAAATATTTTATTTCTAAATTAGTGTGAAAAACTTTAAATATTATAGAAAAATATATTTCTTAAATTTAAAAAATCAATGAACTGAGTTGATTCAAGCCAGTTAAATTTGATTTGGATCGATTTGCTTTTATACATTTTTTGATTTAGTTTCGGTTTGATTTTTGAAAATATAGAATATTGCAGATTAACTGTAAATTTTTTCAAAGTCAATTTGAACCAAACTATTATCACCCTTAACATAAACTCTTATAAAAAAAAGGTCAATGTACCTCAAACAACCATACGAAATCCTTTTGTCACATATGGGTATGAATATAATATTTACTCTTATCACAATTTATTTGATGACATTGCATGTGATTGATTCCTAATTTCTTTATTAATTGTTCGTATATTCATACTCATATTTTCTTTAACTTCCTATATTATTAATTTCTTTTTAGAAAATAGTTTCAACCATTATTCAATGCTTATGAAAGTTAGAATCAAAAAGCAAAGTTGAAAAACCACACTTATTGAATGAAATCTTATTTGTGTATTTGTTTTTGCTTTGGAGGCAGTCCAGTCTATTTTCCACATTACTTTATTAAGAAAAAACCTTCAATTATTTTTCTTCTTGAAGACTTTTAATTAACCAAATTGAAAATATAAACTAAATGATTGAAAATGAAAATAAACATGGGATGGGTTAAATATGTTTACTTACACAAAACTGGTTAACAAAAAAATTTCTAAATATGTACATCAAAATATATAATATGTTACTCAGTTTTTGAAAGGATGAGCTAAACATAACAATATAAAGGATTTTTTATAGAGTCAAACATAATTTAGATAAATAACTTTCTCAAAAACCAAATATAAATAAAAAACCAACAAAAAGAGATTTAGATACGAAACCAAGTTGCTTGAGAAAGATAGTGATCTACTGAAGCAATTTCCACCATTTTTACTAATATCGAAAAATCAATACTTTATTAAAAAACAAAAGAAAATAAAAACTAATCACCAAAGATTCAAAAATACAAAGTATTAAAAATAGTAAAAAATAATTATATTATTACATTAAAAATAAAGAAATGATTTTTTTACTTTAAAATGAAAAACAAAAGTAATTAATTTTTCACTAAAAATGTAATAAACAAATTAAGAAAAAAGTAACTTTCGTAGATTTTTTTTTTTTGTCTCTATGCTTTCTCTGCTTCATTGGATTATTTTTTTCTTTTTCTGCTTTTTCTCAGTCTACCACTAGTTTATCAGACATACAAAATCAAGTAAACCATTAACAAAAAAAATCCAAGAAAACTTGTTTTTTGAACATTTTTCACTAAAGCCCAGTCCTATGACTGTTGCTCTTACACATTTCTCTTTTTTTTTTTTTTTTCTTCTTCTAGTTTTTTCTCCTTACTCTCTCAAATCTGTTTATATATCCTTCTCAGGATCTTGTTTATATAAGTGCTAAAAGGATTTTAGGTGAAACCTTACAATCTAAAAGAGGGAATTGAACATAAAAGAAATTCTCTCCAATGAAAATGAAAGCCACATAAATGCAATTAACACCAAAATGAGAAATACAAGCACTGTATGTAAAAAGATTTAAATACCTCTTAAATTAGATAAAAAATAAAAATAGAATAAATGGGTAATGAGAAGCTAAAAATAGGTGAATTCACTTTAACAAGTAAAAAAATAATTGAAAAAATTCAAAAGAAAACCCAAAATAATTTTCAAAAATAAAACAACATACCTTTTTGTATATATTTTGGAATGAATTTTTCCTTCATTTCTACAGATTTTCCTTCCTTTAAGCTTTAATAATCCTGAGCACAAACAAAAACTTAAAATCAACAAAGAAACGAAAATCAACAAACGTAAAAACCCACAAAAAACCATGGAAAACCCATAATTTTAACCTCTGATTTTAGCTTAGAAATACAAATTTAAGTCTCTAAAAGAGAATCATTGTAGAAACATGGCTAAGGACACCTTTTCTCTTTATTTTTTCTTTTCTTTTTCATCATTTCTCATTCATCCAAAGACTATTTCTTTTTTTTTTTTTCCAGCTAACCTCATTCTCATGTCCACCCTTATACTTCCCATATCTTTTTTTTTAATTTTTGAATTAAAAAAATATAAATGAAATGATGGGATGTAAACCCTTCTCAAAGCTTTCTTTAATCTTCTTTTTACCCCACATCATTTTTCATATCTGCCCGCCATATTTTCATATCTTTTTTTTTTTTTTTAAATATAAAAAAGTAAAATGGAATGATAAGATATAAATGACCTTGGCATTTCAAAAATATCACTTCACCCTAGAAAGCCCAACCTAACATGAACCATCGACTAAACCCAAAACCAAATAACCTTCAACAACTCAATGAAAAAGAGTAATCCCATATATTTTTTTGAATACCTCTCGAGAAGATTTAGAACAATGTTAAACCTTCTTAGAAAACCGTAAGTATGATTCAACTGAACCTTCCTACAATAACAGGGCAATTCTTTACATTTCCCTTTTTGTAATTGGTATGTACATTCTCAATTTGTTTCCATATATGATAGAATAAGTTACTGCAGGAATTAAGTTCCTAGTTACTCGTTCTTGGAAAAAGGGATTAAAAAAAGTTAACCTTTAGAATAAATATTATCCTTTATTTGAGTGTTTATTATTTTCAAAGTAATTATTAACTTATAATACCTGACAACATATTGCATCTATTTTCTGAATATTGAATTTTATTTTTTTGAAGATAGCTTTCAAGGTAAAAAAGTCAAATAACCAAAGAAAAAAACTTCTTATATTGAAAGTCCTTAGTTTTAATGGTATTTCAATATCACTGCAGCCTTGTTTTTAATCATTAGGCATTATACTCACCGTGGTTGATATCGTACCGGTCAATACATATAATTTTTAACTAAATTGGTACCGGTAGCTTTTTGTATCATTCTGGCCTTGGTATTGGCCTTTATTGATAAGTATCGACTTATTTTAGTTTTACTGATCGAAAATAGTTATACCGCTTAGTGCAAAGCATGAGCTTCTAAAAAAATTCAACTGATATCAATTGTAAATTTGATGAATATTGACAATCATTAAAAAGTTCTAATGAAGCAGTAAACCCAAAATTGTGCATTGAAACACACCAGTGCCAGTACGTTCCAATATCATAACAAAAATGGTATGTCAACCTATATGGTACTGACTATTTCGATTGTATCCTACATGGGGTTAGACAAGTATATTCTTGGTTCTAAGGTGAATTTTACACTAATCCTTCTTGGCATGATTTATTACGTTGTATTGCATTCTAAATTTATCTAAAATTATGTAACATTATTTATATGTATTATATTTTTTGTCATTGCATGTTAGTGATTTACATAATCTATTTCCTAAATTGTTAACCAACTTCTCTATTCTACATGACAAGCATCTAAAATTGTGTCAATCAAATCTACTAATGTTGTACTTTTATCTCTTCATGAAGGTCAAGTCTGGAGCGGGTGCTTTAGGCATTGAAATAGCTATGATAATTGAAAGTTGAAAATATAGGCAAGAGTTTTCTTAGATGTATTTGCTTTGGTTTTGCTATTGATTTTTTGTTCATGTAAATTATTGAAGTGATAATTAAGGATTGTAAATGATTTCTTATATTTAGTAGTAGTCATTATTATAAAGGTATTTATCTTATAATATCTATGTAGTAAAAGAACTTGAAAGTAAATCTCAACAGTTACAAACATTTAATTCCTTGGTGACATGGAAAGAGAAAAATTGATCAAATTTACCTCTTAGCAGCTTTGGATCATGGATGATAATTTCACCAACTTGCTAGGCTCAAATGGCATTGGAGTTGTTTATAAAGTAGTACATGGAACCTTATGGCTAAGAAAGTTTTGCATGGCACTTCTTAAAAAGAATTAAGGAACAGTCTATAGCAAAAGTGAGTATAAGTGGAAGGCTTCATCATTTTAATCTGGTCCAGTATGGATGTCTACTTTTGGTTAATAACATATGATGTAGGCACAACCTTCATAGAACTCCATAGCTATCGTGTTACCTAGTATAGCACTATTTGGCAATAGTGCTTATAGGCAATACGCTACTTGGCGTAACACTTTTTGGGAGCAATGCTTCTAGACAATAATGCTACCTAACACTAAACTCCTTAGTAGCAATGCTTCTTGCCAGTAGTGCTAGTTACCGCAACATTACTTGACACAACACTATTTGTTTTATCATTTAAAAGTTGTTAGAAAAGTTCAAGTTGGTTAAGAATTGCTTAACAAATTTTGACTATTTTTCATGGTCTTATGTCTAGCAAAAATGAGGTTTTAAAGTCAAAATTTTAATACATTAAGCTTTCATTGATCTATTTTATCATGTTGTGTATAAATAAACTTATTTATGTATGTTTAATATCAAAATTAATTTTAGCAATCTTTATACTTCTTGAATACTGTATGATTGTGTTTCCTATTATAAGGTTTAAGATGTATAATTATGCTTTTGTTCATGTTTTATGGCTTAAATAAATTTGGTGAACATTAAACATGATTATGAACTTGTTCATTGTCCTCAATTTTGAAAATTGCATGGTAACTTTAAATCATTAGTTTTGGAATGAAACATCGCATATATAGTATTGATACTTTTAAGTATATTTGCAATATCTAAACTTTTCTAGAAAGTATCGTTACCTCATTCATAGAGTATCGATGTATGTATCAAAACTTAAAGGAAACTGAGCCAGTCAAACTATTTTTGGCAAAAATATATATATATATATTTTGAACATTCTAGTAGGATTTTACTTCATTCTTATCATTTTCATATCTTGATTAAACATTATTTCTTTACTCATAACATACTTATTTATTTAGTGTTTGATGAATTGATGTCGTTTCACAAATCAAATGCATGATTAGAAACTTAATGCTTAAATCTTCTCTTGTTGCTTAAATGTACATGCATGATTGACATTTTTTTGCATAATGACAATTGGTAGTTTATACTAACATCGTCAATTGGTATCTTAATATTATTTTTAAGTAAAAATTTGGTATTAGTTATGCTTAATGAAATTTATTTATTTACAATTGGTATCATTTGTTTTCTTTTACATTTGATATTTTGAGCTTAATGAGTTTTTTTTAGAACTTTTGGTATCCTTTAAGCTTATTGAATATTATTTTATATATAACAGTTGGTATCTCGGTTCTACTCATGCATTGCCAAGATTTTCTTTAAGTCTATGCGAGGTAAATGGAAACTTGCATATGAAATATAAGCAGAAAAAGCACACCATCTTCATACAAATCAAGCCTAGAACACCTAGGATTGCTTAAGCATTTATAATAATAAATTCAAAGTCAAATAAGTATACTAACAAATCTTGGTCAAAAGTGATAAATGCTAAACTTATGCTATG
>JBBYHK010000022.1:7009703-7097934 GCA_038382065.1 Adansonia grandidieri
AAAACAATTATCTTTTGGTATTAAGTTTAATAATGATATACATAAGCCAAATAACTCTTGTTAATTGGTATCTTTTTAATAATGAATTTAAAGTCAAATAAGTATACTAACAAATCTTGGTCAAAAGTGATAAATGCTAAACTTATGCTATGAAAACAATTATCTTTTGGTATTAAGTTTAATAATGATATACATAAGCCAAATAACTCTTGTTAATTGGTATCTTTTTGTGCCATATATGTTTAAAAAGTGTGCTTTATATGAATCTTTGAACATGTCATTGAGTTAAGGATCTTGATATTTTCTTGTTTTAAAAATTAATATCCTTAATCTTTACATTGCCTTAACTCATGATTCAAAATGGTTATGCATGACTTTATGCACGTTCATTGATTGAGTTAATCTTTGACCACTAATTGATAAATGCCACTTTGTGCTTATATTCTTAAGTTGCATATATTCGAATTGAGTACATTGCTATATTTTTATCCTTTTGTATTCACAATTGGTATGAAAATATTAACAGTTGATATATTATGCACTAATCATTTGTATATTCTTTTGTGTGAAAATGTTTGATATGATTGGTTACTTCTAAATTACTTAATTAATTCTATTATTATCATTCACAATGGTCACCTTAACGCAAAAGACGCAAATGACTATGGGCAATACATCCAATTTAGAAATGGAGCAAGTAAGTGAGAAAGAAGTGGTTTCTCATTCTAGAGCAAGGTTAATCATCAAAATAAATCACTCATCCAACTATTCTCGTATGGCTATAATGAAGTAGTTGAGAAAATTGAAGTTACCATCAATCATTTAGGCTAAGTAAGATCAGACACCTATTAAAACCAAAATTGTTCTAAGTTTTAAGAACTACATTTTAAAGATTAATTTTAAGGTCTATGTGTAAACCAGAATATGTAAGATAGTTTGAGAGTTGGTTACCCATGGTATAAATTAGCACCCCCATGATGCCTTAAATCAATACCATTTAGCCATACGTTATCTTGGATTCAGTTTTTTTTTTTTTTTAATTTGGCATTTTCCCTTAAATGCTTATATAAAAATTTTGAATTAAGAAAACCTAGGTTTTAGTACAAATTCATTGACCACTATGCTTCCACCTATGAAGGACGCAAAACATAGAGTTTTGTGAAAATAATTTTTTTAAGTTTAATTTTGAAAAGGGTATTTAAGATTAAGCCCCCCCCAAGGCCCTAACATAAAACATTCCCTTGATGATTTTGGAAAATATTTAATTCAAATTAATCCATGAGTCATCATCATCATTAAAGGAGAGAATTAGTAACATAGAATAATTATAATATATATTTCATGAAATAAAAATAAAGCATGGAAGAGAAGGTCAAATAGGAATGTATCTTTTGGTTGTTGATTATCTAAAAATAACTAATTGACAATTTAGAGATGAGTTGGACTCAAAGGGTGATTAAGGCATGGAAACTGAAGGTAGGTTGAACAATTTTAGGAGAGAGAAAAACTTAAAGGTCTTTTTGGATGGGCGGCGAGATTAGCTCAGCTGAGATTAAAACTACCGGTAGCAATAAGATTCATTACAATAACAGTGAGGTTGGTTACTATAGCAGTGAGATTAAAATAAATGGTGGGATATATGTCTAGATTCAAATGAAGCGGTGGTGGTGAGGTGAAAATGAAAAATGACCATTAAAGTCATTGGCCTAAAAATATATTAATAAAATTATTTTTATTTTAAAATAATAATTATTAAATTTTAAAAAAAGAATACATTTATACATCTTAAATTAAAAATAAATAAAAATTATCAAATAATCACATGAATAATTTTATTAAATAATTATAAATTTAAAAACTTTAAATATAAAATAAATAAAGAATGAAAACAAATTAAAACATAGATTATTATAAAGGACAAAAAATAAAGAAAAAAAACTAAGGGTTAAACATGGAAAGAATCTCCAGTAAAGATTAACATTTTCTGAATAAGGGTAAAACTCTAGTCAAAAAATGAAGTTACAGCATAGTGAGAGCAGTCTCACGTTGCCGTAGCCATGTCATCCATATGGGATCAAAATTTCATTTAACACATGTTGAGGCTTCAAACAGTCTCATTAGGAATAAATGAGGATCCAAAAGGACCTTACTTCTAGATGTGGTTATTGGGAATTTTGCCTATAAATGGCAATGCATATGATTTTTAAGAAAATATATATAAATATATACATAAATATACTTTTTAAAAAGTATAATATTGTCAAGTTATTATCTTACGGGTAATACCCTGTGGGATATTACCTTGTGGATAACGCTTAATGGGATAATACCTTATAGGCTATTATGTCACGGATAATATCCTTGTGAACAATGCTTGCGCTTGCGAGTAATACCCAAAGGATGATCCTCCATTGGATAATAACCATTGGCAATACTTTGTGGTTGGCTATATAAAAAATAATCAATTCAAAGTTCGAACGGTTCCCAACAAAATAATTATCATTTTTGTTGGCTACATATGATACATATATATATTCTTATTTTATATATATGGATAATTCTTCTAAGCACCGACAGTGGAAAGAAAAAACTCCACAAGCGAGGTTAGTGGAGTAATATGTAGCTTATAGTTATATTTAAAGCAATAAAAATAAATAAATGGGATAGGTGTCACCTATTAACCCCGTTTGTAGAGTTTTTTCTTTACACCATTAGTGTATAAGATAATTATCCATATATTTATTTATGGGAAAGCTTAACCGGTGTCTTGTAACAACTTGGAAATAAAAGTGTAATTATTTAATTGCTCTATCTTAAATTTTGTGAAAGTAATTGTCTTAATGTAAAAAAATTTCCTAAAAAAAAAAAAAGCAGTTTTAAGTGGTTAATGGGTCTCTTGTAACTAAAAAGGCAACACAGGCACTATTCATCTTTCTCTTGATCTCATCGTCATTCATTATTCAACATTTTTTTTCTTTCAAATCAACCATATTTTAATAATTTTTTCATATTATGACTATGTAATCACAATTCAATATGTTTACATTTTCAGCCAATATGTTTATATTTTACATTTTAAATATATTTTTGTGTTAAGAGAGGAGGCATTACTAATTTTATTCAAAATTATATTTTGAATGTCAGCAAGGAAGCATATGGGTGACAATGTAAAATCCTTTTGCTTATTTATCTATGCCAAAGATTTTTTATTTTGTATTATATCATTTTTTTGTAAGTTTAATTTTATAATGTTCTTTGTTAGCTATATTAGATTTGAACTAATGTTAATTTTGATATAGCGAAACCTTAAACTTAATTAGCTTGAGCATAAATGTTTTCAATTCAATATTTGTCTTTCAATCATTTTGAAAATACTTTAGAAAGTACTAAAATACTTTAGACTCAGCTTTCTCAAAAATGTAAGTTTTTAAATGTCTACTAATGTTTAAATCATTCTTAGACAAGTTAGCCCATTTTTTAAGACAAAGAAAACAATTTTTTGAGGTGTTATTAAGCAAAATCTATCCCCTAAAAGTATAAGATCTATCCCTACCAAATAGAAGCTAATCTCACTTTGCAGGGAAGTATAAAATTGATCTTATGAACTCCAACAATCAAATTTTAAAGGTAAAACATGTGGAGGATCGATCCCTTACATTGTGAGTAGTTTTAAAAGCTCAATTTTTGAAGTTCCAATAGCTTTTTCTATACCAATCCATTCTTAATGGTCATAAATCAATTCTAAGCTATATAAAAAATCTTCAACACTTTTAATAGCAAGAGCCACAAAGAGAGTAATATTAAAGCTCTATCACTCATCTCTTTTAGGTTTTTTTAGTGGTTTATCTTTATCTAAGCTTTGTTTTCCCATCTTTCTTATATTTCTTGTACTTCTTTGCTTTCCCATCTTTCTTGTATTTACATCCTTGTACTTCTTTGCTAAGCTTAAACTTTGTAAACTCCTAGCCTTTTATAAGTTTCCTTGCTTATACAAAAACACCTTTGTATAAGGGAGAGGTTAATAACATATCCTTGAAAAGGTAGAAGATTCTATCTTAGCCTTCAAAAGATAGAAGAAAAGAGGTTTCTATCTTAGCTTACTCAAAAGACAGAGATTGTAAAGGTTATATGTTGTCTTTGAAAGGTCACTATTTAAGTTAGTGAATTGAGAAACACCTTGGAAAGTAAGACTAAGGGAAAGGATGTAAGCATAAATGATAACTCTATAAAGTAGAATTATTTACTCTTATTATCCATATTAAATTTGCTAAGTCTTAGATATTTTTATTTAAATTTTATTTATTTTTAGTCATTTTTAATTTAGCGTTATTTACTTTCCTTATATTTTAATTACTTAGTTATTTAAATACTTTTCATAGTTTTGTATGTTAAACCCCAAGGGAGTTTCGAAAAGTGCAATAACTTAATCAAGAAGTAAAGTGGACTAAATCAAGCAAAGTGATTAAGTTTGACAATTTTCAAAAATAATATGTTCAAGCTATTTAAAAACCAAGTTTTTACCTTAAGGGTTTTGTCTATAAATAGGACTCTTAAGATTGAACTTAGATATCCCAAGTACTATATAGCTTTATTTTTCTCTAGTTTTTGTAAGAAGAGATAAGCCACCATAATATTCATGAAGCTAGAGAGATTTTGGAGAAATGTAAAGACCAAAGATTCGGTCAATCTTAGTTTTCTATTTCTATTTACTGTTTTTATCTTTTTTTGTAATTATTCATAATGGTGAAACTCTTTGGTTTTATATTTTATATATTTATTATCTAGTAGATTTATTTTTCTAGGGTTGCAATAAAACTTAATATGTAGTTTGGGTAATTTTTATTTTCTTTTCTTGATTTAATGATGATATTTGAGTTGTTTGTTCAATCTTGTTCTTAATCTTCTAATCGCTTGATTACCAATTAGATTGCTTTGGTAACTTTAATGAACTTGGAAAAATGAATTTTGTGTTTAGACCTAGATTGAATGACATATATTTCATATTCATTTATTAGGATAAATTGATCTGCATGTTAGATAGAAATATACGAGCATGCCATATGCAACCAAATTAGAGTCTAGGCTTCATGAGTTTCTTTTAATTCAAATTACATAGGAATATAGTAAATTGGTTAAGACAGATATTTTTATAAGACTATCAAAAGATACTTATAAATAAATTAGAACTCTACGTTCACAAGTCATTCTCATTAATCAAGTTAAGAGAGTAGGTTTTATTCAAATGAAGTGTTGAAGGAAATTGTAATCCTAGGTTTTTATTATTTATTATTTGCCTTATTATCATTATTATTATTATTATTATTATTATTATTAGTTTTAATTTATAATTTTTAATCATTTGTTTGAATAAGATTAAGTTGTTCTAATTTCATTACTTAACAAATTTAATATTAATTCCTTGTAGGATCGACATTTCTATTTTATCACTATGTTAGCGATAATTCTGACAACAATAAGGCTGAACCTCTATAGATTAATAATGTTTGATAATTCTATCTTTACTCTTTTACGTGTTTTATTTACTCATTAATATGTAATTTCAAGTTTATTGCTTAAATTTCTAAATTTCTATATTTAAGCTTTTAATTTCTCAAATATTTTGAGAAATCAATTTGATCCCCCTCTTAATTTATCTCCACAAGGGCTGACAATTGGTATCAGAGCTTTGGTGTCTTATGTAGGTTTAACCAACTTGAGCAAAGATCTTTTCTCAAAATTCAAAGATGATATAAGGTGGTGAGAACATTCTTAATGATACCAAACATACTTGTCCTATTAAAAGAGACTCAACACAGAATTAAACAAGTGTGGGATCCAAAAAGAACAAGATATTTTGTGATTAACTTTCAAGGATCTGAAGCAATTTTGGGTACTAAAATCCATGTGATTGTCTCTTGTATGTGAATGAAAACAATGAGGAGCAAAACACTTCGATTGGATAATTTAGACACACAAAATAGAAGATGATAACCTCTAAACCTTAAATTCTTAAATGTGTAATTTAGTTGCCACTTCTTGTTTGATTATTTGATGCTTAATATATTTGATCTTAATTGATATATCTTGAAATTGATTTGATTTTCTATATTACGTAAAGGTTAAAATTTATAAATGGTTTAAATTGCATAAAAATATTATTATCTTTGATCTTGAGTGCATAAACTTTTTTTTAAGCTTACTAGATATATCCTGATCATGCAAGATTGATTTGATGTGATATATGCATTGACTTATATAATTTCTAAGGAAGTATTGATTTTGAGTGATTAATGTTAATTATGTTTCTTGTGATACCCTTATATCTAGCATGTATAAGCCTTTTTCGATATACATTTGATATTGAGTGCTTAATGATGATATATTTTTAAAATTAGTGAAATGATAATATGATATATTTTCATTAGAGCTTGAGCTTAAGCACAACCTTATGCATAAATGCTTAATTTTGATGGTGTCATACTTTAAGAAATTATGATGTATTTTTGCATAATTAAGTTGTATTTATCCACGTATTTGGGGGAAGTATATAAAGCTTAATGACTTCAATAGTATGAGATTTGAGGTTTTACTTTGAAAATCATTTTTTTAAAAATAAAATTTTAAAGTGGGAAATTTTGTTTATGGCAAATCTTAAATGCAAAATGTCTTTGAGTATTTTAATAAACTTGCTCAAATAAAAAAATTTGACAAACTTGTAATATTTTAACCCTTTATGTGTTTAATACAAGTTTTAGAGGATTTTTAAAGTTTAAAAGAACAAATTTTATTTTTGAGAAAATATGGGCATAGAATTATTTGGATAATTTGAAATTGTGATATAAACTTTCAAAATAGTTCAAAGAGCTTTAAAATGTTTTCTTGACATTTTTTCCATTTTAATTGTATTTTTTAAGAAACTTTGTGGCTTTAAAAGTTGGATTTTTTTTACTTCCTTAATTCTTATGCCAAATGATCACTTGAATATGTTTTATCACTTGAGAATTGTTGAGAAAGTTCAAGTTGGTTTAAAAATGAGCTGAGCAAGTTTTGACTGTTTTTCAGTCTTATATTAAAAAAATAAGATTAAAGTACCAAAAATCAAAATCTTGAATGTATTAAGCTTTCATTGATCGATCCGATCATGCTGTGTATGAATAAACTTCTTTGTGTAAGTTTGTTGCCATGAACATGTTTTCAACCATTTCTATGCCTCTTAAATGCTATATAACTATTTTCTTAATATGAGGCTTAGGATGTGTGATTATGACATAAACATGTTTTTATGCTTTGAAAAAGTTTGGTGGACGTTGAATATGATTATGAACTTATGCAAATGTCTTTTGAATAAAAAATCCCATGTTCAATGCTTTAATGTTGCATATTATTCTATTAAATGCTAATACGACTTATATGCAACATCTTTTCAAAATTGTTTTAAAAGTTATTATTAACTCAAATGTAATGTTCTTACGAGTCTCCAATGATGTTTTTTACATGTTACAATTCTTCTAGCTAAAAACATTAAAATTCTGGTTTTAGGTTTGAAAACCTTAAAATTGCATTGAATTTTTGCTGGAAATAGGAGAAAGATCAATCCTCAGGCTATTTTGAATGTCGCTAGGGGGATTTTGTTAAAGGTGCTTCAATTCTATGATTCTTTAACTTGATTAACATCATTTTTGACTCATTGCATGCTTATTTATAACAATTAATATATTTTGACGAGTATTTTACAAATAGAATGCATGATAAAAATATTGTTTGTACTTATAAGTACAACACCACTTTTATTTGATGAATTTCAGATAGATTGCATGATTATGGAAAGAATCTTGGCATCTATTTTCATTTTGTGCTGTATGAGTAATTCAAGATTAATATCATATCTACGCATGATGAACTCCTTGATCTTGATTAATATCTATGCCTTGATTCTTAGTTCATCCATTTACTTTCATCAAGATATGTGCTTGTATGAATAAACTTACTTTTGATTAAATGTTTCTTTTATTAAGTGCATAATCTTATAACTGTTAAATATTAATGCTATAAAAACAAATATTTTTAGTTATTGGAAAGCCAGAATTTTCACTTCTGATCTATATTAAAATTATGAAAAGTTAGAATAAATATTAATTAAAGATCTATTGAGAATTTATAATCAAAACTTGAGAGAGAAGTAACTCAAATGAGCTTGAATATGTAAATGCACACAAACGTAACAAAAATGTTTGAAAAATTCTTGAAAGGAAAGTACTTTTTTTTCTCTTCTTTTTGCGCACATGGATAGGAAAAAAAAAGTGATACAATTTAGGAAGTTCAAATTCAGACTTTTCAAGATGAGAGTAGGCTTTATAAAGATTGGCAAGAACTATTTCTTGTAATATATAATTTAAGGTGCAATAGGATTTATTTATTTATTTATCCAAAAAAATAATGGCACTTGTCTGTGTCTTTAAGGGACTTCTCATTCTTACAAATTTGATATATCTCTTTATTATATTTTTTTAAAGCTCGAAGCTTTTTTTTTAGAACATATTACCAAAAGTAAGATAATTTAGGTGCATTACAAAGTTCAATTTTTCATATATATATATATATATATATATATATATATATATACACTCATACACATACTAGAATAGTTCCCCTGCTTCGCCGGGGAATTGGATTCTTTTTATATTTTTATTTTTATTAAATAATAATTATTTATTTAAATATTTTTTACAAAATTTAATATATAATTAAATACTAAATAATTCTATTTTTTTAATATAAAAATAAGTATTTCAAATTATATCTTTTCATAGATAGAAAATTATTAAAAAAATTAATTTTTTAAAAATTATAAAATAACTTTTTTTAAAAAATTCAACTAAAAGTTTTTATAAAAAATAAAATTCAAGTTGAGTTTTTATCAATCATATTTCACTTTCCTCTATTATAGGAGTTCAAATTGGCCAACTACTCCTCTACTATTTCTTTTTTATGTTAAAAGGATAAAAAATGATTGTAAAATATTTTTTCATATATTTTTGTTTACTTATTAATAATTATTTATAGTAATAATTATAAATGATGAATATTTTTATTTATCAATTCATTTTATACTTATTTCGAAACATTTTTTTCCCTCTTAATTGCTCCAAAAAAACATATTCTTTCCTTATTAATAATTATTTATAATAATGATAATAAATTGTGCATTTTTTGTTTATTAAGTAATTTTGTAATTCTTTCAAAAAAAATTTTCTCACAATACTATCCGAATCAACATTTAATTAATATTTGTCGAAATTCAAACCCATCAAATATTAAAATTTATTAAATTATTTTTGAAAAAATAAAAATATAAAATTGAAAATTACTAAATGTGTAAATGGATATCGGATAGTCTATGATATTCAATCTATTAACTGTATAAATATTTGAATATATAACGGATCCGAATATCAGACACCGTCCAAATTAATGTCAAAGCGGATTTAGATAATAAATATCTAAAGTTTCATATCCATATCTGCTCCAAATCTACTATAAATAGTAAATACTATATTCAAATATATAATATATGAATTTGTAAAAAGTAGATCAGATAATGTCAGGTATCAAATTTTAAAATATTCATTGCCATCTCACAAAAATAAAAAAAAAAAATTCTTTATTCCTTGTTAATAATTATTTATTTTAATCACAAGAAATTATAAATATTTTTAAGTAAGCGAAATCATTTTATAATTTTTCCAATCAACTTGCGGGAAAAAACCTTAAGGGGGATTCTTTTAAGATTATACGGGTAAAGGATGTATTCCTCAGATTCCATTGGCGACGAAACATTTTTTTTTTTGGGTATAAAGATGTAATATGGGAAGGAGATTATTAGGTTGCCAACACTAAGATTTATACCTAAATTACTAGAGTAATTACATAAACCAATTAATTAAATTATTGACAACTACGTATTTTTTATTTAAGTACTTGTTTGTTTAAAAGAAAAGATTCATATTCGATTCTCCCAATTTTACATTTCATTGGGACCATTGTTAATAGTCTTTTCGGTCGACCACCCAAATGAAGCATTAATATATTTTAGTAATAATATGTATAAAAAGAAAATAAATCTCACACGTTTCAAATTTCTTCTAATTTAAAATTTTAAGTTTTAAGGATTTAGTTGTTAGGAACAACTAATAAAATTATTTTTGCTAGATCTTATTATTGTGTAAACTGGGTAACTGCCTTTATGACAATTACTCCTAATCTTAAAACTAAACAATTAATTGGCATATCCAGAGCGTCAGATTTTAGAATTTAGGTACTTAGTAACATTATAGTAACTGTAGAGTTGTTACTGCCAAATTAAAAGAGTCCACAAGTTTATATAAACAAAGCTTAATTCTTCAGCGGTACATGTAACCAGCCATGGGCACTTCCTAAGGCCAATATCTCTGCTAGCAATTTTGTCAAGATATTAAAGAGGATGAAGATCATGAAGACAAAGATGAAGATGAAGATGAGAAAGAAAATCAATGTTTTGAACCGGATCAGTGACTTACTAGAATTTATATCCATGGAGTACCTCTGGCCCTCTTGTTCATAACTTACATATAATTTTGTTGGGATTAATAGTTTTTGTCTTTTTAGCTGTGTGAAGGCCTTGTCATTTTTCTTTCTTGTACTTATTTTCTTCGATGATTCTTTTTTTCTTTTACATAAAATTCGCAACAAGTAAGTTTGCTTCAAGTTTCATATTTCCAAGGTTAGAAATAAACCTAAACAACTTATTATAGTAAACAACCATTTTATCAATTGAGTCAATTTATATCCTAAATTTATTATGATTTGTAGTTTGTATGTATATTATTACCAATAATTATAGTTTATTTTAATTAAAGATATTTTTCTATATAATTCAAGTTCATATGTTATCAAATTTTTTCTGTTATTTATGTATAAAAAATTTTCCTTAAGTCCTTTATATTTTTGGTATAAATTAAGAAATCTTCCTCACTTTAGGACTATTTAACAAAATTAGTTATTTTTATTGAAGACGCGTGTCATCAAATGTGTTACTTATTTATGAAGTTTTAAGGAATACCTACCCAAATAGAAAAATTCGCTTTAAAGGGTGCATTTACTATCTGTAATTTTTATTAATATTTCATTTCAATCAATGACCTTTAAAATTTATATTTATTCGTCCATAATTTTAAAAATTAAATTTATCATTAGCAACATTTTAAATCATTCATTTAGTCATAAGTAAAAAGGAAAATAAAAACAAAAACACCCCGTAAGCCCCAAGCACATATAACAGAGTTCATATATCGATTTTTGTTAACAAAGATCAATTATTTTTCAAGTTCTTAAAAAAACAAAATATGTAGCATATGCTTTGCATTCAATATGCCTAGTTTTGCTGAAATATAACCCATTTTTCAAAAACTTGATTAGCATTTAACTGTTAATTTTTTTGAAAATCAATCTTTGCACCCGGTTTCTTCAATTTCTCCAACTTATATTTAAAAAAAAAATTCTCATCTTTTTATTTTTCTCCCCAAAACATTTCATTTTATCACTTTTATTTCAAAAAAAATATTTTCTATATAGAGTAGAAGTAACGAAAAAATTATTTTTAAAAAATGATTCTTTTCAAATTTATATGACACCATGCTTTATTTTCTTTTTCTTTTTTTACTTTCAGAGAACTAAATTTTATTCAAATAAAAACACAAATTCTTTTTTCAAACACAAAAAGCAATTGGCACTCATGATACTAACTTTTTCTATGAGAGTTGCCACATGTGCACGGTGTTACGTGACTTGATAATTAGTGCTTACATGAATCTTTTGTAACTTTTAACTTTTGACCACACTAATAAAATCATTTTAAAAAATTACAGATATTAGTAAATGAAACCTTTTAAAGTTATAAATGAAAATAAAATGCTTATCTAAAGTTGTGGATAATAAGTATAAATTTTATGGGTCATCAATGAAACTAAGAGATTGATAAAAGTCATAAATAATAAATGCAATTTTTAAAAATTATAGATAAAAATAATACATTTATAAAAGGTCGCAGATCATGATGACTTTTACTCCCTACTAAAATAAGGAAAAGAATCACTCTATGTAGATTAATTTGATATGTTTCCTATGACGGAGTTGAAAATGATCTCGAAAAATTTTTTAAAATATTTTTTTTAAATTTTAATTTTAGGCTCTAAATGATAATTTTGTAACTATCAAATAATATTTAAAAGAGATAAACCCTCTATTTCTTTCTTATATATTGTTAACCCTAAAATTCTATTTTATAACATTTAGACTTTATTGTATTGTTGGATTCTTTTAATTATGCTAGCAAAAACGAAAGAGGAAAAAGAAACAAAAAAAAATATCGTCATGGTTTCGAATTTTTGCAATAAATTAAACAAATAATTTAAATATTCACCTAATATTAAGGATATCTACCAACAAAGGAAAAGGATCAGGATAGTTCAGGCAAACATTTGAAACTAATCAATGACAACAAAGTTATAACTGGCCAAAAAAAAAATCCAACAGGAGAAATTCAAAAGAATAAAGTCTAAATAATAAGGCTAAAAAGAATAAATGAAACTTAAATTGATTACAAGGAACAACCTTGTCTGTCTTAATTTTTAACCTTGGAACTTTTTTTTTGCTGGTAGCCTTGGAATTGAAATCATGGTCTCATCAAACCTAGGTTTATGGTTCATGTGGTCTAGACTAGACCTGCTTATGGGTTGGGTTGGGCTAGATTTAGATCGGGTTTGGGTATGTTATTAACATTAAATATGCTTGTCCAAGTCCGGCCTGGCCCGAAATATAGGCCTCGAATTTTGCCTAATCCTGCCTATATTTGTAAATAGATAGTCGAAGCCCGTTTAGGCCCGTCCATATTATTTTTTTATAATTTCTTTTTTTTTAAATATATTTTTTAAAAAATTTAATCTTTATTAATTTAATAATTTTCTCTTGTTAAGTTTATAAATATAAATAATTTAACTTAATTTTTAAAGTTTATACTATAATATTATATATATGTATTGTTTATATGACAAAAATTATATAATACGCAAAATATAAAAAATATATATATAATATAATAGTAAAATGGGCCGGGTCAGGCTTAGCTTGGGCTTTGAAAGTTGAACCCAAGGCTTGGCCCATTTTTTAATTGGGCCTAATTTTTTGTCCAAGCCCATTTTTCGGACCTAATATTTTTGTCCAAACCCTCCCAAATATCGGATGAATTTTCGGGTTTGGACGGGTAGCCCGGCCCTTGAGCAGGTCTAGTCTAGATCTGATAATTTTGGATATAATATGTTTATAAATATAATATGAGAAAAAAATTAAAACACAATATAAAATACTACATGGCACAACACAAATACACAAATGTGTAAAATTTTGTAAAACGTGAATTATTAATATATTAAAATTTATAAATATATTCCATCTTAAACACAATCATAATATATAAAAGTATACGAACGCGGCATGAATACATAGATTTTCATCCCTAATGCAACAATCTTCGAGCAATGATGACAAAACTATATTGGATTGGCCGACCATACCATTTGAGTAGAAATTGTAGGCCTATCCGTTTGATCCTATGCATAAAATCAAGGGTTTTTGGACTAGTAAAAAATTGGTTCAAGTAAAAAATTAGTTTTTGATTTTTTTTAAATGTTTATAAGTGATAATTGAATCTTTGATTTTTTTTTTGTTTTTATATTAAAGTCTCTAACCACTAAATCATAAATCAAATGCATACTTTATTTAATATCATTCCTATTTATAACTTGTTTAACATTAAATATTTTTAACAATTAAAATCAGTTTAATTAAACTGATCGATTTAAATAGTTAGATCAACAACCGAAGGTCATATCTATTTGACTATCGATTCATATTTGTTGGTCTTGCCTTTAAGAGATAGTATCCAACAAGTTTAAAGGTTGAATTTCAGTATTTGTAGCATTTTCTTTTATCCTTAGACTATAACCTTCTTCATATAAAAATAAAAATCATTTTGTCATTTATGGTTAGTAATGCTCTTTAGGAACGACATATATATATATATTTATGTTTAACCAAATTAATTTATTTTATCTAGGTTGTTTTATTTTTTGAATATTTAATTAAATATTTTATAAATAAATTAAATTAATAAAATTTATATTGTTTAAATTAGTTTTTAATAACATTAAATTATTAAATATTAACTAATCAATTAATGATTATTTTAATTATATTTTAATTATAAAATAATATTATTGAATCAATATTATTAACATAATATTTAAATAATGTATTTATAATTAATTATATTTATAATTAATTAAATAATGTATTTAAATAATACTATAATTAAATATAAAATTAAATAATTTAATTAGACAACATTAATTCAAATAATATTTTAAAAACAATAATTATATAAAATACTAACTAATATCAAATAAAATTATATGTAAATTTAATAATGAATATAAATTACATAAAACTATAATATTTAATATTACTTACTTTAAATTATATGATACTATTTAATATATTTAAATATTTAAATAATACCATTTAATATAAATTTAATATATTATTTATTATATTATTAAGTATTATTATTTAATATAATTATATTTATTAAATAATATTGTGCAATATTATATTAAAATTAATTAAACTTAAATATATTATATCTATAAATGGTTTTATTAAATAATTTAACATTATTAATGAAATGAATATTTAATATTGTAGACAACTAATTTTGTTAGGACTCTTTTCAAACAAATTATGCCTAATTAAAGACTTTTAGATGAAATGCACCCATCTCTCTTCCCGGACCAAATTTTGACATCCTGAGACTTAATTAGAAACTGATAAAATAAAATAAAATAATAAAAAAGGGGACAACTGCCAGGTGTTGTTTCGCCAAGCATTATTAGGCAACATGACGCTAGGCAAAAAGTTTTTTTGGGAAGGCTAGAAATCCGTAAGGTCAATATTGAAAAAAATGTAAAAAAAAAATCATTTTTGTAAAATTCATGAGGATATATCGATACATTTCATTAATGTATTGATACATCATTGTGTTTTGGTCATTCCAAGCCTAAAATCATGCATTGTATCGATACAAGGCCATATTATATCGATATGAAACTCATTGTATCGATAAAATGTCGTGTTTTTCATGAATTTTTTGTTCTTGAAGCATCAGTATCGATACTGGATGAAACTTTTCATCATGAACAAGCTTTTTCACTTAAGTTTTCTTATGTTTCTTCTTCTTAATAGCCTTGGATCATTTTCTAACCATACAAAAGGTCTTTCACAAACATTTTGACATCAAAACATGAGCATAAGAACCACCTATGTAGCTTAAGCCATTAAAGCATGAATAAGTTTAGGATAAAGAAAATTAATGCTCTAATCATATTTGGGAACTACATGGCATCTAGTTTGATTGTTTTCTAACTATTTCAAGTTTAGTTCAGCTGAAATTCAAAAGGTTTTATTTTGGGTTAGAGTTAAAAATCTCTTTCTTGGTTCAATAAGTTCTATGGGTAGGGATTTCTCTTTGAGAGCATACAGCTAAGATTTTCCACTTATCTCAGCTAAAACCATGCCCTAAAAGGAACGATTCAGCCCACTGATCAGAGCACCTAAGGCTTAGAGAGATTGCTTGCAAGTAAGCATGGATGTGTTGTCAAAAAATAAGTTGTAGTACATAAGGATGAGAAAGGATCAACAAACGAAGGTTTTAAACCTCTTAGGGCATCCAAAATAAGGGAGAAAGATAGTTCTCAGTAGAAAAAAATGGAAAAAAATGAAGGAAAAAAAGAAAGAAGCTCTTCAAGTTTGATCCAACATGGTTTTTCCATTTGTTTTCTACTTTGGCTTTGATTATTTTCTCTTCATCTTATGTGAGCTTGAGAACCCTAAGCCATAAATAGGTGATGATTTGAGCCAAAGATGTACAAGCCATCTTTATGGCCAAATCTTGAGCTATGATCTTTAAATATTTTCTTTTGGTTTGCTTTGTTGATTTTTGTTAAAAGCGTCTCAAAAATCATGTTTCGATCAAGAAAAATTATTTTCCAAAAGTTATATGCCCTCTAGTTTTCTATGTGATTTTCTTCAAGTTTTCTTCATGGTGTAACTTCATTATAGCTATTGATGCTACTTATATGTTATTTCATGTATGATACTTGCATTTCATGTTCTTTCCATGCATTATTGTTGTCGCTTCCATGTTCATGCATTTTTCCATGAAAATACCATAATTATGGTAACATCACCATACATGTTAGTGTACTTATGCATGTTCGTAGAGACGGGCTATTTCATGTTTAAAATCGTATATGACATGAATTTTATGACATTTTCATATGTTATTATCATGATGAATATTTCCATGCATTTTCCATTAATATATTCTGATTATGGCAACATCGTTATTAGTAACTTTCAATACTTTCAAGTTATGGTGGTGTTTTGAGAGTAAAAATCATGCATTGTACTATGCTTGTATGTTTATTGGTGAAATAAAATGTTTATAAGTGCATTTATGATTATTAGAATTTGCATTTTTTATAATGTTTTCATGCATATTAAAGATTATTATGTCATTTCATGCATTTAGGTAAATATAAGTCGTTTTCCATGATTTAGAAACTTTTATTTCATCTCATGCACTTTAATTTCATTTAACTGAATTCCTATGATTTGGGATCATTTATGCAATTTCATGCATTTCAGGTCATTTTAGTAATTTTTCATGATTTATGGGTTATTATGTAATTTCATGCATGTTTGCATATCTCAGTCATCGCCATAATTTAAGGGTTATTATATAATTTCATGTTTTTTAGCACCATTTTAGTCATTTTCCATGATTTATACATTATTATGTAATTTCATGCATTTTACATCATCTTAGTCATTTGCCATGATTGAGGACCATTCATGCAATTTCATGCATTTTAGGGATATTTTAGTAATTTACCTTGTTTTCAGGACTATTATGCAATTTCATAAAATTTTGGGGCATTTTAGTCATTTTTCATGATCTTGAATTTTGATGTCATGTAGTCGTTTTCTAATAACTTAGGGACTTTTATGTCATTTCATGCATTTTAATGTCATTTAGGCCATTTTCCATGATCTAGGAATTTTTATGCAATTTCATGAATGTTTGGGGTCATTTAGGTCACTTTCAATGATCGAGGGATTTTCATGCAATTTCATGTATTTTACAAATATTTGAGTCATTTTTCATGACATATGAGTTATTATGGAAAATTTCATGCATTTAAATTATTTTACATGATTTAGAGACCATTCCATAATGTTCATGTATGCTAAGCCCATTTAGATTAATTTTCATAGTCAAAGGATCATTTTGCAATTTGATGTATACACTTTGCAATCATTTTCATGATGTTATGTTTTTAATTTAATACATTTCTTTGTTAATTATAATATAATATTTTTTAAAAATCCGAGACAATATCCCTGAGTTAAGTAGTCTATAGGTGTGCTTTCAATATATGGAAGTAACTCATTGATTATTGTAGACAAAGAAATACCCTTTTGAAACAAGTAGATTGGAATTTTTAATTTTCTCAAGAAATAAAACTTTAATATTATTCCAGATTTTTCAAAAGGGTGTGAAAAATATTTTAATTTGCAAAAAAAGAATTATATAAATTCGATTTACTTAAAATCAAAAACATTATATTAACTAATGATTTTAAAAAATAGGGAGTTATAATAAAATATCGAAAAAATTAAAACTGACCATCATCAAGATTTTAGTTAACACGTACTTAAGAGGTTTCAATTTTTGAGCATTACGAGAGGGATCAATCTTTTCGTGATTGTAACCAACTCTCAAACCCTTTTCACATGAACTCTGGTATAATGTCGACCTCGGAACTTGTTTTTGAGGGTTTCATAACCCTTAAAATACGAGCTTTAATAGGTGACCAATCTTACCAAGCCAAAAAATGATTGGTGGTGACTTCGATGACCATTTAGGGTTAAGTTGGACATGTGATTCATCCGATAATTAAGTCCCATCCCAATATGAGAAATAAATTTTATTTGTTTAAGTCTGGCATGTTGAATTCTCGTTCGCCACATTACGTCGAATATTACATAACATTATTTTATATTGGATATCACATAGCCATAATGTAACTAAAAATTAAATAAAAAAGGTGAACTGAAAAATATATTTTAAAACTAATAATTTAACGATGTGAAATGTAGGTATATTTAAAAAAAAAAAAATTATTTGATGGTGCCATATGTAAGGTAGTCTTTTTAAAAGGTAAAATACAAAAACACTTGTAATTTCATTTTATAATATAAATTTAATTTAATTCCTTAATAAATTTACCAACCAAATTGATGTTTTCTTAACTCATAACTTAAACTTAGTATTTTTAACATTAATATATATTATTAATAAAAAGGCTAACTAAGTTTGGTGTAATTAAGTTAAGTAATACCAACTTTGTTAGGGAAATGACATAAAAGTTTAAATTAGAATATAAAAAATTTTATAAATTAAGGTTAAAAATGTCATTTACTATAAAATTTAAATATTTTTCATTAATTTTATTTTTTAATAGTATTCATTTATAAAAAGCAACCACCAACCATTTTAAATAATTTTATACCCTCATAGTGGATGTGCTAAAATCTATTATAGATTATACTAGCATTTATCACACCAACAAAATTGAGGGAAAATGGTTTTTTATTTTTAATTTATATTTTTAAAGAATTAATAAGTTAAAATATAAGTGAGTAGTTTTAAAAAATTTTAAAAAATATAGAGTAAAATATAAGTAGTTTTTTAATGGGTAGTTACTGTTTAAAATTAAAAAACTTAAATACTCTTAATTTTATTTATCTATAGTATTATAAAATCCCTGACATCAACTAAGTTGAGGTATTGACAAAGAACCAAAAGTTTTATAACATAGTAATATTACAAGGGTATTTATTGACATAGACTATGTCTATCAAAATTTTTTATATAATGTCTTTTAAAAATTTATCATTTATTTTAATAGAACTACCATTTCTTAAAAAAAAAAAATACTATTATCTTAAAAAAAAACTATTACCTTCTCTAAAAAGAATTTTTGTTCTATTAAAAAACTATTTATATATATTTACTTAAAATTTTTTCTTTCATCCATATAGTGGGTGTAGCGTAATCTAGTTATTATAATTTAAATTTAATTTTTTATATTTTTTCTAATTGAGTTGATGTTAGGAGTTAGCCATGTTAGTATAGATATAATATACTAGTATAATTATATAATGTAATAACCTTATATAATTTATTAAATGATAATTCGTTAAATAGTTATTTTTAATAATTTTAATATTATTAAATTTATCATAATTTAGTATTATTATATCCAAGACATTAATATTTTATATAAATGTAATAGATATTTATAGTGTTGTTAAGTAATTTAATATCATTAATCAAATGAATGTTTAAAATTTTCATTAATGATTATAACATTACATTTGTTTAATTTTTAAAAATCTGAATAAGCTTGGTTTTTTACCTCTTAGTCCTTCATTTATAAAGGAGTTGGATCTTTTTATAATATTGTACAAATCTTTTGTTAGAATCATACTTTAGTCATGCATCTCCCTTATTAGGGTTCTTCATTAATCCTAATCATAATATTGTACAATTTTTTAGTTAGAATCTTGCTTGAGTCTTTTTGGAGATGTTAACCTTTTTAGGGTTCTTTATTAATCTTTTTTTGGATAACTTCTAACACCTTTTATCCTTTTTGTATATTGTCCAAATTTAGTGCTTCTTCCTCTTTAGGATTTCAATTAGAGGCATTATTTAGTATCAAAGCAACAGCTTCATTTTTTGCAATTTTTTTGAATTAAATCAATAAGATTTTCTTTTGGAAAATCCATTTCAAAATGGGCTATTTATTTAGTAGCTTCATTGCTACTGTATCTTTTTCTTCCCTGACGGTTTGAATGATGCGTTCGTGGTTGTTTGTATGAATATGTTCTACTATACTCATTTGAGAACAAAATATTTGTCTCCCATTTGTTTTGATGATTTTGTAATATTGAGGGTTTCCCAATATCTTTTTTTTTTGCTTTTGAATTAATTCGATTGTAGATTCAATAAAATAATTAGGAAAACAAATATTACCACTTTCACAATGATTTCTTTTAAGTCTAAATCTGATCTGGGGATATTTCCTTCCATGTTAAAACCATGTGGTTCACAGAAAGGACGTTCTCTAAGCCTCCTAATAGAATCCAATTTTGATAGTGTTGAAAAGATTTTTCTCTCTACCTAAATACGATAGAGCTATTGTGCAAAAGTTTACTAGGAGTCCTTGTACTATAATGAAAGACACATTTTAGTCTCTTTACTATTAAATTTAGTATTTTAATCCATATGCTTTTGAAACTATAGCAAATAAGAAAAAAATGGTTAACGACATTAAACAAACTATTTAAATATTGATAAAATTCTGATGTGTCATGTGACATGAAATTTTAAATTTTATTCAGAAATAGGTTTAGGTTAGGGTTGGGTTCGGTCATTTTTCTATGTAATATTTAAAATTCTACAACATATAACACGTCAGTAATTTTATCAGTAATCAAATATTTTTTAACACTGTTAATCATTTTTCTTTATTTACTATAATTTCAAAAGTATAAGAACTAAAATATTGAATTTAATAGTAAAAGGATTAAAATGCTTCTTTCAGTATAGTATAAGGACTTCCAATAGACTTCTACCTTATTTTTGGCAAATGACTTTTTCAATCATTGATTTTATGAATACAGGAAAAATCTTTTCTTTTATCAATAGTAACATATAATTCTCTCAACTATACCCCATTCACTACTAGATATATCAAAAGGTTTATGGTCAATAATAAAAATGAGCTTAGGGGCATTGTTTTGCCTCAAGTAAACTCTAGGCCAATAGTCTCTTAAGTTTTTCTTGGAGACCAAAATGATGAAACGTCTCAATTTTTCTCTTCATTCAATGAAAATATTCTATTAAGATTATCTGTTTGGCTTTTTCAAAAACATAAATCCTTTTGATTTTTTTCAAAATTTAGGCTTGTGAAATTACAATTGTATTACCAAAGGATATTGAGAATATTATTTATATCCTCATAATTAAAATCTTTTTTGCATTCTAATATCGTGTAAGAATGCTAGAAAAAAATTAATTTTTTTAATTTTTGCTGTTTTATAGCCTATTTGACTAAAGTTTTTGCTAATAGAGACATATTTTCATGAAAGAAACTTTTTTCAATAATATATGGGATTTCCATATATTATTCATTAATTCATAAAGATCATGTCACAAACCTAGATTAAAGAAATCTTTAATCTATTTTTCAGGTTCTTTTTGTAATAAAAAAGCTCTTTGTTTAACCAATTGAGAATATCTAAATACCATTGATAAGGTGCATAGGGTGAATATATAGGAGGGGTTTTTTTTATTAGAAGAGCATTTATGCTATAACTACTTGTTGTAGCTCCTATGTATAATAAAACATCTGAAGAATATGTTTTATATCCTTTGAATCTAAATTCTCTTGAGACATAATTATAGAATTTTCTATTCTGATAATTTGAAAAAATTATTGCTTGATCATTTATTCTTATTTGTTTAATTATAGTTGATTTAATTCATTCATTTTTAAAAGAAATAGAGGTTTATCCTAAAAATATAAGGATATGAGCTCTTTCAATAGGTTTATTACTAGCAATTGTAGAGGTTATAGATTCATTAGCACTTGATGAATTAATTGATTCATCACTATCACTATCTTCTGGTTGATTAAATAATATTCTTAAGGACTTTTTATTGTCTCCTTTAGAGGTCTTTTATCTCTAAAATAAAGATTAGAGCCTCATGCTTTAAATTCTATTAGTTTTGTTAATATTTTACTAACTTCTTTAGTTATTCTTGTGAGTACCTAATTAGGAGGACAGTTAAATCTCTAAGATTCATTAATTTTGGTTGGATTTTTGAATCAAAACATCTAGTTCAAATGTCTCAATCATTTTACTCTCAAATTTTTTTATAGAAGTTTGAATTGAATTTATAAATTTATGAATAGTTTCCAACTGATTGTCGGATCATTGCTATTATCTTTTATCCAATATTTTTGGTCTGCATTCGTAATCTAACACTATCTTGAATGTTAGGATCATTAATGGATACAAAATAATTTGGTTTAATTTTAAACCATATGACTTCTGTTACAGGATTTGATTTTATTCCTTTTATTAAGGCTTTAATAGGATCATGAAATGTTTTATCTAAAACAATAGCAAGAATTGTAGTATTAATTCCTTGCCTAAATAAGGCTTTTATGTTTATTTGAATTTAGTCTTATATGAATGTATCTAGTTTTAGGGTTTTTGTTTTTAATTCTCATTTTTATTTGTTAATAATTGGGGATGTCTACCAATCCATCTTGAAGGGCCTTAGCAATTATATTACCACTAAATTGTTCAAAATGTTTAGAATTCCAAACATTAGATTTCAAAAATTTATAAACTTAATCCTTTTATAGGAATTGATTTTTTATAACTATTTTTCAGTAATTTGTAGGTTTGCTCTTAGTACATCGCCTACTTTTATTACTTGTTTTTTCTCCTTAAAAACTTTCTAAAGATGTTTTATTAATTTACAAGTGTTCATCATAAATATGAATTCTTCTTCATTAAAGTTTCTTCTTCTAAAGTGATTTCATCAAGAATTTGTTCATCATTAGTGGTTTTTTCACCTAGACAAATTTCTAAATCTTCTTCATTTATCATTTTTTATCATTTTGTTTGCATTTTTCCTTTATTAGGACAATGAGAGGCTATATTATCACATATATAACATTTACATTTGGATCTAGTTTTATTTTCTTTTTAGTTTTTCTTCTAACATTTTTTTTTATCTTTTTCTATTGGATTCTTTCTTTTCTATTTTCTCCATTTAATTTTTTTTCTTTTTGTTTTATTCATTTTGGAAGTTTAGTAATATGTTTTACATCCAAACTCTAATTTATTATCTAATAATTATGAACAATATTTAAAACTAGTATTGTATAAATTGAGAAATGAAAACAAAGAATAACTTTGAGCTATATGTTAGTGAATAAACAAGCAAATGAGTAAGGGATAAAGAAGCAAACATAATGATTTATAGAGGCCTAGCTTCCTTGCGTATGTCTTCTCCCTTGGCCATACTTGCCGAGAAGTTCCACAATTCACTAATTTGAATTGTTATCTTTCAAGGATAAGGTATAACTTTTATAACTCCCTATCTTTCAAGGCCAAGATAGCAACCTCTGATACTCTATCTTTTTGGCTAAGATTGAACCTACTCACAGTACTTTTGATGCCAAAGTAGAAACCTCTTCTTTTAATACAAGATTGTTGTGTAAACAAATAAAATCTCTAAAAGTTAGGTGTTTATAGGAATTTAGACTCAGAGGATGATTATCCCAAAGATAAATTTATAATGAATGCATGAATGTTAGGAAGAATTAATCCTATACAAGATTGAACTACTTAGAAAGATGAAATGGATGAAAGATTTGGCTATTTACACATACTTTTCTTAAGTTTTTCTCATGGAGATGTTGGAAAAGCCCTTTTATAGCTAGAAAGACGACTACGGCCATCGGAACTTGTTGGGGATTTAATAAAGTCGTTGAAGCTTTATTAATGTGATTCCCATTCATTCTTGTGATGATTTATTGCTGTAAATACCATGGGTATCAATACATTGCATTTAAGCATAAAAAATATGACCGTTAGAACGTTATGTATTGATAAAATTCAATAGTTTATCAATACATTGCTTGTTGTATCGATGCAATGGCTAAGTGTATCTATGAACAAGGGTTTCAACAATGTTTAGCTACTACCAACCATTATATCGATGCATATACCTAGGGTATCGATAAATTCATATGAAAATCATTTTTAAAGTATATTTCATGACTTTTTAGATTGTAAAACTTATCTAAAAAATGTTTTATACTATAGTATATATCTAGAACACATTTTTGAATAAGTTAAGAAGTGAAAAACATTCTAGTATTTGTGAAAGTACATTCAAAAAAATTCAAAGAAAAATACTAAGTTGAAAGTACTTAATTTCAAGCTAATTAATCTTAAGTTTTTGTTATATCAAAATCGAGGTTAATACAAAGCTAATATAACTAACAATAATAATTATACATACAAGTACAGATTTCATCCAAGGTGGGGGTAATTTATGAAAGTATTACTTTAACTAAAATTTTGAGTGTGTCATCTAAAATTTTATATTGATTTTAAAATTTTTTAGAGAATCCTTCTAATTACTTAGTATCACATAATTTTTAATTTTGTAAGAATATATTCAGCATCTACTTGTTTAGTAGATTTTGGTAAATATCTACAAAATGTATCTTTTATTATTTTTGTTAATTCTTTTAAAATATCCTTCATAGATTGAAAGTTATTTAATAATGTTTCTTTTTTAACTTTCCTTTTAATGGATTCTTCCCATTTTCTTAACTATTGTAGAACATTTCCCTTAAAAGGTTCACATAAATAATTAAGAAATTTTTCTTTAATTATTAAAGATTTATTATTAATAACATTAATGGTTATGGATTGTGCCCAATCATCAATAACTTGGTTGTATCTTGAAAATTTTGCATTAAAAAGATTAAGATATGTTTCTCCTGGTGCTATATTGCATATATGAATGGCAATCATGAATATGTTCTCTTTGATCCATAAAGAAAAGATGCCCATGAGGTTAGCATGAGCCAAAGGAAGGTCTTGCTACCTTTGAACTCAAAGGTAAGGCTTCTTTATAATAGTTATAACCTTATTTATGTCTAAATTGAGTTCATGATATTCACTAGTGCATTACCATCACTTTTAATGGGCAAAAACAAATATAGCTTTTTGATGTGATACTTAATTTTATGATCAACTTTAGTTATCTTATTCTATTTATCTCATGAAATGCTGATATACAATCCTTAGCTAGGATTATGAAGTATAAACTCTGGAAGGATATCACACGTAGGTTGCAAAGTTTTGTATGATAAGTTATTGAAGAGAATGTTATCTTAAGAGTAATTCTATTATCTTCTTTTCTTCAGTTATTTATCTCTTAAATGACAGGACAAGCAAGTAATTTGGGTATGCACCCATCTATAGAGAGCTACATGAGTTTGACACCAAGAGAATCTAGGCATCTTGTATTCCCTGATTTCCATCTGAGAGACCTTGGGAAACCATATTCACCAAATCATCTCACAATCTTCCTCCCCTTACCAAATTATGTTCAGTTTTTCTTAAAGAATTATTGGAAAATAGGACAATAGCTGTAGGTGTTTAGATGCATGCATTTGTATTTTATACTAGCCATTTTGAGTGATGATAGATACAAGTTGCCAGTGCCACTTTTTGCGTTCAAGAGAACCAATGCATTATTTATTCCAAAACGTCATCAACAAAAGTAGCTGTTTGATTGATAAAGGGTGATGCTCCAAACGAATTCATCAGGAGGCTTGAGGCTGGTACCAACAAGCTATAAGGATAGAGCGCCTTTCTAGTATCTTTGATAGGGGTCATTTGTTTTTTTATACAAGGTCACTAACCTTGTGTCAAGCGAGTAATTTGAGAAAAGCAAGGTAGATTACTTTTTATTAGGTTTATCTTTCATATTGGCTATGAAGGTTTTTTTTTTTTTTAATTTTATAAGTAAGAAAGGTTAAAAAAACTATCATATGTTTCATCTTTCTATGTAGCCTTTAAGAAAGGTTAAAAAACTATCATATGTTTCATCTTTCTATTTACCCTTTTAGTATTTTACTAACTTTAAAGGTTTGTTTGGATGAGAGTTTTAAAATTTTGGAGTCATTAATGTAAAATATTAGCATTTGTAAATTTATTGTTTGAGAAATATTTTTTACAAAAAAATTTGGAATATTGGAATTTGATGAAATAAAAAATCATAAATAATAATATTAAAAGTAAATTAAGAAAAATATGCAATATGAATGTCATTAGATGTGGAAAAATGTTTATTTTAAAATGAGTTTTTTATAGTTAAAATTAAAAGAATAATTGCCATAGTTGTCGGTACCGTACTGGTACCAGTTGCACCAGCTGGTACGTCCCAATTTCAATATATAACGGTACCAGTGATAGTTAGTTTCGTTTCAGTTTTGGTTTTGGTCTGTACCGGCCGTACCATAGGCACCAACCTATTTTGGTGGCACCGGCCGAAAATAGCTATACCAACCAGTACATAATATAAGCTTGTAAAAAAAAGTTAAACTAACACTGATCTTAAATCTAATGAATATTATACATAATTACTCATAAATTTGATGAATCTTAGACATAATTACTCATAAATGTAATGATTATTAAGAAATTTTAACTTTACTACTTAACTGATATTGATTTTTTTATATTTGATGAAGTTTTTTCTATAGAATATTATATAAAATTGATGAATATTTAATATATAAAATTTTTTTAATATCATTTATTTCATATTTGAAAATATTTTTCATATATATAAATTAAAAATATTCAAACTCCAATAAACCTGCAATGGTACACCAAAACACACTGGTACCGATATGTACCTGTACCAGAACAAAAATAGTACGCCCATCGGTACGGTACTGACTACCTTGATAATTGCCTTAAAAAAGGAAATATATAAATGTTAATATATTAGTATAATATCAAAGAATTTCATAAATTTCAAATGGAATTCAAAAATGGAATTTAAGTTGTAGACACCTTATTTTGTCTGAGCCAACTTTTGCCATCCCAGCACTTAATTGAAAGATTACAGAATCTAAAAATAAAAAATAAAAAGTAGGGGATGACTGTTGGGTATCGTGTCGCCAGGCAATATTAGGTAACATAGCACTAGGTGAAAAATTTTTTTGGGAAGGTCTAAAATGCCTATGGATCGTATTAAAGAAAAATGTAAAATGAGGCATCAAATTCCACTTTTTATGGTGTCAACAGAGTCTTTGGATGAGTACACAGAACAATTTCCCACTGTTTGTGACCAAGGTGAGGTAACTCGGGAAGCTACAGGTGCATGCAAGTTATATTGGTGCATAAGTATTGAGATGAGGCCTTTACATTGCCAAAAACTAGAATTTTCACATGTAGTATCTATATAAGAGGATTTGGTATCGATACTTAATGTGTGTATTGATACATAGCATGTTTGTATCAATACAGGCCTTAGCAGTAGCTAAAGTTAAGATTTTAAAAAAAATGTATTATAAACAAGCATGAGTATCGATACAAATCTATGGAGTATCGATACAAGCCTCTAAGTCTTGAGATTGGAAATAATTTTTGCTCGTAGACACACCTCATTGTATCGATACTCATGGGTAAAAATTGCCTTATGTATCTAAACAACATGTTTTGTATCGATACACCAAGGCAATTTTATCCCGATTGAACCATTTTTCACCCTTCAAAAATTTGATTCAAATATGTTTTTTGCACAAAGAAACCATAATTATTCATTACAAACCTCGACTTTTAACCTATGATCAGATTTAAATAAATTTTTAGAGTCCAAATAGCTAATAACAAGGTCACTTTCATGAAAATTTAGCTGTAAGAAGGCATGCCAGGCATATCTCTGATTACAGGCTTTTACAGCCTCTCTGCCCATTGCTCTGCATGGCAGAACCAATGGAAAGAAAGTTAGTTGAGCATAGTAGCTAGAGATATCCCCTAGTGCATGAATGAAAGATAAAAAATACCCTTACCTTGTCTCCTAAAAGCATTAGTTGAACTTTAAGTTTAAAAGGGGCAAAGTTGGCTCAACAGAGGGACTTTTCCAACCATTCCCAGGAATCCCTAGCAATCTTCAATCCCAAAAACTCTCCTAAAACACCATTCCATTGCCTTTCACCCTTAACCTTTTTCCATTCTCATAGTTACCCTGAAACCACTTGAGAAAACCTTTAAAAACTTAACATTTCACGCACTTTCATCCTCAAAACACCTCACTATCAGCCATATTGCCAGAAAGCTTTTTCATTTCATCATTTTCTTGCTATATAATAGTAAAAAAAAAAAAAGGAATTGACTGAGCTTAAGGTCACTACTTTAGGAAGAGAGAAAAGTTCAAGCTTTTTAGGTATATTTTCTCTACCTTATTCTTTACATTTACTGTTTTTATCATCTGCATCATTTTAGTGAGCTCTTTATGCTGCCATGACCATCGTAGGACTCTCATGCAATATTGTTACTTTGGTTGTGATTGTCTTAGGATCTTGATGACCCTCTTGATACCTTGATGTTGTTTGGATATGCAAACATGTCATGCTTCATTTTTATCATTATCATAGCCTCTGTTCATGCATTTCTTCCCATGTACCTTTCATATTCACATATTTATCTCAAATTCAAATGTTCATAACATGCATTGAGTATGTTCATGCATTTTCTTGTATTTTAATGAGTCTCATATCATAAAAATGTTGTCTCGACAACATCAACATGCTTTCCTCTGCTTAAGCATGTTTATCTAATTTTTATATATCTTATTTGTTATTTTCTTTCATTTTTGCCACCCCCCTTCCATGTCAAAATGTCACCTTTGTGTGTTTGCATGTTTAGTTCTTATTCATCTTTCTGCATGTTGTGTTCTCTTCATGTCATTCATGTCAAAATGCATGCTTGTTTGCTAAAAATCTAATTTTTAAAAGAAATCCCCTAGTTCAGTTCATGCTACCTCTAATAAATGGAGGTTAGCATGAATTTATGGTTTTATCATATTGGTCTTCCAATCTTAGGGATACATTAAACATTTCAGATCTAGATTCATAATAAAATGAGTTTAAAGATGCTATTTTTTTCAAGCTATATCCTTTTTGGGTAGAAATATATACTAAGCCTTGATCTTGAGTTTTAGCACCTTCACGATGGCATGATCAACAAGTTATTTCATCATCCCAAACCACTTCGGGACTATGGAATGAATTCATGATGCCCATGTTAGGCAAGTACCTCTATGGTGGACGTTTGGACATCCATAACTCGAGTTCGACCCTAAAAAAAAAAACCAAAAACTCCATGTTTTTGCTCTGACAGCATTATGGTCTAAGTTTGAGAAATTATTTTTAAATTATAAACGGTTTTTATTGAATTTTTTTATATTTTTTGCTTAAAGGGCAACAAAATACCTTTCCAACGAATTTGTGTGCCCCTAGATCATTTCGGATGAAAGAAGTAGGATTTCTCGAACCTTCGCTATCCGAAACCCTTAGAATCAATGAAATTTTTTTTGGGTCATTTTGGCCCACCAAACAATTTTTTTTGAACTTTTGGAATATTCTTTCTAGAAAGTTCGCAAAAGTCCCTTTCCAGTAAGGTATTGTTCATGATTTAACGACCCCGAATGAGCCCAAAATGATTTTTCAAATTTCAGTGCATCTTTTCCTTTGCATATGCTGCCAGTGTCAATACAGGCTTAAATTTAAAAATTAATTCCTCTTAGGAAGTGATTTTCTAAGATTTTTGAAATATTTTTACATTAAACCTTATCAAGTTATCTTTCCAACGGTACCTTATTTCGGATGAACCCGAAATAAATTCAAGAAGGTAGCTGACATGATGTTTCCCATATTTTTAACCTAATTCTCCAAACGCCTTTATAGAGACATACGAATGTCTTAAAATGCATCCAATTACTCTGATCGAGGTTTAAGACAAAATATATTTTATACAAGTCTTCGGTTTTCTATTTTCAAAGTCCTCTTTAAAAAAACTTTTTCTTTTAAAACATTAAAATTTTGCATTTTTGGGGATATTCCAACCCCATTACTCTGAGGGGATACTCCAACCCTGTTTTTGACTCAAAACTTAAATTTTTTTCGGATCCATATTTGAAATTCTTAATTATTCTCTTAAAACATCAAGAATTTTCACCTTTGGGAATACTCCAACCTCATTTTTTGAGGGGATACTCTAACCTCACTTTTCATTCAAAATTTTAATTTCTTCCCCAATCAAAACTCCTCTTAAGCACACTTAAAATTTCCATCATAGGGGATACTCAAACCTTGCCTTCTGAAGGGATACTCCAGCCCCATTTTTTCAAATTTCATTTGAAATCCAAATTTTCTCTGGGATATCCTATGTTTACAAATCAAAATCTTTTTTGGTCCCTCAAAGTACCATTGAATCCAACCATATCTTAAAGGTGTCATTTCGGTTATTCTTCAATAATCAAAGACAATTATAAGATAATTTCAATCCCCTTTCGAGGGGATACTCCAACCCCATTTTTTTAAATTTCATCTGAAATCCAAATATTCTTTGGGATATCCTAGGTCTACAAATCAAAATCATTTTGCATCCCTCAAATTACCATTGAATCCGACCATATCTTAAAGTTGTCATTCTGGTTGTTCTTCAATAATTAAAGATAATTATGAGATAATTTCGATCGCCCCTCTTTTTTACATTTTTTTTTCTAATTGTTTGTTTATGATATTGTTATATTCTTTCTCATCTTATTAACATGTTTCCCTTTTGTAGTGACTATCATGCATTCTTATTTAAAATTTTTTTCTAATAAAATTTACAAGGCAATGTTCTCTATTGGTATCTCTTAAGAGCCTAACACGAAATATTTAAATTTCTAAAAATTTAATTCAAAAATTATTTTCATAAAAAAATCCCTATGCTCCTTATTATCACCGCAGTGCATAGGTGATGTCAAATTATCTTTCAAAACCTGAATCTACAATTTACTAAATTTCCTGCATTAAAGGGGATTATGTCTAAATAATGACCAAATAGAACCATTTTAGCCGAAGTCAAAGCGAGAAATAGTTAATAGGTACCAATTTCAGGCATCGTAGGGGTGCTAATCCTTCCCCATGCATAACCAACTCCTAAACCTAACCAATGAATCTTTGGACTTAGTAGACCTTGAAATTGATGTTTCGAGTTTCATAACTCAAAATATTTTTTCAATAGGCATTTGATCCTACCTAGCCCGAAAAGATCAGTGGTGACTCCAAGTTTACGGCCACTTCATGGTGGTAATCCGAGACTAGTTAGATAACCAATTTGCCTAACGATCTCTCTCCCTTTCATATTACTAGGCCTAATCCAAAACCTGATCATGGGATAACTAAAAGGCTTGACCACCACCAATCTCGTACATTTTAAGTCAAGCGCGTTAAGCAATTCAGATCATCCAAAGTTTTAAAGGCGGGCATGTGGTGACAACTTGGTGACTCCATTGGTGAGAACTTAGAGTTATGCCTATGACTAGCTATGTCTTACACGGAGCTTTATTTTTTTGGCTTCATTATTATTTAGATATAATTCTTGTCTATTTTAGTTTCTAACCTTTTGCTTTTCGCGACTTTGTTTTGTGATTGTTAGGGACCATTTCGTTTCTGAATAAATATTGACTTAAATAAATATGGTAATATAGAAGTAAAAAAAGGTTTGATTGTTTCCCTGACACACACTTTGCACTTGCATCTGCATTAGTTTCCCACCAAACACCATGGTGCGATAGTATTCTAATTATTAGGAGGAAGTGAGCCATCTGCTTTCATGAATAACCCTTCTCATAGGCATGGTAAGACCTTCAGGGTGTAAATTACCTATGTCTCTCATGAGTACCCCTCCTTATTTGCATAGGGAAATACATCCACTAGATCAAACCTGTTTCACCAAACCTGCGATGGGCCTAGGATGGAGGTGCCTCCACTATCCTTACCGAATAGGGAAGCAATTTGGATACCGAATTAAATATCAACTTACACCTATATAGTCAACCTATGAGCTAAACCATATCAAACCATACCAGATTGCTTCTAGAATAACCCAGAGAGTAGGATCACTTAGGGAAACACTTCTTACCTTTACTCCTACATACCATGGTTACATAGGCGATGACGGGTGGACATTGTCACCCATGTTTGTCATTTTATTTTCATGATCATTTTTAGGGTATACCGTTACGTTCGACCTTAAATCCTCTTTAATAAATAAGTGATTACAAGCGAATGCCATTACCTATAGTGCCATCTTAAAATAGTTATATCTGACCAAAATAAGCCTTTATGCTGTCCAAATGATGGCTTAACGTGTACTTAAATGTCACTACTTAAATGGTTATTCTTAGTCCTTACGAGGTATCGTATTATCTCGTTAAAGGGTAATTTTTAAAGTAGACACACTGTTATGATGTCCATTCAATACCTCAACATTCATGACTATCATATCTGCCCCTAGGCATCGTACTACCTATTTTCGGGTCAAATTTTATGATGCACTTTTATAGCTATTCTTTCATTCCTTTATCCTTGTGCCTATTACTTCGTATGGTTTCTAACTCATTTCTCTTTTTGCTTTTTCTTTTTCACGCATGCATCATTTCATCATAGTCATTATCATTATGGAATAATTGGCCAATGGTTTAGTGGTTATCAAAGGGTGTCTTTCACGAAGCAACAGTCCACTTTAAATTTGAAGCCTTTTGAGGAAGTCTGAGCATGGTTAAAGCACTGGCAACATGAAACTGGGGACATCCTGAAACCTAGGTATGTTTTGACAATGCATGAAAGGGTTAAGGTAGGGTACTAGCAGAATAACCGGTGAGATCTGGAGTATGTATGGACCAATTAGGATAATATCAAAAAGAAATTATTCATGAAGAGATTTGGAGAAATTGCTTTTTTGCTTTAAGTTAGTTTAGATATCAGCCTATTGTAAGAAGCATCTCAATTTTGGAACTTATCATATCGATGTTTCTCTTTCAATCATAAAGATTTGGTCCCCACAGTTGACAAATACTCTGCGTTACTCAACTTAAAAAAAGCCAAGGCTAATAGAATATACTACAAGACTTTAAACCTTACACCTTTCAAGAAAAGATTAGCCAAGATTCTCAGTGTACTGGGGACTTTGATTGAGGGTCACATCAAGATGAAGGGAAACAGTAAGTGTATCTCATGGGCTAGTTTGAAGGAAGCAATGGCGAATACTGTTAACCTCTATAAGATTTATGATATCTATGCTCTGGCGATATATGGCTTACTCATATTTCCGAAAACATTAGCCTATGTTGGAGCTTTAGTAGTAGATTTTTCTTCTAATTATGTTGCAACATCAATCTCGCATCGGCTATCATTGTTGAAACCATCTAAGCTTTTAGTTTTTGTATGGTGCAGGTCGCTTCATTGGATGTGCATCGCTTCTCCATATTTGGCTTGTCAGTCACTTATGCCCCCAAAAAAATTGTCATACAACTTCTTATCTAACTTTAGCCTTACTTCCAAGGTCTTTAAGAAAGAATGGCCTCAGAATAAGTCTGAAGTATAATAGGGCTAGAAATTCTGGAACCCCAAAGGGGAAGAGGTGACATAAAAGACCTTTTGGTTCTCACCATAAACAATCATATATTGATGCAAAGATTATGGTTGTGTGTCGCTCATGGGATTATGGGGAAGCACTAGCTATGCACCTATTCTGGCCCTCTGATAATTCCAATGCTGATAATTCATCCTCTTCATCCAAGACCTAGAGTTATGGGATTTTGACTATGATGAGCCTGATTATAAGTCAAAAATTTAGCTAGCCTTTCATGCATGGAAACAAACTTGTTGTATAGAGAGGTATCGGAGAGGAAGTAGTACGACCCCAGGAGATGAAAAGTGGAAGATCCATCGCGTCAATAACTTTTTACCTTTGTCTATAGTTAGAACATCACAAGCTATAGTTGAGGGATTACCCTCTGAGATGGAATTACATAAGCAAGAGCTCGAGTAAGAAAGGGCCTTTTTCACTAAGGAAATTACTTGCCTAAAGGAAGAAAAGAGTCAATTAGAAATAAACCTCTACCTCTAAGATGGTGAGGTGAACCAGGCTATCAAAGAGAAAAACCATTACAAGGAAATTCTTAAGAGTTTGAAAAAAAAATTATGTGGCACTCAATAAAGCGAGCCAGTCTCAACAACATGGAAAATCATCAGCTGAGTGGAAAGCAAAAATTAATACCCTCGAGAAAGAACTCCACTAATGTAAAAAAAAGGTTAGGGTTAATAGGGAAAAGCTCGTTAGAACTCATGCCTTAGTATCAACCTATCAGAAGAAGAATGGATAAGCAGAGGCTTAAGTTTTAAAATTGAGGGCAGACCATATCGAGAATGTAACTTTGACACTTGGAATCGAAGATCTAGAGCATTCTCTACAAGCTCGCCAAGACCAAATCAATGAACTAGCAAGAGCCTTTAAACAGTGAGAGCAAGAATGGCTTCAAACGATTAATTAGGCACACCAAAACCAAGAAAATCACTACCGCCATCTCACCAAGCAGATTTAGGTGGCCCAGTTAGAAGTTGAACAATGATAGATGTGGCACGATCCTTGACATGCAATATTCTACCCGTCGAAGCCCATGAACAAGAATTTTTATATTTCTTGGGGCATGTAATCAGGTAATGAAACTGTATTAGGCATTTATAATTTGTAGTAAAATTGTTTGAATTTATTAAAATTAATTATATTTAGATAGGTTTAATTTTATGTTGTAATTTTGTTTAAGTTTAAAGATAAAATAACCTAAAAACATTAAAAATAGGGGTAAAAGTAACACAATTTTCACATTACTGGGGGAATGTTACATAACCTTAAAAAAAAAGTTGATATACATTTACCCTTATATTACTGAATTTTGCTATTATAGGTAATAAAACATTATCGAGATTCAAGAATATTTTTGAAACGAACACGGTAATGTCATGACAGAATCTTAGATGACCCCAAGTAATGTCATATGATCCCAACCAAACCCCCTAAGTGGTTTGTTTAGTTAATGTTTTATTACCTTTGATAATAAAATTCCCTTTTGCAAGATTAGCAAGGCAAATTAATACCTCATATCTATATTTGGTTTAGCAAGCCTTCACATAAGATTTTTAATGCTTGGTTGGCGGATATATAAAATTTCTAATCTACATCTTTTACTAAATTACCTTCTAAGAGAAAAGGTTAAAATTTGTTTTGCACATATTTATTAACTTGTTATGCCAATATCATATACTTTGATACAATAAAAGAACATATATAAAGGATAAATATTTTTAAATATTAACAAAAGGAAAACTACTATTTAAGTTTAAAAATAATGCTAAAATTGAAGTAACAAGCATACACAAACAAAACTATACAACTAAATTGATTAATAAAAACTTTTACCCAATATAACCTATTCAAGTTTCCAAGGAAATTGAAATCATTTGCTAATATATAGAATAAGCAAAGCTGTTAAAACTTCAATAAAGATCCCATAATTAACCTTTTATTATAATTAAAAAATGACACATATAATAAACAGTATTTAAAAATTGGATCAAAAATCAAATAGATAAGACCTCTAGTTCACTAATTCAACCAGTTTGAATGGTTGAACTTGATAAAAAAATTAAATGTTAATTAAGAATTTTAATATTAAGCATTAAATAAAGTAAATAATTAAGAAAAATATACATTTAGATAAATGATATTGTCTTTAATATAGTAATAGGTTAAATATTCAAATATCAATAAATAAAATAAAATTTTATTTTAAAATATTAAAAATAAGCTTAAAATCGATCTTTTAAGTTTTTTTTTTTGGTTTTTTGATCTACTTTTTACCAATTCTATTGGTTTTTCACTGGTTCTCTAAATTCTCAATTCTATAACACGTATCGGACCAAACTAGGCCCTATTTCCCAATCCAACCAATTCGATTGCTCAATCTAGTCTAATTGTTTCAACAATGATAATAATTATTACTCATATCATTTGAATTTTTTTAAAATTTTTCTTCTTATTGTTTTGCACATTTAAGTTCCCCCACTCTAAAAATGCAATTACTGAATCCATTTGATCCTTTACCATCTCTTGATGGGTACCTTGAAAACCTAATACTTGTACTTTAGCTTTATTCCAAATATTATAAATACTTGGACTATGCTTGTTATAAACAACGTAACACCTTTTAGCCATTTTAAAAAAACTTAGAAACGTTGAAAAATACACAATTTCAGTCCTTATTATAAGGCAAATTGCTCCTTAGTTATGAAAAGATTATTATGTTGGAAAATACAAAATTTCAATCCTAAATTGTAGGATTAATTACTCCTTAATTATGGAATCAATTGCTATAGAGATTATGGAAATATTGTACTCTTTAAATTTTGGGAAACTATTCAGGGAAGTCCTTGTGTCACTGGATTTGTTTAGAAAGATTTATTTTCCTTTGATATTTGTTTCTTTGTTTCCTTTCAACATCTTGTATATATTAGCTAGGAGATAGCCTTAACAGTGCGCAAATAAGAGTACATTTCTCAATTTTTGTCATGGTATCAAAACTTTAGGCTTTCCATTCTCAATTTTTGGCCTTAATCGCCAATTTTTCTCTTAAGATTTAGCCCATAAACTCAATTTGATATGTTACAGACCAAAGTCTCATATAAAGAAAACATGTTGCATTAAGCATTTGATGATATACAAAATATTTAAACAACAAACAAATAGATAAAGGTGTTGAAAACTGAATAAGAAGCCTACCATAATAAACCAAGAACGGGGAAACTAAAGAGGATAGTAGAGAAGTCAAGTATAGATAAACATGATTATAACTCAATAAATGCAAAGACAACTCCAAAAGAAGGAGAATCAAAATAAAGGGGAGATTGAGGGACTCAAAGGTGTATTATGGGCATTAAGAAAGCCAAAAGCCAATAGTTCATATTCTTTAGCACTCTTATGTAAGTCTGTAATTTCTTTTAGGCTAAAAGTCATAGATAGATTCATCATAATCTCTTAGATCATTGATTCAAGAGCTACTACTCATATATCCCATTATTCGTCAAAATTTAGTACTTATTCTTGATGACCAAGCAATAGCAAAATTATAGCTACAAATAGTTCACTCAATATTTTGGAAGGCTTAGGAGATATCCAAACTAACCAATCATTTGTTTTACAAAAATGCCCTTCTTATTCCTAAGTTATCCTCTAATTTAGTGCCTAAACAAAAGCTTACTCATGATATAAATTGTAAATTGATCTTTTATCCAACTCACTGCATTTTTCAAGATTAGAACATAGGAAGATTGGACTTGCTAAGGAGAAGGATGGACTCAACCATCTTAAAACATTAAGCAATTCAAAGAGTGTCAAATATAATTTACCCTGTCTTTTTTTTTTCTCTTCAAATAAAGATACAATTTGGTTCAATCACTATCATCTTGGTCATTTGGATTCTTGATCACTATGTTCCCCTTTTTATTTAAAGGACTAGATGTCTAGATTTTCATTGTGATATGTGTGAGTTTGCAAAACATAAATATGTGTCCTTCCCTATTAGCAATAAAAGAAGCTTTACTTTTTTCCATTTCATTCATAGTGATATATAAGGTCCTTTTACTTCCAAAGGTAACAAGTTTTAGTTGATTTTTTCTTTATAGATGATTACACTAGATTTACCCAATTTTTTCTACTTAAATTCCAATCTAATATTGATAACTCTATAAAATAAAGTTATTTGGTCACATTATGTGCATTAAAGTTAAAGTCTTAGGGGCTTTTATTTATATTTTATTAAATTGTTAGTTGTTATTAAATTAGTTTCCTTATTTTTTTATGATTAAATTATTTAGTAATTTAGTGTTTTTCCATTTTTATACGCTTTAGCTTGGTGGAGTTTTCAATGTGCAATAACACAATAAAGAAACAAAAAAAACCCAACCTAGCAACTTTTCAAAATAAACTACTTATGTTACTTGCTCACAAAGTTTCTCCTTTCCAAGGTTTTGACAATTTATAAATAGGACTTTATAGCATCTAAATTAAGGTTGTAGAGTTTTAGCTTTATTTTTTCTAATCTAGTTTTAAAAAAAAGAGCAACAACCATAATATCTAAAACGAGAAGAGAGATTTTGCAAAAGCTTGAGGATGAAAAACCAAAAAAATTGTAATTTTCTCCTTTCCTTTACTTTTTTTTTTATTTTTCTTATTATATTTATAATGGTGGAACTCCTTGATTTTATATTTTTATTATTTAGCATGAACTAGATTTATTTTTCTAAGGTTGCAATGGAAGTCAACATGTAATTTGGATTATTTTGCTCCTTTTTTTAGTGTTAATGATTTTGAATTGCTTATTTAATCATGTACTTAATGCTTCTACTTGCTTGGTCACCAATTAGATTGATTTGGTAACCCTAATGAACTTGGAAAAGGAAATTTTATGTTTAGACCTAGATTGATATTCATTTATTATGATGAATTGATCTACAGGTTAGATAGAAATATATAAGCATGTCATATGTAACCCAATTAGACTATAAGCTTAATGAGTTTCTTTTTAATTCAATTTGCATAGAAATATAACAAATTGGTTAAAAGAAATATTCTTATAAGACTATTAAAAGATACTTATAAATAAATTAGAACTCTAAGTGAACAACTCATTATTATTAGTCAAATTAAGAAAGTAAAACAAATTCAAACAAAGTATTGAAGGAAAATGAAATCCTAGGCTTTTATCATTGAATAATTAAACCAAAATTTGTTTTCTTTGCTAGTTAGTTAATTTTAGTCTACTTTTAATTTACAATTTTCATAATTTGTTTGGATAAGAATAGGTTGTTATAATTTTTAGTATTTAAGAGACTGGAAACGATTCCATGTAGGATAAATATTCTATTTTATCATTATATTACTTGTTGTGATATGTGTAATTGTATGGTTAAAAATGATAATAAGTTTTTGGCACTGTTGCCTAGGAATTGTTCTTTTTTTCTTATTTCAAGGATCATTAGCAAAGCATGAATACTTTTTGTCAAATAATTTCCAAGCCAAAATATCCATAAGATGCCTTAATATGCCACCATCAGTCCTTTCAGCATGATGCCACCTCAAAGAATCAAATGTTTTTGAAGACATGAAAATTCATTGAAGTCTTGGTATTAAAGGAAAATATCGTAAAATCTTTGTAGGCTTATTTTTTAAAATGTGCTTTACCTTCAAGCTCAAGCATATTATCTTCTGTATTTCTATCCAATTGTTTGTCTATTACTTCAATACAACATACAGTCATTTACGCAACTATAAATTTTCATGAATCTAAGGCCTAAATCCTTTATCATCTCTTTAACATCCTTACAAGACTTGGAAATTTTTACTTAAAAGAAACATTTCTTTAAAAAAAAACTCTAATAATAGTGTCAAAAGATTTCTTGTCCATGCACCTAATCTTTTAAGTGAAAAAGACAAACACAAAAAAGTAATTTTGAATGCTTAGATCCCTTATAAAGTTCTTTATTCATTTCCTCAAGCAACTCATAAAACTTTTTCGCTTCTCTATTTGGCTCTTGATCACCTATACTTCTTCCCTTTTCAGCAAAATCATTTATTCCATCATTGAACTCATTTAATTCTAAAACTCTTGTGTAGAAGTTTCAAAACTATGATTACGCATTGTCACAACACAGCCCGCATACATATGCTGACCAGCTGGACTTAAAATGGCAAATATACCCCTTGTTTCTATACATATCTACAACATTATTCTTTTATTTTTTTTCTAGGGGCCATATCCTTATTAATATTATTTTTTATTTTCTTGTGTCTGAGGACAAAGTTGTCCAGATGAATTGCTCACTCGACTTAACTCTAAATAGTTATTACAAAATGATCATTTATTTTAAACTCACCACCAATCTTATTTTGGCCAAGTGAGATTGGTCACCAATCGGAGTTCACATTTTGAGGGTTACGAAACCCATAAAATCAAACTTCGAAGTTTACGATTATACTAGAGTTCGCATGAAGGGTTCGGGAGTTGGTTACAATCATAAGTAGAGAATGATCCCTCTCATAACGCCCTATAATCGAAACCTTATTAATCATGTGTTAGCATAATTTTTTATTATTATTCAATTTCAATATTTAATATTTAATATTTAATTATAATTCCCACATGACAAAATTTTCATAAAATACATTTATAATTTCATATAAGAAAATTGGGTTTTTAATATTTTGTAAAAATAAAAATATCTTTCACACCCTTTTAGAGGACCAGAAGAACATGGGAGTTTTTATCATTCTCTTTCATACCTGGCTGGAGAACTTATGGAATACGAAAGGTTTTTAAAATATTAAAAGATCTTTTGTACCTCATTGAGAGCCAGAGAAATGCAAAAGGTTTTATTTTTCAGAATTAAAAAAATCTTGATTTTCATTTTGGAAAAGATATCTCATTATTAAAATAATTAGTAAAACCTTTCTCATATGCTGGAAGAAATTTCACATACTATTTTAACATTGGAGATATTACCTTAATTTTTAGAAATTCCAATTTTATTAATAATATTAAAAAATTATTGTAGTAGTTGATTTAGACGAAATGTACAAAACACAACTCAGGATCCAAATTTGGTCGATTTGACTAACATGTCCCTTAAAATACACCTTTGACCTAAAAGTATCCTTGTAACCCTAAGGACTTGGTTCAAAAATAAATTAATGAAATGTCACTACATTATAACTTCGACATATAAGTATCCTAGTGCCCTAAAAGATTCTAAAATTTTATAAACAAATGAACCTATTCTATTATACACTTTTGACATAAAAGTATCATGGTGATTACATAGGACTTGGTTCTAATATAAATGACTAAAATATCCTAAGATCTACCTTTGAAGTAGAAGTATCTCAATAAGCCTAAAAGACTCGATAACTTCATAAAAATGAACCTATCCTTATTATGCACCTTCAACACATACGTATCTTGGTGACCATAAAGGATTTGGTTCTAAGAAAAATTGCTAAAATACTTTTGAGGTGTATATTTGACCTATAAGTATCAAAGTAACCTAGAGGACTTGGAAATGATATGAAATGACAATTTATTCCTTCTATGTGTAATTGAAACATCAATAATGACCTAAAATGTAAAAATTACCAATAAACCCCTAAATTTTTTAAAATTACATTCTGTACCCTTACCCAAAAATCCAAAGAATATGAAAAGTTTTAATAATTTCTACACCTCTACGGAAGACCATAAGAATGTTAGAAATATTCTTAAAATGTCAAAAAATATTTCATTAACTCTAAAATGCAAGATTCCTAAATGATCCCTAAACTTTGCAAACTTTGCAATTTAGTCCCTATGCAAAATAAACACATAAGTAAGCAAAAAAATTGACCAGGAAAAAAAATGAAAATTATGTCAAAAATCTTATAATCAAACAGGCCAAGCACCTATGGCCTTGGAATGCATATTAGCAAATAAATCCTTAAGCTTTTTAAAATTACAACACGACCCTAAAATGGTAAAAAAAGCATAAAACACATTCAAATATGTTAAACATGAAAACACTTTCACAAGTATCCATAATTAATTGACCAAGCTTATATGGCCTAGAAAAAAATTTATAAATTTTTGCAGTTTAGTCCTTATATTTTCTATGATTACAAAATAACATAAGAAAAATCAAAACATCACAAAATTGTCAAGATTAGATTCAACCAAGATTGGAATCAACCTTCCAAGGCCTTCAAAATTCTGGAAAAATTATTTTTAGACTTTCAAACTTCACAAAATAGTCCTAAAAATCAAGAATAAATTGAATACAAGGTCATATATCATTCGAGTAGCATTATTTTTTAACCAAAATAATCTTTTTCATCACATATTTGCATAAATATCAATATATATACATGTCATAATTTTTACCAAGCTAAAATATGCATAAAATCAAGATAAATAATTAATAAATCAACATGAAAGTTATTAAGAAAAATAATACAAAAATATATTCATAAAAATAGCAATATTTTTACCTAAAGGAAAAAAATAAATGAACGTAACGAAAACTAAAGATTTAGTAGGAGAAATTTACCTTAAAAAACTTAAAAACCTAAGAATTTAGTGATTTTCTTGTATTTTTTCTTCCTTTAAGCCAAAGTCTTTAATTGATGGAAGAGTTCGGTCTAGGGCTGAAGAAAAAGCCCTTGGCCAAAATCATCCTAGAAAATTCTAGAATTTTTCTTTTTTCTTTTTTATTTTTATTTAATATTTATTTTATTTATTTTGATTTTTTTATATCTTGATTTGATTTTAATTAATTACTTTTGTCATTTCATTAATTGCATCATGCATGACATCATCAATTCTAGAAATATGAAAGAGAGAATTTAATTTAAACAAAAAAACAAATTTTAAGGATAAAATCGTAACAAATTAAAAATTATACATTCAAAGAATAAAAATAAAATAGATTTAATTAATAATTTAATCAAAATAAGGTTCTTGGACATGTTAAAAAACAAAAATGGGCTTATTGGGCCTTTCAGAGAATTAATGGGTTTATCAAGCCCATTAGAAAAATTAATAGGTATTAAAGCTCGTGGAATGAAAAAAAATAAATTTTAGCCCATTAAAAATAAAATCCATAAAATTTTCATATAAAAATTCAAAAAGTACTTTTCAAAAAATTTATTATGCAAGGTAAAGGTAATTAAAAATTATAAACTCGTAAAACTTTACGAGCGAAAACCCTTTCAAAAAAGTTGTCACTTAGAAAAAAATGTAAAACTCATAAAATAAATTGAATTTTTAAAAACTGATTTAATATAAATTTAATGAAAATATTTGAAGAATTTTAAAAATTATAAACTAAAAAAAAATCCTCTTAAAATTATTTACGAAATAGAAAACTTCATATCTTGGAAACGAAAAAATTTCAAAAATATGTTTAAATTTTATAAAAATGAATTTTATCCAACACAATAATCAAGGTATTTATTTATAAAAATGATAAAGATTAAAACTTGAAATCCAGAATGATTTTTACCGAGAAAAAGTTCACAAGTATGGTACTCACGATACCATGAAAAATTCAAATATAAGCCTCAAAATTGACAACTTGATATCTCCTGGTAAAAAATGCCAATAGAAATTTTTCCTCGAGTATTTTTTATTTTTCAAAATGAGTATTGGCATAAATATTGCACTAATATCGCTAAAAATATACGACAGTCAACTTTCTAAAATTTGTAAAAAAAAATTCTTGAAAAATTCTTTAAAATGAAAAATTTGACCATAATAACATCCACAAAAATAAATTTTAAAATTTCACAAGTATAAAATTAAAAGTTAATTATTTAACCTTGATATTCATCTTTTTATCTAAGATTTATTCCCTATAACCTTGAAATAGCATTAATTCTTTCACATGCACCCACGACCATTCAGATATGACTAGAAAGGGTTTAAAATGTCTAGTCCCTTTTGACATGTCAACCTTCATCGGGTGGCCATTAAATTCTTAATCTCGGATATTTTTTGGATTATCATAGAAGGGGCCAGGACAAAATTAGGTGTCAACATGCATGTTAAACACATTTTGCAATATGCATTCCATGTCATCTTATCTAATAGACCGATGTTGACTATTAGGAGAATTTGGATAAACTCTATAAAATGACCTAAAAGTTATGGGCTCTCCATTAAAAAAAAAAAATTTTGTGTACCCTGAGAAAAGTTCAAAACAAATTAAATGTAGTGAAACAACTCCACACATATTCCAACCAATATTAGCACACTTCGAACAAGGATATAGTATCATATTATCTCCACTTGCTTTATCAAAAACAAAATGAAGAAATGTTGTATTCTATCTAGGTAATCTTGACTTTGCCTTGACATTTGCATCCAATTCTTATCCATTTTTCTTTTTTAACAAGTCTAAATTATAAACCCATTCTTGCTCAATAAAGAACCAAAAAGTAAGTTCTTGCAAATTTTAGGAGCATGAACCACATTATTCGAGGTTAATTCTATTCCAGATATCATCTTGGTTTCCACTTTCTATGGCATCATGCTTTTTAGACCAAAGAGTTCCCCATAAACAATTACTCATCATTAGCAGCTTCTTTATACTAGAATAAACTTTTCCAATTAGAACAAACATGATAAGTGGCACTGATATTAACCTACCAAGTTTTTGGATTTTCCACCATGTTCACTTGTGACATAACAATAGCAAGTTCAAAATTATTAACCATATTGGCTTGCACTTTCTTGTTCTTGTCCAGTTGTCCTAAAGGCAATCATTTGCTTGGTGTCTAGACTTACTGCACACAAAACAAATAACCTTAAATTTTTAACATCGACTTTATTGCCTTGGGAAGAACTAAAAGTAAAATGTTTCCTCTTGTTGGTTTTATGCAGATGTTCCATAACATGCCTTTCCATATTCTAAACTATACCTTTCATTTTTTAACCACATTTATCTTTCTTAACTAGATGATCAAGTCCTTCAAGTTCATCTCTTTTCACTTATGATTGAGATAGTTTTTGAAATCCTTCCACAATAATGGTAGTTTTCTTGTCAAAGTGGCCACTTGAAATGACTTGTTAAGATTCATAACTTCAGTAGCAATTTCATGGAGGATAATTGAAAATCTTGAACTTAACTGATCATAATTTTGGAATCCACATTTTAAAGTCCAAAAACCTACCAACTACAAAAATTTTTGTGTTGACATCCTCATTTTTGTACTTCCTATTTAATGACTTATACATCATTCCCGTTGCTTCAAAAGGACTATACGTGTATAACTTTTATGCATTCCGTTGAGGATATAGTTCTAGCATAAAAATTCAAAATGCTTGTATACATCCACCGAAGCCACCATAGTAATATCACTTTCTCATTCTTTAAGAATCGAGGTCTCCTCTAATAAGAATTGGGCCAGATTAAAGGTGGTTAAATCAAATAGCATCTTTTACTATTACCGTTTGAAGCCCACACCACTAAACTTTTCACGTTTCTCACCATGTGCTACATGTGGGGGTAATGGCGCTACAGGCAAACTAGAATTACCGGTAATGGGTTCTGCCGTCTTTTATTTAAAAACAACAAGATTAACTTTGTACAATTTCAAAACCTTGTTATAAAACAAGTTGAAACATACACTGATCAATTCATATATATATCGAAAATAAAATACAAACAATATGAACATATAAAAGTATACAAATAAGTATATCTAAACAATATGCTGATAAAACCAATATCAGCAAAATCGATAAGACAACACAAATTTTACATATATATAAATATGTAAACTGATTTATATATATATATATAAACATACACTGATATCTAAACTAAAAATTGGAAATTAGTATAAAATAATACTAAACTTGGATGCAAAAAAAAAGATAGAAATAAATAAAAATATATACACCGTTACAAATAAAGACTAAAATATATATAAATTGGAAATATATTAAAAACAAACAGTGATAAGAATAAGTAAAAGCACAGCCTATTATTAATCAAATTAAACAAAACTATTAAATCACTGTATAACAGGAAAATTAAAAATAAAGTAATAAAACACATGCAATACCAGAAAGAATTCTAAACAGAAATGTCAAAAACCAAAAATTAATCAAAATAAAAATAGAATTCAATTAATAGTATTGAATAAAAATGACAAACACAATGTCGAAAAAACATAATATTGAATAAACATCTTAAAATTGTTAAGTCAAATTATGGAACATGCAAATTAAAACAATACTGCAACATAAAACTTAACAATACTACAATAATCCAAGAATGAATTAAAAATAATAAATTCATAAAATAACAAACACAGTTAAGATACTATATTACCGATTACATTTAATCGAAAGTAAATAGATTGAGTTAAGGTAGAACCTCTTATCTTAAGACGTTTATTACATCCTTATAGTATGCTTGATAGATTTTGTAATATGTCTCTAGGTCTCCTAAATCTCTTTGCAAATTGATACCACTTTTATTGCAACAACCATGAACCAGGAAAGGTGCAATATGTTCTCTCTAAACAAATAATGGTACAATTGAGAAGAAGGGAAAAGAGCAATTTTGAACGAGGAAAAATCAAATTACAATTCACTTTCAAAACTATTTGTAGACAATCAAAAAATTAAACCAAAAACCATTTCTAACATAATTGTTTGAAGAAACAAAATAGACTATTTAAATTTTAATATCAAAATAGTTCGAACAAGAAATGTCCTAATTACATAAGGTTAGTTGGTCGGTTAAGATTTAAACTTGTTAAACAAATAGGCTGCAAAATGATAAGGCCCAATCCATGTTTTATCCCAAGCCCAAGTTAGGCCTAGCCCGCCCCTCCTTGGCTCAGCTCAAAGTGTGTCCTTGTGTGGTGGCCCAAGCTTATGTATGCCTCACTTTTTACATAAAAGCTTGAATTCCATTTGGAGCCCAACCCTACATTGAAACCAAACATATATAAACTATGTGTTGTATATGGCTCATATAATTTTATATACAACGGTACATGGGCAATTTTGTAAAATTATACTGGGTTAGGATAAATATATGATTGATGTAACCTTAAATTAAGTAGTGAATAAAATAATAGCCACTGCTCCTAAGGACGTAGGCACATTACCAAACCTCGTCAAATCTCTGTGTTGATTTTCTCTTCTCTTTTCTTTGTGTTTTCATGATTCCTTGATTATTAGACTCAACAACTAGCATTAGAGTTGGGTTAAGATCATGAATTCTGTCACAAAATTCGATATGAAAACATTTAACGGAATAGGCAATTTCAGATTATGGCAACAGAGGGTGAAAAACTTGTTAGCACAACAAGGGATGTTGAAAGTGCTGAATGAAAATAAATCGCAGACTGTGGAAGATTCTAAATGGAAGGAATTGCAAGCGTGAGTAACAGGAATGATTCAGCTATGTCTGTCAAATACTGTTTTGTACCACGTTATACATCTTACGTCCCTAATAAAGGTCTAGAAGAAATTAGAGAGTCGATATATGTCAAAGTTCTTGACAAATAAATTGTATCTAAAGCAAAAATTATATGGCTTGAAGATGCAAGAGGGTACAGATCCGGCATAACACATTAATTTCTTCAATCACATTATTAGTAATCTATTGAGAATTGAAGTTAAGATTAAAAAAGAAGATCAGGCTATGATTTTGCTTTGTTCGTTACCTCCTTCACATGAACACCTAGTTACTACATTCACCTAGGGAAAGAATACAATCAGTTTGGAAGAGATTACTACAGCACTGTTAGCCCATAACCAATGTAGGCAGAATTCACTGATAGCACCCAAAATGAAGGGCTACATGTGAAAGGGAACTAGGAATATGGAAGAAGGCAGAGTAAAGATACTGCAAGCAAAAAGAACTCTAGGTCAAAATCCAAGGGCAGAAAGAATGTTCGGTGTTATAAGTGTCAGCAGATAGGGCATGTTAAAAGGGACTATTCAAATAAAAAAAACAGAATGATGAAAAGAATGTCGATTCGTCAAAATCTACTAATGTGGTGTAGAATAATGATTCAGATGGCAGTGATGGGGATTTGCTTTCAGTCTCTTCATGTCAACTCATGGATTCATGGATTCTGGATACAGGGTGTTCGTTTCACATGACTCCCAACAAGGACTGCTTCGATTCATACAGCTTAGGTAATTTTGGTTTTATCTATTTGGGTAATGATAAAGCTTGTGCTGTTATTGGAAAGGGATAAATCAAAATTAGGATGCATGATGGTGTTGTTAGGATATTGTGTGACGTTAGACATGTACTAGAATTAAAAAAGAATTTTAATTTCTTTGGGTTCCTTGCATGCTAACGGTTTTGGCCATAAAACTCATGAGGATTACATCAAGGTGAATAAGAATATGTTGATAGTAATGAAAGGGAAAATGATTGTAGGGAACATTTACAAGCTGGTAGGAGATACAGTTGTAGGTGGAGCTGCTGTTGCAGAATCTGATCATGATAGTACAACTCTGTGGCACATGGGACTAAGTCATCTAGGTGAAAGCGAGATGGCTGAACTTTATAAAAGAGGTTTATTGAAGGGAATTAAATGCTGCAGATTGAATTTTTGTAAGTTCTGTGTGCTTGGGAAACAGTCTAGAGTGAAATTCAAGATGACTAGACACAAAATAAAAGGAATTCTTGATTGTGTGCACTCTAATGTATGGGGTCCTACAAGGGAGTTGTTATTGGGTGGTTCAGAATATTTTGTTACTTTTATTGATGATTTTTCTAAGAAGGTCTGAGTATACTTCATAAAATAGAAATCTAAAGTTTTTGCCAAGTTTAAGATATAAAAAGTGAAGGTCGGGAACCAGACAGGCAGAAAGATCAAGTATTTAAGATTAGACAATGGAACCAAGTACACAGACTCATAGTTTCAAAAATTTTATAGGGAGCATGGCGTTCAGAGGCACTTCACAGTCCACAAAACACCACAGCAGAATAGAATTTCAGAAAGAATGAATAAGTCTTTAGCTTAAAGAGCTAGGTGTTTGAAATTGAATGCAGAACTTCCTAAACGTTTTTGGGCAGAAGCAATGAGTATGGCATGTTATCTCATCAACAGATCACCAAGGGCCTCTTTGGGTGGAAAAGTTGCAAATTAAGTGTAGGCAGGTAATGACGTTGATCTTTCTAAGCTAAGAATTTTTGGTTGCCCAGCTTATGTGCATGTTCCTAGTGATGAGAGGTCTAAACTTGATCCGAAGTCAAATAAGTGCATTTTCTTGGGATACATGAGGGGGGTCAAAGGGCATAAGTTTTGGGATCCAAAAGCAAAGAAAGTGGTGATCAGTAAAGATGCAATATTTAATGAAAAATCCATGTTGCAGTAGAACAATAGTGAGAATATGCCAGTTACAGAAGAGAATAATAAAAAGGTGATAGAGGTAGAGCTAGAACAACAAGCAAAAGATGTTGAAAAAACTAGAAGTTCTAGTTCAAAGGATGAGAGATCCTCATCAGATGGAGAGCAACATCAAAGTATAGCCACAAACAGATCCAGACGCATGGTTAAGCTTCCAACCAAGTATGGTTTTGAAGATTTAACCTCCTTTGCAATTACTGTTAGTTATAAAGATCCTCACTTTTCAAAAGGCTATAAACAGTGAGGATAAAGATAAATGGCTAGGTGCCATGGTAGAAGAAATGAAAGTCTTACATAAAAACAAAACTTAGGGGCCGGTTGAACTTTTTGAGAAAAAATGACCTATAGGGTGCAAGTGGGTGTACAAGAAAAAGTCAATAGTATCAAAAAAAAGAGGGGAAAAAATTTAAAGCTCATCTAGTGGCAAAAGGACACTTACAGCAGAAAAGAATTGATTATGATGAGATATTTTCTCCTATGGTTAAACACATTTCCATTAGAGTGGTGTTGGCATTAGTAGCTAGCTGGGACATACATTCAGAGTAGATAGATGTGAAAACAGCTTTCCTTCATGGCGATTTAGAGGAGCAAATTTACATGGAATAGCCATAAAGGTTTATTCAACCTGGACAAAAGCATTTAGCTTGTAGCTTGAAGAAATCACTCCATGGGTTGAAGCAATCTCCATGGTAATGGTACAAATGATTTGATGCCTACATGATCAAAATTGGCTACAGAAGATGCGAGTATAATTGCTACATTTATGTCAAGACACTTGATGATGGTTCTTTTATTTTTTTGCTACTATATATGAATGATATGCTGATTACTGCTAAGAATATGCATGATGTGATTGAGTTAAAAACCTTGTTAGGAAAGGAATTTGATATGAAGGATTTAGGTGTTGCCAAGAAGATTCTTGGGATGGAGATTTACAGGGATAGGAGCTCAAGAAAACTGTGGTTATCTCAACGTAACTATGTTGAAAAGGTGCTGAACATATTTGGTATGAGCAAGGCTAAAACTGTTAGTACTCCATTGGTAAATCATTTCAAACTTTCCCTAGATCAATGCCTAAAGTCAGATAGTGAGATTGAAGGTATGGCTTCAGTTCCTTATGCTAATGCTATTGGTTACCTGATGTACCCCATGGTTTCTATAAGACCAGATTTGGCTCATGCTGTTAGTCAGGTTAGCAAGTTCATGTCAAAGCTTGGTAAATAGCATTGGGAAGCAGTTAAGTGGATTTTTAGGTATTTGAGAGACACTATGGAGTATGGCTTTATGTTTGGTAGTAAAAAGAGTGATCCTTTAGTTACGGGATATGTGAATTTTGATTATGCAAGTAATTTGGATGATAAAAAGTCTATAATAGGATATGTCTTTACTCTTGTAGGAGGACCAATTTGCTGGAAATCAACTATTCAGTCCATTGTTGCATTGTCTACAACTGAAGCAGAGTACATGGTAATTGTTGAGGCTAACAAGGAAGCTTGATGGCTTACAAGGCTAGTGAAAGAATTGGGTATTGAGCAAGGTGGAGTTAAATTGCACTGTGACAGTCAAAGTGCTTTTTACTTGGCAAAGAATCAGGTTTATCATGCTAGAACCAAACATATTGATGTAAGGTTCCACAAGATCAGGGAATTGGTTGGATTTGGTCAGATATTGTCAGAAAAGATTTATATATCTGAGAATGCAACTGATATGTTTACAAAGCCAGTTACTACGGACAAGTTCAAGTATTGCCTAGACTTGATCAATGTTTTCAACTTCTAAACAAGCAAGTCACCCAACCTATCAAAAGTATGAGGGGTTCTAGTTCTTACCTTTTATCTTCATGCGGTATATTCGCCAAGGTGGAGATTGTTATATATAGCTCATATAATTTTGTAAAATTGTATTGGGTAGGGGTAGTATAAATATATGGTTGATGTAACCCTAAATTAAGTAGTGAATAAAACAATATTAAGTAGGGGTATATCGCTCCCGGAGATGTAGGCATATTATCAAACCTCGTTAAACCTCTGTGTTGATTTTCTCTTCTCTTCTCTTTTCTTTGTGTTTTTATGATTCCTTGATTATTAGACTAACACTATGTATATAAGCTTATATGTTTCCTATGTGGGATTCAAGACCACTTATCAACACCAACCAATTTCTTCATCTTCCAGTAGGCTCATTAAGATCAATTTCTTATTCACCATGGATATAAAAAAAAACTCATTCCTCTTAAAGCTATTGAAAAATTCCTTATATGAAGTGGTATCTAGGCAATAAGCAGTAGATGAGTGGCATAGGAAGCCATGGACTATAGGAAACCACAAAATGAGGTCCTAAAAAAGACAAGACAGTTTGATTGTAAGAAGACAACTAATGCCATAAGTTTTAACTTTCTGCAATTCTTCCTTTGAGAAAAGAAAAGGTTGCTATGTTTACCCTTAATGCTGGCTCCACAGTAGATATATTACTAGCTCTAAAAGAAAAAGAAAATGTAAAAACTCACACTTAAAAGCACTTGAAAAAATCAAAAGTGAATACAAGTGAGAAAGGATCCAACTTTTAACTCTTTTGCTCGTTTTGTGTTATAGCTATTACATGTTAGGGGCAATATCGATTGCCCTCTCACTCCATCATACACCAAGTTTCTATGTAAAATAACCTAGGTATGGGCATATGTATTTCATAATTATACATACATTTTAGGCCATTGATATCAGCAATCCCATGTGGATGGAAATTGACTCATTAACATGACAAACTAACTCAGAGTATAAGAAAGAATAGCTATAAAGAGTTATTACTTCAAGATAGGAAGCTTTTGGCCTTGAACCTTTCTTAGTGACAACTATTAATTTACTCAGCTAACTAATGTACATGATTTCTTAAACTATTTAACTTTTCTTGTAATCTAAGATAATAGGTGTCACATAATTCCTCTTCAAATGCCTTTGGTTTTCAAGATTGTGTTCATTTTATCCCCAAATGCATCTTAGTTTCTATGAAAGCTCTAGAGAACTTAGACTTATCAATTCTCATCATAATAGCCACATTTCACACTCATATAGGTGATTTCTTATGAAAAATATCTTGTCATACCCAACTTGATTTGATCAAGCTGTAAGAATCATTGAAAGAATAGTTTATCCTAACTCTTTTGCAGACAACACTAATTTACTATAGGAATGGGTATGAGTGTTTAACTCTTCTAGAACCCACTTTAAGTTAACATAATTCAATTATCCATTTGAACCTAGATCTTAGGATCTCTATTCAACTAGGTAAGGTTGCCAATATATAACTTTTAATTTATAGGCTTAAGTCTCATTCTGCTCAATGATTTATAGACTTACTCTGTCATTAAACCCTTCACTAATTGATCCATAATATTATCCTTCAATTTTAGATAGTTAACAAAGATAACCCTGTTTGAGAACAACTTTTTATGATATTGTTTCTTTGACAAATGTGTCAAGGCTTACCGTTAGACAAACTACGATATCCCCTACTAATTGCAAATTAGCTATTGTAATGTATACATATTGCCAGCACAATATCTTTTAAAAACTTTCGAAGTCATTTTGCTTCTTCTCAAGCTTTATCTAAAGCTATAAACTCATATTCCATTGTGGATCTAGCTATGCACGTTTATATTGTAGCACTTCTGATAGTAAAGATAAATTCACTAATGTGTTTAGTATTAGATATCTAATTTGCATCATTATATCCTTCAAGTATAGTTGAATATCTCGTATAGTGCAGTCCATAACTTAAGGTTTATCTCAAATATCTAATTATCCTTACAATGGCCTTCCGATGATCCATCTTAAGATCACTTGTAAATTTACTTAGTTTGCTAATTGAATATGCTATGTTAGGTCTTGTCCAATTTGTAAGATATATTAAGCTATCAATTATCGGCAAATATTCTACTTATGATACCATATCACTAGTATTTTTTTTCTTAGATGCAAATTTATATACAACTATTTTGGCTATATTGGTATTGTTCTTATTGAATTTTTCAACAATCTTATTCACATAATGATCTTAAGTAATTACTAAGTCATCTCATGATTTAGAAATTTTAATTCCTAAATTCACATCTGCTACACCCCTATCTTTTGTATCAAATTTACTGGTTAACCATGCTTTGGTAAACTTAATAATCTCATAACTATTGCCTAAGAACAATACATCATCTACATATAGAAAAACAATGACATATCTATCATGTGTATTCTTTATTTACACACATTTATCACATTTATTAATGCAAAAATCATTTGAAAACTTTGTTTTGTCAAATTTCAATCGCTACAAACACATACCAAGAAGGGCGATATATTCTTTCTGAATAGACAATGGCAGAACTAAAATGAAGGAAAAGAAAAAAGTAGTTTCAGATAAGGAAAAATAAAACAGTAATTCACTCTTAAAACTATTCTTGGATTGTTTAAAATCAGACCAGAAACTGTTTCAAACAAAATAAAATTGATTATTTAAAATTTAAAATGAAAATAGTTTGGATAGGTAACTTCTTAATCAAATAGGGTTAGTTGGTGGGTAGGTTTGGGCTTTAAACATGTTAAACGGCTAGGCTCCAAAAAGATAAGGCTCACTCTACCTTTTAACTCAAACCTAGCCCAGTTTAGCTTGTCACATATATTGTGGCTAAAACTTCAGTAGGCCTTAATCTTTACACAAAAACTTGGGTGCCCCTTGAGATCCAACCCCACTTTGAAACCAAGCATATCACGTATAGTAATTATACTAAAATTAACCACTCAGCATTCAAGGTTATGTAGGATCCATAAAAAATTATGTGAAGCCCACACTTATATGTGGTGGACCCTTACATAATACTTGATTGTGATTGGATAATTGTAATATTATAGTAAAAAGAAATTGCAGGTGAAATGCCCCATAAAACCAATCATATATAAACCATATATATAAGCTTAAATGTTTCCTATATGGGATTCAATACCATCCACCAACACCAACCAATTTCTTTCTCTTCTAGTGGACACATTGAGATCAACTCTCGTTCACCATAGATATCAATCATGTGATGTTACCATACACCATGTATCTACATATGGTAACCTATGTATTCCGTAATTATACACTCTTTTGGGCCATTGACATCCAAAGTTTATTACATTATTTTTACATTTATTAAATGTGTCATATTCGTGTTGCATTCTCGTGTCTTGACAAAAATTATCAAGTCTAACTAGCCTGAATGTCACAATAGCAAACTTTACCCCACGGCCAATGAGAGTTTTAGCCAAAGGACCACTTGGAGGTCACGACAAGCACCTTTAAAAATGTTCTTGTTGTAAACAATCACCACAAATGGGTGGATAATAGTTTCTTCCTCTGTTAGCGAGTAGATAAGAGCATTTCGGTTTAATCCTCTTCACCAAAAATGGCTATAAATATAGGTTTCCTCTAAAGCATCTGGAGAAGGCAAAAAGAACCATAAATCAAATTTAAGTTTAGTGTTGTTATGCTATTAACTCTCCTCATGCAACTATCAATTTCTCCTCTTCCAAATCTTCTTTATTTTTTATATTCCCATAAATTTTGTATATGGTTTTATATTCTAAATTCCATTGTTAACTATATATATTCTTATAGTTCTTTGTTTCTTTCTCCCATGAATTACACTGTTTTGCGCCCAAATGGAGGTAAATTAAGCGTAACTATCTTACCATGCTCCGTCTGGAAATCCAATTTCGTAACCACGGACACCTTTGGGTCACGGTTTGTTCCTTTTTTTTTTTCCCCTCTTATGTCTCACTTCTAAGCCAACTTTAATCCAAAACCTAAGATACAAACATTGTCAAGAAAGCTCAATATTTCTTGACCATTTCTCACTACTTTGGCACAAGATTTATTATTGATTTGACTAAAGTAAAAACCAACGAAGAGAGGACACGGACTCATCCCTCGCCAGAGCATAAGCATAATACTTTTGGTAACTTCATGCTAAGAACAACTCCATTTTACAAATCTCACTTGCCACGTTACCTATCCAAAATACACAATAGCTACACATTTCAAAGGTATCTCTCTATTTTAATGCAGGAATTGTACATTTACTTATTTTCATAAACAAAATTATATTTACTTATTAAATCTTTAAAACATTTGATTTTGCTATAGAATGAATAGAACGTTTAACCTATTATAAATATAGATAAAAGTAATCCCCTCAATTGGGGGGTCACTTCATAAGGGTTTGCCCCCCTTTTTTAGTGAATAAAAAAATTTATGTATTCATATTATATTTATATTATTTTTTATTATAATTGTATTTAAAATATTCTATATTTATATATATAAATTTTGATAAGTTAATAACTCATTTTTATATAACTTTTGACATTTTCGTGTATTTTTATGTGTTCATATTATATTTTGTGTCATACAATATTTTAATTATTTTCTCATATTTTATTCATGTCATATAATCATATTGTATTTGAAATTACTTGGACTAATTGATAGTATTCAAATAACTCTCAATTTTGCATCGTGTGTTGTTGAGTTTGTGTTTGTATTACTTTTTTCTATCATAGTTATATTCAAGGTATTATATATTTTATATAAATTTTAACAAGTCAATAATAGTTCTAGTAGATTTTGACACATTCTTTTATTCATGTCTTGTGTCATACAATATTTTAATTATTTTTTCATATTCTATTCGTGTCATATAATCATATTTTATTTGAAATTGTTTGGACTAATTGATAGTATTCAAATAACTCTCAACTTTGTATCATGTGTTGTTGAGTTTGTGTTTGTATTATTTTTTTCTATCATAGTTATATTCAAGGTATTGAATATTTTATATAAATTTTAACAAGTTAATAATAGTTCTAGTAGATTTTGACACATTCTTTTATTCATGTCTTATTAATATTATTTTTCGTGTCGTATTATATTTTAATTATTTTTTAACGTTGTTTTTTGTGTTGTATAATAATGTTGCACTTGAAATTACAGATCTAATTAACAATACTTAAATAACTCCTAAGTTTTTGTCACATGTCATATATGATTGGGAATTATTACTTGTTTAAATTAAATTTGAAAATTTTGGATATGTATAATTTAATATGTAAAAGTTGTCCTGAGGTGGAGACATTTTATATAGTTTGTCATAATAATTTAATTTAAACTCTAAATTTATTGACTTAAAATTTTAAAGTTAAAAAGTTAAGATTAATGATTTTATTCATATATATATATATATATAATTGATTATAATAATATTATTTCAAAATTTTTTAATAATTAAAAAACTTTAAAGATTTTCGAGCTGGCATTTTTTTTTTTGTTACAATATATGAAAGTCATACGATGACTAAGAGTTATTGTTTATCTAGATTAAATATGGTAATTTTATAACTTGAAGTTGTCCTAAATGAAGATATTTTGTACAATATGTTATAGTAGTTCAATTTAAACTTTAAATTTATGACTTAAAAATTTAGAATTAATGATTTCATTGCTATACATGAAAAAAGATAGTATAATAACAGTAATAATAAATATTATTCCACAATTTCTCAAACATTGAAAAACATCAAAGATTTATTTTTTAACATTTTTTCTACATTTTTCTCAAGTTAAGTAATAATTTAACGAATATTGAGAATTAAATTCAAGTAATTATAAAAAATTGAATAGAAATGAAATAATACATACAGTTACTTGGGTTTAAGATGCCTTTAATCGGTTACAGTTGAGCTATTTTTTTTTTATGAGGAAAGTGAAAGCTTAGGATAATCTTGCATGTCATTTCTGTGTGGTGAGAGTTCAAATGTCGGACAATATATACAGTTTCTTGCATGTCATCTTGCATGCCATTACTTGTTAACACAGTAGTTTGCATTTTTTGTTCTTTTCTTCCCATTCAATATTTTTAACATTTTCTCTACCCTTTTCCTGTTGGAGTTTTCCTTAAATTATCAGAGGCAAGACATAAATGGAGCAATGAGTGTCTAACATTGAAAGGGAGTTTTGTTGCAACACTTACACTCTATATATATATATATATATATATATATATATATGTATTTATAGTTGCAAAATATTGGTATTTTATTTACATGAAGACAAATAGCAATGGTTAGGATTTTCTTAAGCACTCTGGGTTATTTTTCCCTCTAAGAACTTCTAGTAGAGATTGAGTCTTCTGGAGAAAGTGAAAAAGAAGTGTGACATTCATATTCTAGATCCTCAAAGCCCAAGAATTCTTCGTGCTCCTCTTCTTCTTCTGGCATTTTCCACCTCTCTTTATCTGCATCCCCTTTCGTAAGAACTTCCAAAACCTGTTTGATAAACAGGAAACTAGTGTTATTGCAAGGTTTCACTGGATAAAACTGAAATTTGACTCCAAGAAATGGCTAAAGAAATAAATAACTATTTTGTCTTTCATCATATAAACTCAACAAAAAGAAAAAGAAAAAGGAGTGAAAGAAATTGATTTTGTTTGTGTAAACTTTTGAAATGTCAAAAGGGTGCTTCAGCAACATTTGCTTTATGTGACTCGTGACGACGAAATCAGGCCCATGAGCTCAATTATAACTTGTCTTAGTCATGACTTTTTCGGGTAAACATAAATATCAGCGGCCTCGACATGTTTACACTTTCAATGAACAAATTTTAGCAGCCCTACTTGGGAAAAATAAATAACCAAATAATCAGAATTTCACTTCAATTTCAGTTGGTTCAACAAGAGCAAACCCCAAAATTTCTAACGAAATAATCAAAATTATAAGCAAAGGGGAACTAACCATATTTTATTTTTAATAATACAATATGGGTACAAGGATAAGTCAAAAACAGGAGCGGCTTTTCCAATCATTGTATAATGACATTCTTATCCTTGTAATCACATGGGTTTGCAAATATTTTAGCTTAAAGATTTAGGTTAGGTAGGATAAAACACCCTCTGACTAATTGGAATGGCGTAAAAGGCCGGATGCCCCATCTCCAGCACCAAAAATTCACCAAATCTAAGCTTGCATATTGCATTCCTTACCGGTGAAAAGGATGTGCACAGTCATTACGGGCAAACCACCAAAAATTTTAAGATGACAGCTGACAAAATCATATTATATTTCGACAGTTGATGTTTTTTAATACCAGAAAAGACCTATATGACAATTGTCGGTCTACGTTACTCTTAGTTTTCATTTTTTAAAAAATATTAATGTCTAATTCTTATAACTTGATATATATTCAGATATTAATACGAGATATGATCTTTTAAGCATATGAAAAAAACTGAAAGCAATATATCATACCCATGTCGAACAAACATCCGTGTTCGACGCTCTACCAAGCCATGGTAATGTAGCTGTCAGTCACAGCTATCAGTTACATTGTAACTATTGTTTCCATGGATGCGACGTATATGTTGCTATAATTTAATAATCCTTATCAAGAATTTTTGCTTACTGATCAAAAACTAAAGCGCTGAATTAAGGAATGTATCTGAGTTCCTAGTTCAGAAGAAAGAAACGGCATTGAATTAAAGCCTTCTATTACGAGGAGAACAAATGGACTTCTTGTCTGCAAATATTTTTGTATCTGTCAAAAGAACTTGGTTTCTAGAAATAACTAGACTGATAGATATTGAAGTAATGGTCAGGATCTGAAATGCATACGAACAGTCAGGAGGATTAAGTCCTTTGAAACTTAAACCATCCTATAAGAAATGTACGTGTAAGACCAATTTGGGATGCATGGAGTGAATAAAAAATACCGATTCATTGATGAACATACGTAATTAATGATGGTCCAGCGGCAAAAAAAATACCTCATTCATGGTAGGACGCCATGCCGAAGATGCTCGAATGCAGAGAGATGCTGCGAATGAAAGTATTTTTAGCTGCGAAATGTCAAAGGCCCCTTGAAGCCTGGGGTCTACCAATTTGTCAATCTCCTCTCGATTCAAGAGTGGTTTTGCCTGTTGAATTGAAAAAGTAACGACTAATATGTAAAGGCATGAAATACGTTAATGGATGATGATATTTTGTACTCAAGGAGAGGCATTACCCAGCAGTGCAGGCTTTGGTGAGAGGCATCAACTGGTTTTCTCCCTGAGATAATCTCTAACAAGAAAACCCCAAATGCAAACACATCCGTCTTCTCATCCACAATTCCATGCATAAAGTACTCAGGAGCTAAATGCCTACGTAACATGTAGCATACATAGCCATTTAAACGATTCCATCTTTGTTGTTTTGGTTGAGAAGGCAAGTAAAGAAAAGAAAAGAGAAAAAGTTTTGCAGAATATATATAGTTTTAGTACCCAAATGTCCCTTCAATTGGAGCAATTGAATGGTGTGTCCACTGAGAAGGAAGCCATTTTGCTAGTCCAAAATCTGATATCTGCACTTAAATTTAAAAAGAAAGAATTAGAGAAGATTACCATCAAACACAAAATACTATAACTGCAATAACTCAAATATTAGTCTGATAAGAGAGTCGGAAACAGAGCAAATTTGATATGGGTACCTGAGGTTCGAAATCAGCAGTTAATAGAATATTTGAGGACTTAATGTCACGGTGGATTATCCTCCTTTGACACCCTTTATGCAAGTAATGGAGCCCTCTTGCTGTCCCAATTGCAATCTTATACCTTGTTTTCCAGTCCATTGGTGGCAAATTCACATCTGCAGTGACAAAAACTCTAATGAAGAAAAGACGTTCCAAAACATTCAAATGACTGAAAGAAACCCAGAACTGAAACAGTCCATCTTGATGGCGGAACAGGAAATCAAAATTTTACATTTTGTACCATGGAGAAGAGAAGCAACAGAGCCTCTGGAAGAGAACCGAAAGATGAGATAAAGGCCATTGTCGATGCAACAGCCTAGAAGTGTCAGCACATTTGGGTGGCAGACATGACCGATAGTTCCAATTTCTGTCAAGAAATCCTTCTCTTTCCTTTCATCAATTGAAGCTTTTGTTAGCCTCTTCACTGCAACCTCTTCCCCATCCTTTAAAACGCCTTTATATACCTCTGCATACCCTCCTTTCCCTACCAAGTTCTCTGTTTATCCGCATAAACCAAAGGAAAACATTAACATCCACAAAAAAAAAAAAAAAAACAATTGAATCCCCAGAAAAGCTTGAACAGTTCAAAAAAACCTGAGCTAAAAGCACTGGTGGCAACAAAAATTTCTTCGAAGGAGAAGCATCTCCAGGAAGGTCTCTGAGAATTCTCTGCAACTGAAACAATCTTGAAGCTGTCTTTGCTGTTATCTTCTTCTTCTTCTTCAAAAATCCCATTTTGGGTTGTAACAACATCTTCAAAACTGTGTTTTTTTAACGTGAACAAGCGTTTCAAGCTGTTGGTTCTGATATATTTCATTGCAACAGTGACAAACAAGACAGGGAACTCTGTTTCATGCAGCAGAGCCAGATAGCCACCGAGAAGGACAGCCTCGGAAATAAGAAACGAACACAAACAAAAGCAGCTCAACTATCTTTTTTATTATGGTTAAATGATTAATGAAACAAGGAGTTAAAGAAGGGAGAGGAGTCAAAAGACGGATATTTGAGTGGCTTGAGGAGGAGGACAGCATAAAGTATACGTCTGGAGATAATGGCTAAAAAATTAATGTGAGGGTGTCTTAAGTAGGAGCAAAAATTAGGAAGTGACTATTTTGCCACCCTTCATTGCTCTTTTATGTGAATTTTACTCAAAAATATTGGGCGACAATAAGGTGGTGGTGGTGGGTGGGGGGGGGGGGCGTTGGCCGTTGGCGAGCGCTCTGGTGGGGAGGTTAATGGAATTTTGGTATAGTGAGCTGTAGTTACATTTGCAATTAGTTTTGTTTTACCCTTTTTTTTTTTTTTTGCAAAAGTCTTCAGATTCCATTGTTTGTGTATATAAAGCACAAGAGATTAACAGTCATAGAGGGATCAGCGGGCTTTAAAAGACCAAATCGAGAACCGCAAGATCTTTGGTCGTTGATTCAACTAAATTATTTGATTAAAGTAATAAAAATATAAAAAATTAGGAATTATGGTCAAATTTATAACTATAATGTAGTTCAATAATGAATTATGCTCTATGCATTAATTTTATTAAATATCTTCATTTTCATTGATTTTGAGATAAAAATTTAATTGAATTAGAATGCTATATTAATGCAAGTGAAAATTTTTAATCAATTTCATTATTTTTTTTCAAAAGTCAACAATATGAAAAATATAATAATAAAATTCAATAAATTTGAAGTATTATAAAATATAAATGATAAATCAAAGTATGGCAAATTGGACTAAAACTTATATTGCGGCCATAAAAAAAAAAAAAAAATTTACGTAGGTAAAGTCTCTGATGCAATTTTAAACTATAAATTAGGTTAATATTACATTAGAATTATAGAATTTAAATATGAATCAAATCACAATTAAATTTTATTTATGAGATTCTTAACTTTATCCTATACACATTTTCTACCAATATTGTTATTAAATTAAGCATAAATTAATATTTAAAAGCAATCCTTTGGATACAAACTTCAATAATAAAAAACTAAAAATGTGTAATTTCAAAGTAGAAAGAAAATCAGATGTAAATGAGCGAGTTGTGTGTCTGTGTATTACATACTTTTTTGTCATTGGTTTAAGTGCTCTTCCTTTTGCCTTTTTACTTTTAAGATTATAGTTTTATTTATTATTTAAAAGTTTTAAATAAGTTTATAATTATTTAGTAAATAATTTATATAATTATTATTTAAAATAAAATATTGTATAATAATTATTATTTCTTTTATTTTAAAATCTGTAAATATATATTTTAATTTTAGTATTTCTTAATTATTTATTAACTTTTCAAATATGTTACAAATTTTATTTTATACAGTTTTAATCTAATGTTTTTAATAATTTTTTTCTTATTATAATTAATTTCATTACCAATACTAATTTTTCATCGAAACATATATCCATCATGATTTTAATCTTATCAATTAATCTCACCGTTTATCCAAATTCATTGTAAGCCACTTGAGCTTGACCATACTTCCCAAAGAAAATGGAAGATAAGACAATATGAGTGCTTTAAAATGGAGGTACGTGCCGGCAGGCTGTATATGTATTGTTGCAGCTGCATATATGTTGGCAATGATTTGTTCCAATATATGCCAGACATTTGAACATGGCAAAGGAAAGGGCGTATTTGGAGCCTCAACATGGACTAAATTCTTTAGCCTATTTATTTATATATATGAGAAAAAAATCTTATTATGATTAATATTTGCAAAAAATTAAAAAAAAAATGGCATCGCTGGGTTTGCAATTAAAGATCATCAATTATATTAGTTTATGAAAAAATGAATAAAAAACTTGTAATGAATTTTAAATTGCGTTGTAATTTTACTTTCTCAAAGTCAAGCCTAACATTGCTAGACAGAAGTGCTTGGATGTGAGATCAGGGTCCAAAAACAAAGTAGGTGATCCAATGGATATTTTAGAATTTATTAATTAAGAATAAAACCGTAGAAATATTAGGTTAATAAAAGTCTTAGTGCAACTTGATTAATACATTTTTTTTTTCTAACAATTGCACTTTTTTATTGTTTGTTTTCAGGTTACTTATCAAAATAGCTATTTTTTTTCTTTTAGTAAAGGAAGTTACTACTTAAAAATAAAAAAAAAATTACAAATATTAAAATTTAAAAATTAAATCTATTAAATATCACTTTTTAAAATTATTATTCGAACTAATTAAATCATTTCACGTAACAGTATTTTATTTATTGAAAATGAAAGAATACGAATTTGAGAAGGAGAAGGAAACATATGATAATCGTTAAGTCAACTATTCAAGTGTCAGATGCATCAATGATTTTTCATACCCTAAAATAAGAAAGAAAAAATGGTTTGCCAAAATGTTGGATTTTTGCTTGGTTTATTTGTCCATGATTAAAATGTATTTCAAGATTGGCTATTACTAAATGACATTAATATGAGATATGCAAAACGATAAAATCCTAATCGTAGACCATTTGATTCCTTTCTGCAGTCGGCTTTTCGTCGACCATAAAATAATATAAAAGAAAGGTGTGATTTATAGTAAACAGCTTTGAGCTCACAAGGAAAACACAAATTAAAGTGAGATAGAGAGCGGAAATCCTAAAAGATATTGAAACAGTACATCTAACACGACGACAAAATTATCATTAAAAATAGTATTGGTTGATGTTAATAATGTAGATGTAATTTGCAAGAAAATTTTGTATATTTCCTTACTTAAAAGATTAAAAATTTCTTTCGCAAATAATTTATGGACCATCACCCAGAAATTATATCGTAAGTGCATATCTGGTCATTATATATCTTGATTATTTTAACAAATAAAAACAAAAAATAAAATAAAATAAAATAGAAAGAGGAAGAGGAAGGAAGAAGAAAAGGAAAGAGAGAGAAGTGTCGAGAAAGTTAGAGCCTATCGTTATTAGTCCCTATATATTATCTATAAATGTTAGGTGTAAGATTAAGAAAAATGATAATGGACGTAATCTTCAACTTGTTCGCACATTGAAAATTTGATGTTTCACGTCATGCACATAAACGCATGAGCAAGAGATTTGAATTAGATTTGTTCAGCAGCTCGATTACTTATTCGAGGTTATAAGTTCAAACTAAATTAGATTAGATTGAATTTAAAATAGATTTTTGATAATTTAAAATTGATTTAATTCAATAGAATTATTATTTAAATAAAAATATTTTATTTAATTAAAATATAAAAATATTTTTATCTATTTTAAATAGTAAAAATAAGTTAAATCTAAATAAATAAGTTTTTTTTTTTAAATTTAATCTGCCCTGAGTCATAAGGACTTTAGAATTTTTCTCATTTGCGCCGTGCACTTTGAGAAGATTACTCAACATTGATTTATGACTATATTTCGAATAGTATTTACGGAAATATTTTAATTTGCTACTGTGTATATAATGGATTGGTTACCCAATTAGTTATGGTAACAATAACTCTCTGAAGCATGTGATCTGAAAATCGTATATGCTTATAAACATTTTTATTTTTCCATTTTTGTTTTTATTTTAGAAAAAAAAAACAAAAGGGAAATGGTAAAAGTACAAGTAGGCTTGTGATCTTAAGTACAAGGTCTAAAGATATCAAGTACAATATATGTTGTACTATATAAACAATAAATATATTAAATTATAACATAAATATTAAAAAATAAGTAAGTTATTTATACTTAAAACTTAAAAAAAAAAAAAAAAATTTATTAAATATTAAATAAAAAATAACATGTATTTTTAACTTTTTTTTAGAAAAAATAAAATGGATGAGTTTAGACTAATCATTTTCAAATATGTACAGATTTGAGTACAATTTAAAATTTATATTTAAAGTTAGATCAAGCTTAAACTAGTATATATGGTAGTAATATCATATTTAAATCTATCTAAATTTAATCTATCATAATCCATAAACATCTTTAATTGAAAAGACCGTAGAATTTTAAGTTAAGGGGTCAAATTAAAAAAATAATAATAAAAATTTTTTTATTTACTTATTGAAATTTTATTACTTCTTAAAAATCATTTTTGAAATATAGTATTTCATATATTCATATATAATATACATAAAAAATTTTAAGCATTAAAATTTAAAAATTCCTGTTAAAAGCTGAAGAAAATCAAATATTTTTCTTTAAAATTATGCAAAACGACATTCTTTTATTAAAAAAAAAATCATCAAGTACTGAATCCGAGTAAAAATTTTTAACAATTTATCTCTCAATATAACAAAATTATCCAAAAAACTCTTTGAAAATAACTAAGAAACTTACAAGTATATTAACTAATCATTTCTTTTAATTGTGTTTTAAGTAATATTATATATAATAATATTTATTTAAGAAAAATATTTCTATAGCAAATTAAACAAGTACTAAGCTTATTTCCTAACATTTATATAATGTAATTATCCAAAAGCAAAATACTTTTATATATTGCACAAAGCTTCAATCATACAATTTCATTAATTATATTAAATCAATATGATTTTATTTTCACATTCGATACCAAAACATATCCAAGTATTTTTCACACTCTATTCATCTATGCACATCAAAATTTGCACAACTGCATCATTAATAATTTCAAATTTAAAAATAAAAAATGTATAACTTATTATTTATTATTATTAGCTTCATGATCACACAATAAAAGTGTAAACTCTATTAGCAAAAAATTCCCTGATGCTTTGCTCCTTGATTATGATTGTGATGGGTTTTCAAGAAGAAAATACGGTGGGTGGTTCGTAGGTTGAGAACTGGTGCGTATTTCTTTTCTAAGACGTCTTCTTAGGGGTGTAAATTAGACAATTTTTAATGGTGGCAGCATGTCTGCTTTATTAAAAATGAACACTTATAGAAAGGGTCGCAAAATTGTATCATTGCCTTTTCTAAGTTGTTATTCATCTTTCAAGAAGAAACAATGCTAACTGGCCGTACTTTTACCAAATGCTTCTTAGTTGGCCCTATCCTAAGATCCCCAAATCTTGCATAGTTGGTGAGATCGTTCAATGTGAAGTCCAAGCGAATCTTTTTTGGTAGAGTAGACACATAATTAGTTGGCAGACAACCCCCAACCTTTTAGCTGGGCTCCCTTAAATCTCAGTTTCAGAGTGCTTGAAGACTCATATCTTGTGTACTTAGCTACGCTCTCTATAAATGTTGGTAAAAGAATCTATTTATCTAGAACTATTCTTTGGAACAAAACCTAGTAATAGTTGATGATGTAAATGCATTAGAGATGATAGCAAATGATTAGAAAGATTATATAATGAATAGAAGTATGAATAAAAACTACAAGTAAATAATTAAAAGCATAAATAAAATAATAAGAGCATAAGGTGTTTCTCATTGTGTCCTATTTCAGGTTACTTTCTACAAACGATGAGCATGACTTTATCCTAAGTTTGGCATCTTAGCTGTTGTCTATGTGTTGGGTGAGGTGTTTAGACTAATCTAAAAGTTTTGCAAATTGATCCTCCATGGACATCATCCACAAAGGAAGACTAAGACACACCAATCCATTCCCATTATAGGTTTTAAGTGGAAAAGATGCAATTTAGTCAATAGTGTTTCTATTAGCCCATGCAGAAGTTATCATCCCATGAAGCTTATTACGCCCTAAAGGTGTTTCATTTGCCCATGCAGAGGTTACCACTTCACAAAGTCTACATGCTTTACCCTTTCAAAACAAGATAAGCTCAAGTATATTGCTTAGCTATAGGCTTTATGCAACATGTGTGAAAGAACAATGACAAAATCCCCCATTTCTTTTGAAAAAATAAGAGAAACAACATTTGTCAGTATAATAAAGCAATAAACTATTAGAAGTCATCAAAACTTGACTAAGATGCCCTAAAAAAATTAGGTAATGATCTTCAAAACTAGGTTTGAGAGTTCAATTACAAGTAGAGAAGGATCAACACCCCCACAACAACTCTTTTAAAGACATTACCTAGTTAATCTTGTGTCCTTTACGAAGGTCATAATATATAAGGTCATTATTTCATACAAGCTTTGTCTACAAGTGTTTATTTCATGTATCCAATTACTTGACAAAACCCTCCATCAATCTAGCAAGGCTTAGGCTAGCATTTTCACTTAGAAATTTCTTAAATGTCTATTCAAGTGTAGCCCTAAAGAATTCAATCCTCAGAAAAAATCTTGACTTACTTAGTTTTTATGCTAAAATTTTCAGAAAATTTATTAAATTCTAACTAAAAGTTATTAAAAGAATAATAAAGTTCAACCTTCAATATTGAATTTCATTTTAAAATCCCTCATCAATCTTGTACAATTTATGAACAAATTCTCACCTAAAAATTTTTAAAAGTTAGCTTAAGCTTAGCCCAAAGAATTTCATCTTTAGAGAAGATTAAATTTATTACCAATATGAGTAGTTGTGTAGATCGAAGTTTTTATATTTTTATACACTTAATTCTATCATATTATAAAATTATTTATATCAATCTAGTTTTAAATTAAGGACTTGACAATCAAATTAAAATAAAAAAATGGTTATTCATCATAACGAGGAAATAGATACCTAAATAAGCAAAAATAATGAAACCATAACAATAAATATAGTGGAAAAAAAGGAAGGAAGGGGGAACATGTAGGTCGAGTCAGTGCGAGGGTTGCATCTGATCGACCTTTGCTGTTGTTTATACCTTCTAGTTTTTTTTTGTTTCATTTTAACCACTTTTCAAGAAAAAAAATTGGATGTTCAGCTCTTCTCACTATAAAGTTGCTGCTGATAGTTCCAATTTGCCCAAAAAGTTCATCTTAAACCTAGAAAACCCTTAAAATCCTCGAAAGTCACCAAAATCACTACTGATCTCCTCCTTGAAAACCCAAAGCCAAATCCCTCCAAGGCTTCCAAAATTTTCATATTTTCCATCTATGTTGTGTTTTGTGTTTTTTCTATTTGTGTTTATCTTTACTGATTATTCTCTGATCATTATGTCTATCCAATTATATCCAATTTATAGTCGTAGTTTGGGTAATTAGACTTTTATCTCATTCACATTTTAGAATTTAATTTACTTTTTCAAAAAATTCAGATTTTATCTTACTGATTAAAATTTGAGATTGATTGATTCAACTGTTTCAAAGTTAAAAACCTACCATTGCTTTTAGACGGATGTGGTGCACCTCGTTTGGGAGATTAAGTCCAAGAGGACTATTCTTGGTGAGAAAAAATATAAAAAAATATTATAGATAAGGAGAAAGAATTAAAATAAAAAAAAAATACAAACAAAGCAATAAAAATATAGTAGCAACGGATTCGACTACAATCAGAACTTTTTCAATAAGAACTAAATCAATTTTAACTGTTAGATGAATTTTAGCTGTTTTTGATGGTTGATTTATTTACTTTTAAGTAAATCCCTTGACTGATTACTTAGTGCAAGAACAAGGAGTTAAAAAAGGTCAAAGTATGGATAGTTCTATAGCGTTGCAGAGTTCTATCTATTTTAATGCAAGAACTAAAATTTAAGATAAGGAAATTGAAAACTTATCTAAAACAAAGAAGTTATTGGAAATGGAGATGAAGATATCCAATTATATAAAAAAAAAAAAAAACCTAGAAATGGAGATCAAGAAACAAGAAGCTATGTATAGTTCTTTATTGCTTTAGTAGCTATACATAAAAATTTGCAATTGTTCTTGGTTAGTTGGTTGCAAGTTTTGTTATTGGCTATTAGGTCTAGGTATTTTAAAGGAAAAATAAAGCAAAAAAAGGAATAAAAGAGCATACTTGTTGGCAGACCTATAGGTAAAGTTGTCATCTTTTGTCATAGTCTCACCATAGAGCATTAGATTAGTGGTATAATAAAATCATCCCAGTTGAAGGTAAAACCCCAAGTCATTTTGCTGTTTGGTTTTTTAAAGTTTTCTAAACAAACATAAGATACAATGTAAATGGGTTGTATATTTAAGTACCGCTTAAAAAATTGCAAGTCACCGATAGATGGTTATATTAAAAAAAGGGATGTTGTATTATGCACTACAATGTTACGTTAATATATTACAGAATCAAGTTTTATGCGCAAGTGATTCGTCACAGCAATATTGTTCAATACTTGAGCATTTATTTATTTAACAGCTATGTCTCTCGTTTCAATGTGACGTTCACTATTTCAATGCGACGTTTATGTCATGCATTTATTAGTAGGTTATTTAGTTTTTAAAATGTTTCAATTGTTTGGTTATAAATTTAAAAAATTTCTTTCTTCACGTCAGCAGCTTTTTACATTAAGTGGATAAATGATGACAACTTAGGAGACAGTGGAAAGAAACTAATTTTGGATATGAACGATAACCCACCTTCAGGAACATATTTAATAAAGGTTGATGAATCAACTAAAGTTTCAAGCAAAATGCATATGTTACCTTCTGGAAAGAAAAATTATTCTGTAAATGGTTTTTTATCAGAAAAATCCATTTCAATTAACAACAAGATATATAAAGGGTTTGGAGTTTAATTCTCTAAAAGATGCAGAGCATTTTACATGATTTATGCTCAAAACATAGGATTCAGTATTCAATTAGGAAGTACAAAAAAAAGATCAACTTTGGACTATGGTGGAAAAGAATTTCTTGTGCAATAAAGAAAGGGTTAGGGAGAAAATGGTTGAAGAATGAACATAAAATCCAAGATCCTAGACTTGTGACCCAAACAAGATGTAAGGCAAAGATACATCTCATACTTCATAAAAGTATCAAAAATGGGTATTGTCTATATTTTATAATGAATATAACATGAATTGGTGAAACCTTCGCAAAAGTCACTTATTAACTTGAACCGCATTATTTGTATGGGTTTAGTGGCAAAAGTAATGGTAATGAGATAAGTCGGAATCTGACCATCCCAAATGATGTCATACTTCACTAACCAAGCTGAGGATTCGAGAAGGTAAGTTTCACAAGGAAAGATCTTACAAATTAGTGTTTTGCATAATCGATGAAGGCGATCGAAGATGGTGAGCAAATGCTTTATTACTATATTTTTAGGCCAAAGCAACTTTAGATCTTGGTCTATACATGAGGTACACAATGGTAATTATGTTTTTTCTTTATTAATTGTATAATTTATAATTCTTTTCAGTTTGAAAAGAGTTACAATGGGATAGCGTAATTGCCATATGCATACTGTACAACCTCATAACAACTATTTCATTGTCGTTTTAGGATACAACCTGTTTCATTATTTTTATAGGTTATAATGTCCACCGCACTAGATGTTACTATCGCAGCATCTACTAGGCAACTTCATAACCATGAATTGGTTATTTAGATCTTTTGATTTTGAAATATAGCTACTCTTATAAAATTACTAACATTTTTTATTTCTTTTAAGTTTTTAAAATAGTTATTCACTTATACTTTTAACATATTATTTCTTTTAAAAATACCATTAATCTATGATTTAGAAAAAAATAATAACCCCAAAAGCTATTTACATCATAAAAGTCATCCAAACTTGATTCCTTTACATTTTAATATCCCTCAAAAGAGGTTTAACATTCCGAATCATGCTTTAAAATGATTAATTACAGCAACATTGCACTGTTTTATTTATGCCATGGCATCCTAACCCTTTTGATCGATGAATGCCACACTATTTCTTTAAAGAAATTCTCTTTAAATGTCATGCCTCTTATCCTCCGTTGGGGTGCTCTCTATTATAAAACACATTTTTTTAACATATTTAAATTATCATTAAGTAATAAGTTCAAATTCAATAAGTATAACTACTTTGGACAAGTTATGAAAAATCTCAAACACCAAATGTATCTTAAACTGTATTTGATGGTTTAGTTGCAAGTACAGGCAAGTACGACTCTCATCTCGTTTGCAATGATTAAACTGACTGTGTAAAGGAAATATATTGGCAATTAACTAATACAAATTGATGATAACATAAATGAAGAAGGTTTGCGGTTGTTTGGAATTTATTACGGCGTAAATGAAGAAATCTTTCCATATATCCTATTGATAATTTATCGTCTACTAAACTTTGTCATACATTGGCTAACCTACTTTTAATTTCACACACAATGCCAGCAATTTCAAAAGGTCTCCTAGACTTAAAACATTTTCTTCTCAAACCCCTCTTTAATCATCAAAAAAGGTAAATAGTATCAAAAGCCTATTCTGTAAACCCTAACCATTATTCTTTTAATGGTTGTCTATTGTGAAATGATGTTCCTATGTTTATTTATAGGAATTCTAGATATATAAGGACATTCAAAATCAACTTTCATGGCTTACTACAAGACATTGTTACAACCATGGGATTTCAAAAGCCCATTTATGAGTTCGTCACCAATGCGAAGGACCAATTCCAGGCTATCAGCACCATTAACCCAATGGAAGCTAGCCAGGAGATACAACCAATAGTTGTCAAAGATAGCTTTCATTTGGACTAGGAAAAAGGTGAAAGAAATTTTGCATGGCAGGCAATACATCAAATGCACGCTAAGTTACTTTAAAACTGGAAACATGCAAACCTACGAAGACTAGTACAAAGACTAAAAGTTTCTCATCGAGCAAGCTATACAGAACTTAAAGCACTATAAATAAGCAAATATGGAGCCACACAACAAATATATAACAGAGATGAATAAAAGACTAGACTTTAAAAGGAAACTAGAGAGAAGCTTCAATGTTTATTGGCTGAGATAGCATAATTTGGTTTGCTGCATCCTGTTTATGCTAATTCTAGGTGGTGGTCATTGTTATTGATAAATGTTGATGGTTTTTACTATGTCGATGGATGTTGATAGATATTTATGTTTTATATTAATAGTTTTATATTAATGGATTTTAAGGTTTTTATATTGATTGTTTAGGTTTATGTTAATGGATTTTAAGAATTTAAAGGGTTTTTTAATGGATCATATGATGGTGAATGTTGTTTTAAGAATACAACTTCGTACTCATATATTATCTGCATGGAAACATGATATTAACTACATGAAGCTAAATTAGTATTAGGGTATACAAAAATTGCCAAATTTGTCTGCCTCATGCATTTCCATTCTTTCCAACTTTTTCTCTATAAGAAATAGCCACATCTTATTCTAAACCATTGGTATGCTATCCCATCATTTTCACTTCTGAAGTAATATTTCTTTCATTAATTTTTCTTCTTCCTTAGTTGACTGCATCTGTTTTGTCTGATGATCAATAACTAATGCTAAGTAGTTTGTAGCTTTTCTATTTGATCATATTTGATGTTGCTCTCTTTTTAAGTCAGACCCACGTGCCTCATCTTCCATGCAGCCCCTGTTATTGTTTTCCATTTTACGTTTCACTTTGCATGATTAATTGATATTATTCTTTAGGATTTAAGGACTATAAGACTATAAGTTATTTGAATTATGGCCATTGTAATAGTCACTCTATATATGATCAATTTGATCAAATGGACAAACCTAAACCAATTTTAACTAGAATTAGTGATACTATATGTACAAATTGATCAATTTGATAGTCATACAATAGAATTAGTGTAACTAAATACAAGTTAATAAATTGGACTATCCTTAATCAATTTCAATGTTCAATAAGTGCAAGTAAATTTACAATTTGATTAATTGGACTATTTGAAACTAAATACAAATTGATACAATTTGATTAAATGGACAAACCTAAACCAATTTTAACTAGAATTAGTGATACTATATGTACAAATTGATCAATTTGATAGTCATACAATAGAATTAGTGTAACTAAATACAAGTTAATAAATTGGACTATCCTTAATCAATTTCAATGTTCAATAAGTGCAAGTAAATTTACAATTTGATTAATTGGACTATTTGAAACCCTAATTTAAAGTAGAATTAGTGAAATAAGATATACAAACTCATCAATTGGACAACTAATCACCAATTTCAACTAGACTTAGTGTAACTATGTGTATGATCAATTAGACAATCGTTAATCAATTTAAAGTATAATTAGTGAAACTAGATATACAAATTCATTAGTTAAGCCAATAATCACCAATTTCATCTACATGTACAAATTTATTAATTTTTGACAAAACTAATCACTAATTTAAAGTATAAATATTATAACTAGATATACAAATTCATTATTTGGACTAGTAATTACCAATTTTAACTACTTACATGTCACTATATAACCCTAAATTCATCTACTAACAACCAATTTCCTATTACTTTAGCAACGTCATAAACCAGCACGCTGTTTATAAATACTATGGCATTATCTTCTGATTACTTTTAAATTATGGGCCATTTGAAAGATATATAGCCTCAGTGTTACCTTCGCCAATCAACCTCTTTAGTAACCTTTTTAGTAAGCTCATTCAACCAGTGCGTTTAAATACTAATTACACTGTGGTGTTTATTTCGATTACTATACAAAACATAAACGCCGCCCTTGAATCATGAATCACTGGGCTAAATCATAATATATTGTCGTAGCATGATATAGACTACCATGACCTTTTTAGTTAATTTGTGATATGCTACATCGTATACCCTAGACGCCTCATCTATATCCCTAAAAGCCATACCACCTCCTCCAAATGCTGGGCCTTACTACATTTCAAATTCAATTTTAAGGGTACTACATCAATTTATATCATTGTATGTGAACATAAGAAATGCATGGTATGAGAGAAACTTTTTTAAATACAAATTAATTTATTAGCTAAACAATGTATAAGTTTTAGAGTACATATAATTGTATAACTAGACAACAAGCTTCAACATGATAAAAAGTTAGACATACACTAAAAAAGTCTACCCTTAAATCCATTGAATTAGCCTACTGTATACCAATATTACAACTATACAAAATCATCTATAGTAAACCCATCTTTAAACAACAATCATAACCCATGAGAGAAAGGCAGACACACAAAAGTAATAAATATTCTGTCGCAAAAATAAATCATCCATATATATATATATATATATATCAATTTCGATTTATACACTCCATAATATTATCTCACTTCTTGTTTAGCTTGTGACAAACTAGCATTCAAGCCAATAAAAAATTTTTATGCTAGATAATAAACTACATTAAGTCAATATATTTTTATTAAGTCTATAGTTGGTCTCCTAAATGAAACAAATGTAAACATATTAAGTCAATATCAAAACAATATAACATTATGCTAGATAATAAACTATATTCCATTACTTGGTAGTCTTTGAAATGCATGCCCATCATAAACATGATTATGAATATGCCGCAATCATACCTAAGCTCTAAAACGAATTTAACTATTAGAACCATAAGCAAGGTTTAGGGAATAACCACCATTAAGTTTGAATCTAAATTTTCATATTCCTTGCCATAGAACACTGTTAAGTATAATAATAGGTTATGTGATTATATCTCTAAATTCTCCACACCCTATTTTGAATTAAGGATTTCAGAACATCTCATCACAAAATTATACCATAAATTCAAATAAAAATACCTTAAATCCCAAATATTTTAAGCAGTTAACAGATTAGCATTAAATTCCCACATAGTGGATGTTGCTCACTGCTAGCGTTGTTTGATGCCTTCTTGAGGAATTACCTCCAACAACAGGTAAACTACCAAAAATATGCACCACCCTCTTTGTGAAATCATTGACAACCAAGTACCAGTAAGTGTTGGAGTCATTCATTGGTATGAACATCTATTATTTCAAGAAAAAATCTCTTAATCAATGCATAAAGGAAAAATATCTTGCAACCTCAATAACCACTCAATTAATTTGATCTGCATATATAAATACTTGCTGTTAATGGTCAAGAATGGTCATGTATTTCATAACCTTTTGATATAAATCAATGAAACAACCTACATCCGCTCCTCTGCAAAGAATTAATTACTAAAAACAGAATACCACAAACACGTCATTAGTTTACAAGCCTAAAATCATGTAGTAAAACATATTTGCATATATTTACTCATATAGAACTGCGTTGGCATATACCATCAATGCATTGAAGAAATTTCTTCTTTCGAATTTTCAAAACATATCTTTACGACCAGATCAATCACCTAAAATAAACTAATATAATCCCTCAAAATCAGCCATAAAAATTAACATTAAGGAATATTGATTAATGTAAAGATTGAATTTAAAAGTAATAAAGTTTTTTTTGCAATACTGTCGAGTTAATCCATGCACAGGCTGCAAACATTGCAATTCACTCCTTATCCCATTTATGTCATCAAAATCAACAATAATCTCGTTTTTACTACCATAGACATCAAGAAAATGACTTCCAAAACACTTCACACCCTAACCCTATACTATTTTACTGTCAAATGAAAAAATTACATTTAACCAATTATAAGGTCCATTTGTAGGAAATCCATTATTGAATCTTCAAAATTGGCCTTGCTTGGTGCCACTATAAGATGATGTGGTGTTTTTTCAGATTTCGCTTTCATATCAATATGTTTTTCTGACTGCAAACCAATCATATAATAGGTTAAACTACTATTACACTTAAAAATAATAATACCATAAACCATAACAACTAAATATGGAAAATGCTATATTTGAATAAATAATATTAAAAAAATGCCTTTATTTGTTACTTATTCCTTTTTTACAAAAAACTAGTTGGGCTGATTTTGCATTGCATAGCAACTAAGTCTTCACTCTTTTTGCCAGTTGAGACATCACTATCTAAAAATAGTATAATATTCTTTGAATTTCCTGTATTCATTTTTACATCCCTTTATGTCTGTGACAGCTTATTTGCATTCATCTTCATAATAAGTTTTAAAGCTTCCATTTCCTCCTAAATTTATTGTTACGCTTCTTCTCTTACGTGAAGTTCTCCTAATTTGCTTATTGGCCTTATAGATCTATTGTAGTCAAATAATTCATCTAAACTATATTATTTTCCCTCTTCATTGCCTTTATCATCAGCCTTTCCTAACTTTTTTCCCTACAGATGTTTCAAACAACTTATATAAGATAGAATCTCATGGAGAAAACTTATCACCCATCTTATGCCCAAGCATATCATTAAATTTACGCTCAAGTATATATAATTTATCATTAATGTGCTTAATATTAAACTTCATATGCTATGTTATAGGTACCAACTTATCCTATATGATAAAAATGAAAAACACATTTAGAAATTAATATTTTAAATAAATTTCATCTACATTTAATCAATTCAAATTCATATATAAACCATTTCACAACATTGGCAACTTGTGCTCTTTCTTTTCTTCGATATCTTAAAAAAAAAACAGATTTCAATGGATGTTCTTCTTCCTCCTTACTTTTTGTTTGTCTCTTCTATCTTCATACTAATGCAAATCTCTACTTTTACATAAACTTCTTCTACATACTAAGCTTTCCTTCATTAAAACTTTTTTTTTTATTTTCCTCTTTATTTCTTTTCCTCCCTATTTACTATTTTTTTTCTATTTGAAAAAAATTTTACCTAGTTTTCTCCAAACCTCTTACTGTAGGTTAAAAATGGAAAAAATCAGTTTGCTCAGTTTTTTTCATCTTTTTATTCTACCAAGAAAAGTACAAATACAACAAAAGTTCTATTTCTCTTTCATTTACCTACTATTATAAGTAACAAGTTAATGTGTCTTAATGAAAATACCAACATTAATGGTTTAAAATTGATTTTCTTCATCCAATGGTCATAGCAGATTTGGTTCTCACTGAAAAAATTTGCATTGTAGTTAAATTTTCATAGTAAAAAACTAACATGGCCTTCATTATTGATTTATGTTAAGCTCAGATGAAAATTGGACTATAGTACAAAGCATTAGTACTCTCGCTCCACAACAGATTCGATAACTCAATTTGAAACCTAAGAGCTGAATTACAGGATCTCAGCATAAATTTTGATTAAAAAATACATAAAAATCTCAAATAAATTTGGTTTAAAAAACAAACGCTTAAAAACTTTAGTTTAAAAATAATGATGAATTTAATATTAACAAATTACCTTCCATAGACTACTTATGATGCAAAATGACGATGATAAGTTGCACTGTTGTGACTGTTGGCCAAAAAAATGGAATTACAAGGATGCCAATAGATAGATCTTAGGTGCATCTGGCCACATACTACACTAAAAGCTTTGTAACTTTTATGGAATTAGCATTCCCAAAATTAAACCCTGCTTTGACCTAGCAAAAACCAATTGGCAGCAAACTCCAAGGTATATGTCAATATAAGCTACATGTAACATATCTAACCAATATAGACACTATCAAATATCATGTATAGTCATAAACCATTAACATAGCATGTGAAAATAAACATAAAATATAGAGTTTAGTTCAGTTGATTCAAGCAATTATCTTTATATGAGAGATGATATTCAGTATGTTTGGTATTTGAATCTCAAAAACAACAATCCCTTTTCTTACTATTATTCTTAAATTGTAATTTCCATTGTACCAAAATTATATATATATATATATATATAAATGTGTGCAAGGTTGAAGAAGGAATTAGATGATGTATAAATGTAAAGACCAAGTTATGAATTCATAATACAAAATGACGAGCCTTATCAAAATAGAACTCAATGGAAATAGATCTTTAATGATTCAAAATGATAATAGAAGAAAATAAAGATCTGAAAAATCTGAAAGTTGAAAGGATGGGAGGAATGAACCTTGATTGATTGATAAGAATCCTCGCCATAATCAATACAAGGGTTGAATGTCATTTTTAGGGATGAGAAACCTAAAAGATAAGTCTTACAAACTCACCACCAAGAAGATTTGGATAAGAGAAAAGAACTTAAAAATAATAAGCTACTTTATTGATCAACTATGAATATCCTAAAAATAAGCATAAGGACCTCTATTTATAGTAAAGGATTGGCCAAAAGCCTTTACAAGAAAAGGAAACTAAATCCTAAGTAATTAATTAAGATATTAGTTGCTCCCAAAGAAAATAAAATAGTCAATAGAATTAATTTCCTTGCAAGCTAAGGAATTTAAACCTTTCTAAGAAAAACTAAAAGCCTTGGAGATTAAGTAATAATCTATGCAGCAAAATTTTCCTGATTTGGATGCTGTTGACTTTCTGAAGATTTTTAAAATCTTCAAGGATCTTCTTTATTGAGCACATAATGTATGAAGTTAACTCTTTTAACCCGTAATCATGTGATTAAGTCTGTATACTCAAACTCCTCCTCTTTTAGACCTTCTAACTTGGACCAACTATGATGTGACACATCACAAAAGCTATCCAAGAATATATTATTATTATTAGCTTGTGTTGAGCTCTCAATCATGACTTAAAAAATTTATGTTTTTTATCAATGATTAAAAAAAGGTTCATCTTTCATCATTCATCGTTTGGTCGATTAACACTTATAACAACTAATACAACCAATGAAAATATTCATACAAATTGATCTTTTGGACATTTTTTCTTACCTAAACTAAATTTACAACACAAGTAGGTGGTCATGCCAGATGTTTGCATAAATATTTTCATTTCTTGTTAACTGCTGTTTCTTAAAAAAAAAATTGGGCGGTGAAATTAAAAAAAAAAAAATCATCAGTGATATGAAAATATATTAAATGATAACCTAATATAATAAATTCTAATCTTTAACATCTCTATCAACTGTTCATTTGTGGGACACTGACGAGTGATCAAATCCATTTACCAAGGTGAAGCACGCTTCACGCTATCAAAAGAATAATTCTAGAGATGTTCAAGTTCAAACAAAATAGACTTTAAAAAAAAAATTAGAGATAAGATGAAGCAGTACTGATGAAAGCAAAATTACGTCTCAACTTCATTTTCAATGACTGTAGAATGGATGGCGTTGTTTTCCATCAAATTAACCCAGAAACCAACAAAGGACCACAGCATGGCAAATGCTGTCTTTTTTTTTTTTTTTTGCCATGTCAACAAGCGATTCACAATCTTCAAAACAAAGAAAGTGATGTTTTACTGTTCTCTCACGAGGATGAAGATAGGATCCGTTTTGCACATCGAGCCAGACAATTGTTTCTTAATTTATTTTTTTAAGACACCCAAAAACGAAGTTCTTTTTTTTTTTTTTTTTGGTTGCTTGGTAAATCTTAATTTGAGGGCAGGCAAGAAACAGGTCATCGATCAAAAAAGTTATATATATCCATGCATGAGATTATTTTTATATATGTGAGATAATTCAATTTAACGTATGCATGCTACTTTTTGGGTTACGTGCCTAGAATTAGAGCGGTGGCCTCAACTTCTATTTGATTTGATACTATATTAATGCTTGCGCTTGGTCGTGGGTATATCATTTGAAAATAATATTTATATTAATATATAACTAATGTAATGATTCAATTTTTTATATTATATAATTTTATTTATATTAATATATAATAAATATAATTATTTAATTCTTAAATAAATAATTTTAAGATTAAAATTTAATTATAATAATAAATTATATAAAATATAAAATAACATAAAAATAATTAAAATTATACATATAATAAATTAATAATACATAAAAATTTATATAAATTTTTTTAAATATATAAAATATAATATAATCATTAAAAAAACTTTAACTCGTCACGTGACAAAGCAAAAGTGGTTGAGGGAGGCAATTCCCCTCGATTAAGCATGTAATGGGGGAAAAGGACTATAGATAGATAGATCCTACCATTCAATTTGACTATACATAATACTATTTGTTCTCCGTGAACATGATTTTATATGGTCGCACGTGAAGTACTTTTCCAGTAACTGATGTTCGCACTTCGCATGCGAGTCTTGCTATCCTGATTCTCGGAGTGGGGCTCTTCACCTCAATCTTTGTGTCTTTGGTGTCAGAAACTTAAATCCCTTTAGCCTTTGATTGAGCCTATGATAAATAAAGTAAATGATATTAAGCTGTGAAGTTAATAATTTTGAACATAATAACGTTATAAAAATATAAATATAATATAAAAAAATTATCAAAATATTAAATTTAGGAAAAAAGATTATTTATTCTTTTTAATGGAAGAAAAAGATAAAAGTGAGTAAAAGAATATATATAATATAGGTGAAAATGAAGTTACGTAATTATCCGTGATATTTTTTTAAATTTAAAAAAAATATATATGAAAGTAATTTTTTTAATTTTTTTAAAAATTAAATTATTTATATAACTCTATTAATATTATCTTGATTTTATAAAAAAATTATCATTTTTCAACTAAATTTGTGGCATTATTCAGCTGCTTTGGAGGTGTATTCGTGGTCTCCCTGATTATTGATCATTATATTATAATTTAGTCAGACACATTAGTGGCGCTTTCTTGGGTGTATAATAAAAGAGAAACGATTATGGAAGGACTGGGAAGTTTGTAAAAGAGATTGATATTCTGATTGAGTCAATCAAGAATGTGCGCTTTTTGCACACTTTTAGGAAAAGCCAACCTGATATGCCGATTATCAGGCTAAATTGAGGATTGATAAACCTTCTTTATTTTATCCTCGGCCTTGATTGTGGGGATGGTATTTAGGTGGTTACCCAGTCGGTTTGAATGGTAGGTATAGCTGATTGTTTGTCTGAGATGTTTTCTATTGTACCAGTGGGTTCCTTTGCCCTGTCTATTAACGTATGAATTTCTTTGTCCGAGAAAAAAAATAGTAGTGATGATATAAAATATAATATAATTAAAAATTAATATGAACACTAAAATACATAAAAAAAAAATTATATAGCACATGCACTTAGTGAGTTTTGTTCTTTTTTTTTTCTTTAACTTGACAATATAAGTTTTTTAGTTATTTTTTAATGGTCTGATTTATCTTTTTAAGTGATAATTTTTAAAAACCATAAATTTTTTATTGATTCTTCGTAAAAGAAAGTTGCAATTTAAAAATATAAAAAGTATTATAAATATTAAGATTTGAATTTAAATGTAACAAACATTTTAAATAAAATTATATGATTGGATTGGATTATATCTTAGGTTTAATTTATATTTGTTGTTGTTAAAGAAAAATAGAATTTTTTTTATCTATTTTTTAAAACTGAATTGACGTGATTAGATTATAATTGTTTTTCAAAAAAAAAAAAACTGCTAATAAACTTTTCAAAAAAAATTGTTAATTTAAAAGATAATGACAATGGGCTGAAAAATGAAAATTACAAAACGAGTACCTCTCCCTAAGACTTCATAGTGGACATTGATTCGGCAGGATAAATTACTCGTGGGATTGTTCAAGGATTATTTAACAGCTTAACAAATAGGAAAAGCCCAATTATCTCATCGCTCATATTTTAAGTGTATATTCGGCCGAATTAAGAAAGCCCATTTCTCTCGTCATAGAAAAGACCAATGAAGTTTATACAAATCTAAGCTACTGAAATGTGATAAAATCCAGCCCAAATACAATATATACGGCAATTCGGGCCTATTTAAAGTAGGGCTAAAAGTCCATTGAAATTTTCTATATTAGAGTAAAGAAGGTATTTTAGTTCTTTTATGATTGAAGTTAGTATTTTAATTTTTTTATTTTAAAAATTATAGCAAATAAGAAAAAATTATTAATGATATTAAAAAAATCATTTAAAAGATAATAAAAAACAAACATGTCATATAATGTGCAATTTTAAATTTTATAAAGAAAAATCATCTAAGCCCAACCCATAACCTAAATCTATTTCTATATCTGATCGATCAAGCCAATCTGATAAAATATAATTTAATTCAAATTAAATACTATTTCCATATCTCAGCATCTAACCTAATCTCTCCATTATATATCTTAATACGGAAACTAATCCAAAAACTTACCATATTTCAAGGTTATTTTCACTTTTTCAATTTCATGAAGTAGCCTCACATGAAATATCTTTTGTAGAATACCTATTGGTGGAGGTCTCTTTTCCATGAGACTATTGTTCCATGAATGAATTTTTCCATAAAGTTGTTCTATATAGAGCAGTTTTGAACATTAACTGCCTTGAATATAGAATGTTTTGAATACGGACTATTTTGAATAAGAGCTATTCTGAATGATAGTTATTCAAAGTGTTAATTATTTTGAATATTAAATGTTGTGAACATAGACTGTTCTTGAGCAAGATGTTCCTAATAAAAGAACATTTGGTGAAGCAATGTCGGCAAAATGATGTAATTACTTATTCTAGATATTTTTGCTACTTTGGAAGTGTAATTTCCTATAAAACAATTTTTTTTTTCTAGAAGAGACAATTAATAACAAAAATCAAATACATATCACGAGCAAACAACAAAATCATTAATAAACTCAAGCATTTGTTCAAAATTGAAATACAATAATTAAATTATTCTTTTTCATATAATACAAGGTAATTCAGATACTTTCATTGATCTTCATTCCATCAAATAAATAATGCAAAACAAACATAATATGTAACAGATGACAAACTAAAACCTAACACAGTTTTTCCTTTTTAACAATTATTTTGCAACATATCAAGTGACTAATGGAGCAAAGTGTTGATCGATTAACCAAAAAATTATCAAATGTCAATACTTAAACTTGCTTAAACCCAAATACTGTTTGGCTGCAAATCTAGTATTAGCATTAGTAACCAAGCTTCTTACAAGTACACAAGCAACATATAGCCTCGATACAAATCTTCTATTTAGAAGACTTGCATACATATGAGCCTTCACAACTTTTCAAGAGTATTTACACACATATTGGTAATTTCATCACTTTATCTCGGCAGCATTATTGTGTGGTCAAAAAATTATAGAAAAATGACGTGGACTTCACTCCAAACATCGTAGCAATAAATTATAGAATTACCTTTCAAGATAGTACATATGCTCGGTTTATAATGTTTTAAGAAAAATATTTCATACTATTCAAGAAACCCGTTTCAATTGGTTTCTTCTTCTTCTATATAGATAAGGCAAAAGGAAAAATAGTTAAAAGTTGCCAATATTTTTTTAAAATTATCACAAATAGACTCACATTATTCTTTCTTTTTTTTTCACTCCATGAAGATTTTGACACTAATCTCTTCCACAAAATAATGCTTGCACTATATTAGGAGCTAATGAGGTTCAATAATTATAAATAACTCTACTTCCCATATTAAACGTAGTTTCTGAAGCTAATTTAATTATAGGAATGATGAATATATCACGAGGGGTCTTGGATAAAATACGAAACTTTAAAGTACTTATTTTTCAACATTCTAAAGCATCTAACTTATTAGAATCTCCTTCACAAATAAAGCAACCCTTAACTAGGTAGATATCTAGATCAAATTATTGTGGTTGAGCAGTTTTAACTGATTTTACGTAACATGCAAATCCAAACTAACCGAAGAAAAAGCATCAATATTTGCACCATCAACACCACCATCAAGCACCCATGTTTAGCACTATGCCTGATGCCACATTGATACTCACGAACATATTCCTCATAAATATCATTTAGAGTATCTCGAACTCTAAAAACATTTTCTCTTACCTTTTTATCTATGTACAATTCGAGAAAAACAAAACTCAACCGCCCGCATTTCATAATTCATACCTCGAATCCAAGATAGCAACAATAGCCGTTATGAAATTGAATTCTCCCAATACTTGTTGAGTTTACTCTTCATTCAACAAACCATTGCTTGAACAAACTCATTTTCATCATCTTCTTTTTATCCAACAACAGTTTCAGATGAAAAACTTCAATTAAAAATAAGTTTAAAGTTGGATAATTGTATACATCCAATTTTATTCAAGTTTTTTTTAATTTGAAATCATATTGATTTTGTAAGTTAATTGTAATGAGACTTTTGTGGACCTTGGGATCCAAATGTGGACTGATCCATGTCCAATTGTCCTAATCTACTAGGTTTTGAGATCCAAAATTGTTGAGGCCCATTGGTTTTTTTATTTTGAATTTTATTTTTTTATTCTTAATATTAATTGTTGTTTTTTGCATTGGTTCTTTTTTAACTTAAATTTATTTTCTTATTATTATTTTTTATTCTTTTCGATTCATTCCTCTTGTGTTTTTAGAATACAAAATTTAATTTTTCATCAAAACTTTTTAAGAAAAAACAGAAACAAGGAAAAAAATCAAGGGAAAATTTCACAAGATATAATTTTGAAAAAAAAAGTGTCAAAATTTTGTTTTCGCGAAACTCTTAGGAAGAGGTGGTAATTGAGCGGGTTCAGACGGATTCAGGATGAGTCATTTCGGGTTTGAGTGTTTTTGGGTTCGGGCTGATTTAGTTTCGTGTCTATTCGGGTTCAAGTTTTTTCAGGTTTGAGCCAATTCAGGTTTGGGCCAATTCAGGTTCGGGTCCATTCGGGTTTGGGCCTATTCGGGTTTGGGTTCGAGTTCAGGTTGGGTTCGAGTTTAAGAATATTTTACATCATTTTTTATTTTATGTTAAATGTAATCACTTTTACATAATTTTGAATTCTAAGCCTAGGCCTGAATTTGACCTAGTTCGACTTGAAAATATCTTAGTTCGGTTCTATGAGCCTAGCCACAGCTCGAAAAAATTTTTAAATTCTAAGCTCAAGGTCGAATTTGGCTTGGCCAACCCATTTAAATATAAATCATTGTTCATAAATCATAATATTAAAAAGTTATTTTAATATTAATGTTTAGATATTTTATAATTAAATTTAAATAAAATATATTATTTTATTTAAAAAAATAATGTTTCAGGTCAAGCGTGCTTAAAACTTAAAATCTAAGACCTAGGTCTGATCATGCTAGGCTTATTGTGTTGAGCAGGCTATATGGTCCATTGGCAAATTTAGTTGCTAGTCTAACATTTGATTTTTTTTTTTTTGATATTGTATTATCTATTATGGCTTTCATATTTTTTAATTTATCTTATTACTTTATTATATTATTATCAGACTCTAATTATCATTACTTGAATAATAATAATAATAATAATAATATTCAAGAAATTATTTAAAATTTTACTACTAACATGCATAAACTCTCAATATTTAATGAGTTTAACTAATTAATTTTTTTTTTAAAAAAAGTGATAAATGGATAATATACTTTATTAACAATGCGTTCAAAGCTCATGATATGATTTACTTTTCGATAAGTTATGATTTTATCATATAAAGACCTACTCAAAGATCGGCCTATCCACTCGCCCTAAATGAGCCTAGGCTCGGGTTCTCATATTTTTATTTCAGACTACTTGACCCAACTCGAAATACTGATTTTAAATTAAAATAACATATATTTTATTTGAATTTAACTATAAAATATATAAATATTAATAAAAAAAAATTTTAATGTGATGAACAATAATTCTAGCTTAAACAGACAAGTCTAGGCATATTAAATAAGAGTTTGGGCTTGAGATTTAAAAAATTCAGGCCGCAGCTCAGCCCAACCCATGAGCAGGTGTAATCACATATAAAATATAAATTAAATTTTTAATATTTAATTAAATTATATATGGTATTAATATTTAATATTTAATCTTTAATATTTGATTTATTTTTTATATTGTATTATCTATTACGGCTTCCATATTTTTAATTTATTTTATTATTTTGTTACACTATTATCAAACTCTAATTATCCTTACTTGGAATAATAATAATAATAATAATAATAATAATAATAAGAAAAATAAGAAAAATATTCAAAGAAATATTTAAAATTTTACAACTAACATATATAAACTTTCAATAGTTAATGAGTTTAACTAATTAAATTAAAAAAAATGATAAATCAATAATATACTTTATTAATATTTTTAAAGCTCATGACATGATTTACTTTTTGATAAATTATTATTTTATCATATATAGACCTGCTCAAAGATCGAGCTACCCACCTAACTCAATTGGGTTTGGGCTTGGGTTCTCATGTTTTTGTCGTAAATAAGCTCGGCCCAATCGAAACAATGATTTTAAATTAAAATAATATATATTTTATTTAAATTTAATTATAAAATATATAAATATTAATAAAAAATATTATTTAATGTGATGAACAGTAATTATGGCTTAAATAGGCAGGTTTAGCACGTTAAATAAGAGTCTAGGCTTAGGATTTTAAAAAAATTTAGGCCGCAGCTCGGCTCAAGCCATGAGCAAGTTTAATCACATATAAAATATAAATTAAATTTTTAATATTTAATTAGATTATATATGGTATTAATATTTAATATTTAATTCATTTTTGATATAGTATTATCTGTTATAGCTTTCATATTTTTTAATTTATGTTATTACTTTGTTATACTATTATCTGATTCTAATTACTATTACAAATAATAATAATAATAATAATAATAATAATAATAATAATAATAATAATAATATTCAAAGAAGTATTTAAAATTTTACTACTAATATATACAAACTCTCAATATTTAATGAGTTTAATAAATAAAATTAAAGAAAATGTGATAAATGGATAATATACTTTATTAATAATGTTTTCAAAGCTCATGATATGATTTACTTTTTGATAAATTAATATTTTATCATATATAGACCTGTTCAATTGTTAGGCTATCCACCAGATCCAACTAGGCTTTGGCCAAGTTCTCATATTTTTATATCAGACTAGCTTGACCCAACTACAAATAGTGATTTTAAATTAATATATTTTATTTAAATTTAATTATAAAATTATATAATATTAATAAAAATATTTTTTAATATGATAAACAGTAATTCTGACTTTAATAGATGGGTCTAAGCACATTAAATAAGGGTTTGGGCTTGGGATTTAAAAAAATTTAAGCAATGGCCCGGCCTAACCTATGAGCAAGTTTAATCATATTTAAGTTTTTAATATAAATTAAGTTTTTAATATTTAATTAAATTATTAAAAGAATATTAAAATAAAATTCATAATTAAAGTTTTTGATTTATTAAAAATTATTTAATTATAATTTTTTCATATCTATTTTTAGTATTAAATTCGAGTTCGAGTTAAGGTCAAGCTCGAGTTCTGGTTCTGATTTTTTTAGGTTCGATCATTTTAGGTTCAGACTATTTCTGGTTTGGGCCATTCGGGCTCAGACTATTGACTTTTTGATCAAATCAAGTTTAGTTTGGATTCAAACTCAAATTTTTTTGGATGAATTTTCGAATTCGAGTTCATTTTACCACCTCTACTCTGCAGATTCAATTCTTGGATCTCAAGTAAAAACCCTAATTTAAAGATCAACAATCACACACAGATGGCAGTTCACAATTAGTTAAAAAGAAGGGAAAGGAAAAGGAAAAAAGCCTTCGATTCTCTTAAAGATACTTATCAAAATTTTTTCTTCTTTGAATGTGTTTGGTTCTAAGGAAAAACATCGAAGCATTTTGTGTTTTTTTTTTTTTTTTTAGTTTCGAGTTTTCAGGATAGACTTTGAATTTTTATTTTGAACTTATTTTTAGAGATTAAAAATCTTTTTTAAAAAAATGGGCTTTGAATTATGAGTTTAGCGAGCATCGAAAATTAAAAAAATTTGTTTTGATTAAAACTATTTATAGATCAAGTTACCACCTCGGATTAATAGGCTCAATCCACTTGGGTTATGCCTTAAAAATAATTTTTCATAATTTAAATTAATCTAATTCGACCTAAATTATTGTTTAATAATAAAATTATTTTTATTTAAATTTTATTATAAAATTATAAAAATAAATTTTAATTCTTTATTAATTTATAAATGATAATTTAAACTTTAAAATTAAATAAAAAATCTAAAAAAATTTTACTTTTGATTTGTATTTAAAGTACTCTGAATTTTCCTAGATTTAAGTGATTGAAAATTGGGAAATTTTGAATTTTTGGGTGACCGATTGAAGTCTCCAATCGCTAAATACTAGGCTCTAAGGAAACATGGTGGACGGTTTTTCCCTGGTTCAGGGAGAAAAGCAATTTTTTTCCCCTTAAAAAATGGTAATAATGGAGCTGAAAAAACCTAATTTATGTAGTAAGTGGGTTAGTTCCGACGACAGCTACGCGTTGACCAACACAGGTCCACGCGGGCACTCGACATGTTTGCAAGTTTTTTCCTTTTCTATTTTATTATTAATTTAATTTTAATTAATTTATTTATTTCTTTGATTTCTTATTTTTATTATCTTATTTTAAAAAAATATATATTCTTTAATATTTCAGTTTATTTCTACAAATCATGTTTTACTTAGCAATTGGTAAATATTAGACTATATTTGGTGTAATTTTATATGTATTTTTATTTTATTTATGTATGTATCTTACATAATCAATTATTCATTTGTATTTTATTTATTTACATACTTTATATTTTATTAGTCCGTTCATGTATTTTATTTGTTTATGTACTTTGCTTATTTTGTCCATAGATCTATTCATGTATTTTATTCAAGAAGATATTTATAGGTTGCCAAGAGGTGATAGGGAAAAAATAGAGAATAAGAATAGAAGAATTTAGAAGAAGCCTTGCATTGAGTGATGAAGCTGTAATAATTTAAATAAAACGTACCTCTAGCCATTGTTGATCAAGAATCCAGACTCGCTCCAAATACACAAAGACAAACACCCCGTATAAGCCTTCTAGTCTATATCATTTTCTTGATAATTACCTTATGATGGTGCACAGGCAATTTCATAAACTAGACTAGGGACCTATACTAGAAGACTAATTAGAGTTATATCCTACCATTAAGGAATCTGTATTCTAATTAGTTACTGAAGTAGAGTTAAACTCTTATCACTAGAGTAGTTTAACTGAATTAAGATT